>JARGCV010000054.1:1200000-1643430 GCA_034064705.1 Bothrops alternatus
ATTGGGAACAACAATCATTTGTCAACCCCAGGGTATTTCTTTGGATTTTCCAGCTTTGCAAGCTTATATTTGTTATCTGGATGCTAGTGCACCTCCTGTTTCTTTTCTGGATTCCATTTCCCCTGAGGTTTGGTCTCATGGAATCCCAGGATTTGCTCATTATGCTGTCCCTCACCGAGCCCATCTTCACCCAGGGGCCCAACCTGTTTCCTTACGGCAGTATGCAATAAAAGGGGAGGCCTGTTTTACCCTCAAACCCCAAACTGATCTGTAGTGTGTTTTGTTTATATATATGTATGTGTATATATATATATGTGTGTGTGGGTGTGTGGGTGTGTGGCCACTCAGAACATTATGCTTGGACTTGGAATGGTGAGAAAAATGGGAGATGGTTAAGGGCCCTATAAAAAAACCATGTTTGGTTGGAATCACCTCATGATTTTTCTCGCTTTTTGCAGGACAAGCCATATGTCTAAATAAATGTTGTTTTAATAGTATTTGTGTATATATGTTTGTCTGTGTTGTTCTGTGTTATGTCCAAGACTTGGACGAGGGTCAAAACCCTCTCTGATAACAACACACAAAAAAGGCCTTATTTAACAATAAATAGTTTGCCTGGAGAAAGTATGAAATGAAATATTTGTATGTGGACTTGTTTATGCAAGCAGCATGGAAGTGAATGAGTTGATTTGTTGATACCTAAGTGTGTGTGTTAGCCCTCAACCCCCCACCACCCACCCACTCCCTCCCAGACTGTGAAACAAATTATTTTTTGGTGGTGAGATTTTTTTCCCTGTCTTTTTTGTCTCTCTGCTGGCTGTGTTGCTTTAAGAGCCAGAGAGACAGAAAGAAGAGGGGGGGAGGCTGTTCATTTTAACTTTTTTTTCTCTGCTTAGAATTCCACTTTGAGAAGGGTGGGGTGGATTGCAATTTTTTTACTCGAAAGAGGAGACAGTAATTGTTGGACAATTTGGGGGGGGGAATTGTTGAGTTTAAATTGTTTACTTAGACCTATATATCCATCAACCAAAAGAAATGACTTTGAATTGTTTTGATTAGATTTGTAAATGTTTAACCTACTTAATGGACATTTGTTTCCGTCTGAATGGAATTTCATTAAATTGGAATTTGACTAACTTTATATTAAAACCAATACTAGAGTTTCATCTGAATCTATTTCAGTAACTCTGTTTGCAGTACACCAATACAAAGCAGGACAGTGGGTGTTGATAAAAGCCTGGAGAGACGGAAAAACTAACTCCAACCTTGAAGTACCTTACATCATCTTGTTAACCACTGAGACAGCTATCCGGACAGCTGAAAAAGGTTGGACCCATTATTCCCGAGTAAAAGGGCCCCTGCCAGCCGCAGAGGAGTGGAAGGTGGAATCTCACCAAGGAGCTCCACTGAAGCTAAAGTTCCGAAGGACTTCATGGACTAATAGTCAATCTTCCTGACAGAAAGGGGGGTAATAGAGGAAAAAGGACTAAACTTTATATTTCTTTTTCTATCGAGAACCAAAGGAAAACCAAGACCTCCTGCATGTGCTGATTTTGTGGGTATCTTTGTGGGTGTTCTTGCTGCTCTCACTGTATTAATTGTGTTCAGTGCACAGGGTGTGAGATAGAGTGTGATATTAAGTATTAGAAGATGTATTGGAACATTACAAGGTGGTATGTCTGGGGGGGCGTTCTTATTATACTCTTAAAACCTGTCCAACCATTAGAGTCATGTAAGCAATGTGTAAAAATGACAAAGGGAGAAGGAGAAAATATACACTGACTCCAAGTATGTTTATGGAGTCTTGAACACTGGTGGAAGACGTAAAGAAAAAAGTTACGTTAGAATGGCAGAAGGGAAGGAAGGAATGGATAATAGAAGAAAGAAACAGGAAAGTTGTTTTAAGTTGGTTTGCACAGACTTGTGAATTGCATGCATTAAGCAGGGAGACTGCCATTAACGTGGTCAGTCCAAACGTGTGAATTGTATGCCTTAACACAAGCCTTAGAATGTTGAAGGAACAAGAATGTACTAAAGATGGGAGGTGGATGTTGCAAGATGGGAGAGGGATGTTGAAAAGAAAAAAGAAAAAAACAACAACAAAACAATGGCTAGAACACAGAAGCAGCCACTGAAGGGGGGTCGCAAGGGATGATTAATATTTTCTAAAACAGGATGGTTGTATTTATACTTTAGTTAAACAAATATGTGATAAAATTCAAGTTACACACAAAAAAAAAGAAAAAAAAAGCTTTACAACATTTAGTGGTGAGGCCATGTCAATATAGGCCTCAACTGGAAAGTTGTTTTTGTTTCTTTGAAATGATGTATGGGAGGCTTTTGTTACATGAAGGTTCAAGAATGTCAATGAAGAAGAGAAGAAAGTTACTCAGTATTTGCATAATGTGGTGCAGGTTTTGTCTTCTATCTCAGTACAGGCCCAGGCTGCCTTACCACCTGTCTCTGGCCATTGTTCCTGGAGAGTGGATTCAGGTGAAAAGAACTGTCACCTAGAAATACCAGTCCTGAGTGGTCTCAACCATGCCAAGTCCTCCTGATTTAAGGAATCAAGGCGTGAGTCCATGGAAAGTCCCATCATATCCTCTCCAGTGACAAACTCTGCAGCTGGACGGCCTGAAAAATGAAATTTCAACCTGCCTGAACTGTTTCCATCTAAGTAGGAGAAGAACCTCAATGAATTGGACTACCCTGGAAATCGTGTTCCTAGAACCTGGACTATGTATTGCAATATTTTTCTTCTGCTACTGTTGTTTCCCTCGTACCTTCTTTGGTAGAAGGAAGGACCATAGGCCCAATACTTTAAGGAATAAATGGGAGTTGTGTTTATCACACGACTACGTATTCCACTTGCAAAGGGGCAACAAGGTCAGTTGTTATGCTCCTGTCAATACAGTGCAGCTTTACCCACAACTTTAAATCTGGACATATGGAAGAACATACAGACATTACCTTTTGGGGAAGAATAACACAAGATTTATGGACTAGTGCCAGACTCTTCTTTCATGCATGTAAAGCTATTGACTATAATCACGCTAAATGGACTAAGCATGGAGACAGGCCTACACATTAAACACCAAATATGTTTGCACATCCTACCCAACCTGGCACATTCGAAGGATTCCTGCAACCTGGTGTGCTTCCTGATAACCAGACCAACGGATTTTTCAGCATTATTTGAACTTGCTATCAATTGAACCTGATACAAATATGGGTTCAGGTTGATTTTCATGAACTGGAAACCACAACTGAGATTCCCTCAGTATCAAAGACTCTTTTATTATTATTATTATTATTATTATTATTATTATTATTATTATTATTATTATTATTATTATTATTATTATTATTATTATTGATCTGGCCCTAAATAATTGTTTCATTTTTGAATGTGAAGCTTGAGAGAACATCACTTCCTATTTTAATTTGACTTGGAAACGACCGTCCAACCAAATGGGCCCTCTATTTTGTCATTGTGGCCCTAAATTGTATTATTAGACCCCAGTCTGACATTACATATAAGGAATATGTATGTCAAAGAAGTCACTGACAGTATGCGAGAGTTGGCTCATGTCCCTGGCCAGACATGGTCAGGAGCACTGGATGCTGGAGGATGGTTTTTGGGAATGTTTGACACTTGGAAATGGATATTGTTCATTGTGGTTTTGGCCTTAGGAGGCTTGTTGTGTTTATCATGCCTTATCCTGCTTATTTAGAGAATTGTTAGATCTACTATATCCGGACCAACTTTTATTGCCACTCCTATCTATAACGATAGACCAGCTAAAGCAATGATTTTGCAACCTTTCCCTTCTGACTATATTCCCCTCTTTAAGAGTCCCTAAGCCTATTCGGCTTTTATATTAAAAAGGGAGGAGTGAAGGGGTTTTATTGTGCTTATGATTTTAGTATGTTTAAGTTTGACATTAGCATTTATTATATATATATAGTAACCATTTTATATTGATACTTATAGTGTTATCATGTAATCATTGTTTTGTTATTTTGTAATCATTATTTTGTAGTTAATTGCTTGATCAGATGCTTTTTATATATATATTGGAAAAGTAAGGGCTTCATGCTTTAGGTACAGGTGATTGCTTATATGAAAAGAGCACAGTAAGGGGAGGGGGGAAAGGAGTTATGGATGGAGCCTGGGTTGCTGTGTATGAGTCATCATCTAAGAATTTTTTTTTTTGTGCCATCTTATGCCTTGTACCAAGACCTGATCTTTTTGTTCTGGAAAGGTATAAAAGGTGGAAGACATCTTTTCTGCTTGCTTGCCTGCATTCTTCTACCAGCCACGAAGAGGAATCAGGCAGCCCCTCTGTTTTGATCAAAATAAAGTTGTAATCTTTGTTGAAACCTCGGCTCAGGAGTTTCTTTGGCTCTTTTAAATTCCTGAGTAACACTGGGGCAATTGTGAGGCTAAGTGGAAAACCTTACATCCTATTAAAATATATATAATATAACAATATATAATAATTTGTACTAGTATAACTTTGTACCTTCAGAGAAACTGGAGCAGAGGTATAAAAACTAGATTCTGTTCTGTTTTTCATCTAATTTCGGACTAAAAGCAGGGTGGTTAAAACTGAAAACAAGCATAGGTTTTTAAGATCACAGACACTGATTGTAACTCTAGGAAACTGTAACTATAGGTAGTCCCTGATTTATGACCACAATTTCTTTTGTTAAGTAAGACAGTTATTAAGTGAGTTGTGCCCCATTTTACAACCTTTCTTAAGTAAATTAAGTTAAGTGAATCACTGCAATAGTTAAGTTAGTAACGTGGTTGTTAAGTGAATCTGGCTTCCCCATTGACTTTGCTTGTCAGGTCACCAAAGGGATCCTGGGACTCTGCAACTGTCATAAATACACGCCAGTTGCCAAGCATGCAAACTTTGATCACATGGCCACTGGGATGGTGCAATTGTCATCTAAGTGTGAAAAACAGTCATAAGTCACTTTTTTCAGTGCCGCTGTAACTTTGAATGGTCACTAAACGAATGGTTGTAAGTCAAGGACTACCTGTAGCATATTGGATTGCTTCTCTCTTGGCTGACAGAAGCACAATCTGCTACATATAGAATAAAGATAACAGGCAAAATGAGTGAGTGAAGTCACTGGATTCAGAGTGGCAAGACCTGCGTTTTCAGTCCATCTTCAGTCAATGGGGTGATTTTGGACTCAATATGGCCTACTCATAGGGCTGGTGTGCAAAATAGAGACCAGATGTTAGCAGAATACATAAAGTTTTCCCCTCAAATTCTTTCCCATGCTAAAAAGAGATCAAAAAAACTGAACTCTTCCACATTTCCACATTCCAGGTTCACAAATTCATGCCTCATCTAACCTCTTAGCAAGACAGAAAGAGGAAGTACAACTCCCCACCCCAGCAAAAGATTGCATAATCCTGTCCTGAATCATAAGGGGATTTACTTGATTTACAATGCACTGTAACGTTTACAACCTAAACATAAAATGTTTTACTTATTTTATTGTATTTATTGGTGCACTCTCAGCTTGGTGGGTTTCTTGCAGACGTTTCATCGCCAAACTAGGTAACATAATCAGTACATCATCAGTGATTTTATTGTATATTTTTTTGGTTTGATTGTTGTGAGCTGCCCAGAATTGTTAAGAATCAGGTGGCATACAAGTTTAATAATTTTTTTATTTAATTTATTAGTGACAGATAGATGATAACATTAATATGTTACAAATTAGAAATGTTCTTTTTCATCTGTGATTCTTATGTGCAACAGCTCAGGAACTGGGCCACCCATTTTTTAATCATGGTTTTCACTTAGCTACAATTGGCTACATTCATTATTTTGCTATGATATACTTCCTACTTTATATACTTTTTTTTAATCATCAGGCTTTTGCAACACATTAACCTAAATATTGTGTCAGGTACAAGAAATCAGGAACCAGGGTTGTTCAAATGAGTACCGGTTTAATCCATGCTAGCTTGCTACAAGAATCTGAACTACTAACAGTCAAAGCAAATTGGCAGTAGATAAGAACCAACGGAATTCAAGGTGGGCTGGACATAAATCTCTTGTGGGCATGAAGGCTCTCCAAACTAATTATGCATTTGACCCCTCCCTGTGGGTTAGCCTGGTCATTTCCAGTATATTGTTAACTATGGCTCAGTTGGGTTGTGTGTACCTAGCTAATTCAGTTAATTTTATAAATGTGGTTCTATTACCAAGAAGTTTGCCTTGTAAACCCAGTGTTTTTCTAAAAAAAAAAAATGGTGCCGAAACTCACACATGTCATACAACCTGCCTTGCCTACCCTACAAGATTCCATCCAAAAAAGGTGCCGGAACTCCATTCTGGGCGTTCTATGAGAAAAAAAGCCCTGTATAAACATAATTTTCTTTATAAGGAGATTTGGGGGGGGGGATTTCCTTTCAGGCTTCCTAATGTTCTATTAACAAAATATATGAATAAAATAATTTTCCTTAATAGTGATGCTACCACGTGGCAATTGCATTCCACTGACAGAGTTTCATACTAGGAAGTGCTGTTTTTTCATTTCATTTCTTTCAAAATAGTATATTTCTTTTCCTCTTTCTTTATTGCTTCCTCTTTCTCATTTTCTTTAATCATGCCCACCTGTTAAAAAAAAGGTCCAATAAAACAGATACTTGTAGTTGAATGAATTACCTGATTGTGCAGAGGCCGTTAAATACAGTGGTACCTTGGTACTCAACTGCTTTGAAACTCATCGAATTTGGCACTCAATGCATTTTGACGTGAAAATTTTGTCCTGGTACTCATCCTTTGTTTGGTACTCAATGCACAAGTGAGAACTTGTTGGTGTAGGCTACCTTTTGATTCACTACATTTTTTATGAGGAACATTTGTTTGGTACTCATCATTTTTGGTACTCATCGTGCCTTCTGGAATCAATTTAACAATGAGTACCAAGGTACCACTGTATGACCCTTAAAAAATATTGAGACTTCCTTACCTAATGTAACCAACCAAATATGTGCTGAATTTCTCATTTATAGCTGACAATGGTCATTGAAACAGAGTGTCGTGGTTCCGACAGATGAAACTCTTCAAAAGAACTTCGATGCATTGTTTACCTTAAAGAATCTTTTATTCGAGTAGCATAATATTGGCACTACATAATTGAAGCCAAAAACTGAATTCCTCTCCCCTGGGCACATAGTATCAAAGCACAATTCCCTCCTCCAATTAACAGTCATAAATCACATTCTCCAATTAGCTTGAAGCTCGGGCTTCCTCTTCAGTTCTCCAGCCCAATTCTTTATCAGCTCTGGGCTCAATAACCTTGATTCTCACACTAGGTTTAATGTTGTCATGTCTAGCTAGACTCTCATTCACATCCCCCCCTCCCAGCATCATCTATTCCAGTGTTTCTCAACCTTGACAATTTTAAGGCATGTGGACTTCAACTCTGGGAGTTGAAGTCCACATGCCTTAAAATTGTCAAGGTTGAGAAACACTGATCTATTCTAACTCTAAAAGCGAAAGGGGAAAAGATGGCTACATTTCCATCTGTTGTCAATGCAAAACATCCGATGTTAGCAGTGTTGACACAGAGCTGATTTAGACTGCAATAGATACCGCCACTAGGTGGTAGCAAAAAGTTATCTTTATCTCACTGCTGCCCTCTAGTGTTTGTCACATTGTTTGCAGCCCAGATCTGGTAGCCTTTCATATCCTCTAATCTGGAGTGTCAAACTGCTAGTCCGCAGGCCGGATGCATCATAGCGAAACCGCGCCCACCCCATTGCCGGCAGTGGCAAAAAAGTCACGATACATCAAGACATGACACGTGACATTGTGAGTTTGACACTCCTGCCCTAATCTGAAGGACTCCAAGTGGGGGAAGATTGTCAGAGGTTCTCTTAGGTGCAACCACATTTACCCAGAATGAATATAGGAAGGACAGCGGTATAAAAGATGATGACATCACACATTGTGCTAACCATGGCTAATGAACCAGGTACAGGTAGTCCTCAACTTACAACAATACACTTAGTGACTGCTCAAAGTTAGAATGGCACCGAAAAAAGTGACTTTTGACCATTTTTCACACTTACAATTGTTGCAGCATCCCCATGGTCGCATGATTAAAATTCAGACTCATGGCAACTAACCCATATTTATGACCGTTGCCGTGTCCAAGACTCATGGGATTCCCCTTTTGCCACCTCTGACAAGCAACAGTCAATGAAGCAGCCAAATTCATTTTAAACAACTGTGTTACCACTTGAACCACTGCAGCCATTTGCTTAACAAGTGTGGCAAGAAAAGTCATAAAATAGGGCAAAGCTCCCTGAACAACTGTCTCGCTTAGTGACAGAAAGGTCGGGCTCAATTGCGGTCGTCAGTGGAGGACCACCTGTACACTCTACTCTAAAGTAAACCACCAGCGAGCGAGCGAGCAACGTCCACCGTGGCGGGAGCCCTTTCTATATACTCTCTCTCCCCGTGAAAACTTCAAATTTAGGACCTGGATCACCTCCTCCCTCGCCTTTCAAAAACAGGAGCAACACTGATATGACTGGAAGGGACACACCTCCCCATAACGCGAGGCGGGAGCGGCGATTGGGCCTGGTTCCGCCTCGCCCCTTCCTGCCCTGAGGGTTGGCTAATGCAACATGGCCACGCTTGCAAATAGCCCGAGAGCCAGGATTTGGGCTCCTCTTGCCACAGTAGAGCTGATACGTCGGGATGTAAAAGAACAGTAAGGAGAGCAGAATTAGGATAAGGTGGGCAGAAGCTCCGCGGGGCACGAGGGAGAAGCGCCGGGAGAACAAGTTTCTATGTCCGTGGATCCTGTCGCTGGGGCAGCTGCAGGATTAGAAAGCGAAGGGTTGCAAAGATAAAGCTCCTTTCCCTTTCCAGCCCATCCGTGTACGCCAGTATCTCTTACTGCCGATTGCTTCCCCTGTTGGAGTTCGGTCTGCTCCCTGTCAAAAATTGCTGATGAGAGCCACAAATAGAATAAAACGAATAATGTCCCAGGGGTGCCGAGGCAAAGGGAGTTCTGAATAGCTCCCGATTTAGGAAAAGGGGGAGAGGGGAGGGGGCTCTTATGGCGTAAAATGTGAGGCAGGAGAGGAATTGCAATATGAACGTATTAAGTGGTGTGTACTGTATAGGCTTTTCATTAGACTTAGGGATAAAGCATGTTTTATTTATACAGTTTCAATTCTAGTTTTCTGCCGATGGAACACCTTAACACAGGTACTTAAATTCACCTGTAGAATTCTTGATGTAATAATTAAATCCACAACATCCATCTGTTTTGGTACAAAGGTGATCCAGGATGTTATGCTTTCTGAAGGAATGCTTAAGGAAGGAATAGTTGCTATACCTGTTTTGACACTCGCAGGTTTATTACTGTAGTGTTTGGAATTTTGGGGCTGCAAATATTTGCCAACTGCAAAGGTTCCCCCCCCCTTCTGAATGCATACAGAATAAGAGATTGATCTGTCAAACAGTCTTGCCTAAGGTAAAGTGAACTGTTGGCTTTAGGTAACAGATGGTGAGGATATGGTGGGGAGGTCCTCGGGGTTCACAAATTCCGGTGATCTTCGACTTGGGACCACAATTCAGCCAAAAACATCCGTTGCTAAGCAAGACAGTTAAGTGAGTTTGCCCCATTTTATGACCTTTCTTGCCACAGTTGTTAAGTGAATCACTGCAGTTAAGTTAGTAACATGATTAAGTGAAACTGGCTTCCCTGTTGACTTTGTTTGTCAAAAGGTCATCACATGTCCCAGGGATACTGCAGTCGTCATAAATTTGAACCACTTGCTAAGCATCCAAAGTTTGATCACACAAAAGTTGTGTGAAAAAGAGTCATAAGTCACATTTTTCAGTGCTGTTGTAACTTTGGTCACTAAATGGATGGTTGTAAGTCGACTTACCTGAATGCATGTGAAGTTGAGGTGTGGTTCGCTCACCTGGACTGAAGTGTCCATTATTGCTGGTGATAAAGGTAGTGTACATGATGAAACCAGGATCAAGAAATGCTTTGTCTAAAATGAATTCTATCACAGTTCATCAATGAGAAAAAGCTTTGGGATTGGATTTTTTTTTAAAAAAAAAACTGTTTTTTTAGTGGCCACTTTCAATGTTTGGCCATCACTAAAATAGAACCTTAGCCTTCTCAAGTGACAATTCATATAAACACATACCCTGGGCATCCTCCACATCTACTACACCCTAGCCACCGCATTACATTGGCTCTGTATTAGGAATTGTGCCTTGATATAGGAATTCTCAAATTATGGATCAGAAAGATTGTCTTTTTATTTTTAAACCCAATTAATTTTGTGCAGATAAAAGAAAAACATCGTAAAAACCTGCTCTAGGTTTTGCCCGTCTCTGCAAGTTTTCAGTTGGCAGTTGTACTGTGACGGTTCAAAACCCCTGTGATATATTAAAACTATTAAAATTTATTTTTAATTTATATATGTATATGTATGTATGTGTGTATATATATATATATATGTGTGTGTGTGTGTGTATACACACACTATGTATACTGGTATGTATATGTATATAGAGATATATACAGAAATATAAAATACATATTTCTTGGCAGTAACTTTAGAGAAATCTGTTCATGAAGATCACCCCATGGTTTGAGAACACTTGTCTTTACGTATCTAAATGTTTTAAATAAAACCCGATACAAAAAAGATATTGAGACTTTGGAAAGGGTACAGTAGAAGAACAACAAAGATGATTAGGGGGCTGGAGGCTAAAACAGGAACGGTTGCAGGAAGGGACATGTCTAGTCTAACAAAGAGAAGAACTAGGGGTGACATGATAGCAGTCTTCCAATATTTGAGAGGCTATCACAAAGAAGAGGAGGCAATGTATTATCCAAAGCACTTGAGTGCAGGACAAGAAGTATTGGATGGAAACTTATCAAGGACAGATCAAGCCTAGAATTAAAGAGAAATTTCCTGACAGAACAATCAGTGGAGCAGCTGGCTTTCAGAACTTGTGGGGCTCCTTTAAGTTTTTAAGAAGAGATTGGGTAGACATTTGTCAGGAATGGTATAGAGCAGGGGTGTCAAACTGCCGGTCCATGGGCCGGACACGTCACATGGAAGCCACGCCCACCCCATTGCCGGCAATGGCAAAACTGTCCCGATACGTTGCACGACGTCATGTGATCTCGCGAGTTTGACATGTCTGGTATAGTCTCCTGCTTAGGCAGCAGGTTGGACTAGAAGACCTCCAAGGTTCCTTCCAACTCTGTTATTTTGTATTCTATATATTAATAGGTAGGCCTGTACACATATTCTATACATTATTATAGTACTTATGTGCAGCAGTGGAGCTATATTTGGAATTGGGTGCAAACAATGGTGCTTGGGTGGGAGAATCAAAGTTTGTCAGCCTTTATAAAGGGGATAAGGCTTTGATTGTTCACCACCTTGCAGTTTTCAGTCATATGTCACAGATGCCCATAGGTTCAAGGATGTGCTGAACCAAACATGGAAAGATTATCAATAAGTTGCATTAACAGAGGGATAGAATCAAGATCACATGAAGTATTAATACCACTCTACAATGCCTTGGTAAGGCCACACTTGGAATACTGCATCCAGTTTTGGTCACCACGATGTAA
This sequence comes from Bothrops alternatus, assembly GCA_034064705.1. Taxonomy (NCBI): domain Eukaryota; kingdom Metazoa; phylum Chordata; class Lepidosauria; order Squamata; family Viperidae; genus Bothrops; species Bothrops alternatus. Next base: position 1,211,665 of record JARGCV010000054.1, read on the forward strand.
AAAAAATGCTGAGACTCTAGAAAGAGTACAGAGAAGAGCAACAAAGATGATTAGGGGACTGGAGGCCAAAACATATAAGGAACGGTTGCTAGAATTGGGTATGCCTAGTTTAACGAAGAGAAGGACGAGGGGGGACATGATAGCAGTGTTCCAATATCTCAGGGGCTGCCACAAAGAAGTGGGAGTCAAGCTATTCTCCAAGGCGCCTGAAGGCAGGACGAGAAGCAACGGATGGAAACTGATCAAGGAGAGAAGCAACTTAGAACTAAGGAGAAACTTCCTGACAGTTAGAACAATTAACCAATGGAACAACCTGCCTCCAGAAGCAGTGAATGCTTCAACACTGGAAGTTTTTAAGAAGAGACTGGACAGCCATTTGTCTGAAATGGTGTAGGGTTCCTGCCTGAGCAGGGGGTTGGACTAGATGACCTCCAAGGTCCCTTCCAACTTTACTATTATTATTATTATTAAGTCAAACCAGATGTGCATTAATCTGTGAAAGAAATCTGTTTTGTGGGGCTAAGTTTGGATTGTTCCTTCGATGGCAAAGGAATTAATTTCCTGTACAGATTTTCCCTGTCACAAAACTATTAACCAATTGTTTAATACTAACAGCTGCCAAATATACTTCCTACCTAAAATATGCTATTGAAATGGGGGGGGGGAATCTGGAATAATTTGTTATGGACTTAGCCAGATGGCAATTTGTGTCTAAGATTGCATTCTCATGATATAACAAATCTTGGTTAGCTTTAACCTTACAAAAATGAGGTAAGAAATTGATTCAGTTAATCATAGGGACATGTGTTGTGCAAATACAGCCTGGAATGTTAGTATGTGTGCTTTTGCATGTGTGAGGGAGAAAATCTGGGAAATAAACGTATGTGGCTAAAGGCAGAGATCAGTTTCCCGTGGACTCAACAGTATTTAGACACAAGCAATTGTAGTGTGTAGTTTGGGGTTAAGGGTGGAGTAGTTTTTATTCCAAAGGAGTAACAGATGTGCCCATGATGGTGATAAGAATTTAGGAGGATTTTTTTCCATAGTAAAAAAGCAAGCTAGTTTGGAGACACTTCCATTGAGAGCCCTAGCAAAGGAGTCATTCCAGAGTATGCTGTAATAAAACTCAAGCCCAATCAGGAATTCCCTTGCAGCATCTGTTTCAACAGTGTTATGGTTATGCTCTTACCACATTCTTATTCATGATGAACACCCGTCTCCTCTGGTGATGTAGTTAGACCCTGGACGTGAGCTCTCAGTGACTGCCTTTGCATAACATAATCAGGTTCCTTGGCTTAGTTTATAGGAGTTTTCAAACTATGTTAGTTTACCATGAGAACTTGACAGAATCCATGAGAAACTAAGGGTTAAAAATAATTCACTCCAGTGCAGCTAATTTTCTATCACTTGAGCTTTGCCCCTTGGTCAGACTTTAGAAATTTTGGTCTTAACCAACAGGTGCTATGGTCTGAAGAAGTTTGAAAACCTGATTTAATTGGTTGAAATCATATGGCACATTAAAACATAAACTAAGCACATTGGTTGGGTTTGCACAACAGCCTGCCGATTGAATATATTCTTGCCTTTTGTATAGGAGGTATGTACAAGCATATAGTGCTACTTCCTCCTGGCTTTCCCCATAACAACTCTGTGAGGAAGGTTGGGTTTATTCATTTATTTAGAAAAGTGACCGCTTTATGACTGCTAATCTTAAGTAAATGCAGTTGGGTGGGAATTCGATCAGTATAAAACAGACATGTCAAACTCGCGACGTCACATGACATCATGCAATGTATCGGGACGGTTTTGCCATTGCCGACAATGGGGTGGGTGCGGCTTCCGCGTGAGGCATCCGGCCCATGGGCCGGCAGTTTGACACCCCTGGTATAAAACAACACAGAGTTAGGTTAGGTTAAAAAAAACGACTGGCCTGAAATGATTCAGTAACAAAATATCTGAAGGAAAGTCAAAATAATCCAGTTGTTATATATTGTCTGAACAAAGCCAAAGTTTTTAGATGCAAATTTTTCCCTTTGCCACATAACTGCATTTTTTTTTTAAACATGGGGTTTCATACACAGTGTCCTTGTTTAAATGTGTCACTAATTTATTAATTGTTGCCTACTCTGGACCACAAAGGGATTAATAGCCACATTTTAGATGTGTGTGTGGGAATGCTGGTTGTGAGATTAGTTCCTATACAAGGCATTGAGTAAACTATAAAAAATAAGTTGAATAAACTACATTTCAGTTAACCCTGGCAAAATACTGTATGCCATATAAATACAGCCCAAACGGTTTTTTCAATCCTGGCAGTATGCTGAGCATGCAGTTCCCTGTATTCTGTGAACTCCAGATGTTGCGTTAATTCCATAAATTATGGTTTGTTACATGTGGGTTAGTATACTCCCTCAAGTCAGACTAATTTGCTAATGAGTCCATAAATGTGTCTGTGATTCCACAATATGGAAATGATTCCCCATGGACTTCTTCTTAGGCTTTCTTTTTTCTTCCCTAACTCTGTGAATTTTGGATGGCTTTTCATCCATGTTCTGATCTAGTCAACCTCTACTTAGTTTTTCCAGGCTTATCCAAGTCCACCTACTGTGACACAGACCAAGAGGTCTGGTCAAAAGTACTCAGACAGTAGCAAACCTGAAGATAATTGCCTGTAAAGTTAAGTTGAGCTTACAATTAGCTGGTAAAGGAAATAAACTTCAGATAGTACTCACGTTACAACCATTTGTTTAGTGACTGTTCAAAGTTACAGCCACACTGAAAAATGTGATTTATGACCACTCCTCACATTTGCAACTGTTGCAACATCTCTTGGTCACGTAATCAAAATTCAGGTGCTTAGTGACCGACATGTATTTCCAATGTTTATAACATTCCAGTGTTATGTGATCACCATCTGTGATCTTCCCAGATGGCTCCTGAGAAGCTAAGTCAGTGGGAGAAGCTGAATTGCTTAATGATCAGGTGATTTACTTAACATCTGCAGTGATTTGTTTAACATCCATGGCAAAAACAAAAAGGTTGTAAAATTAGGCGTAATCCACTTAACAACCACCTTGCTTAGCAATGGAAATTTTGGTCTCAGTTGTGGTTGAAAGTCAAGGATTATCTGCATGTTTCAAAAGGCTTTGCTCAGTTTCAGCCAGGGTGCCTGGACAATCTGTCACCTAATTGTAGAAAATCAGGAGTAGCTGATAAAAGTGTATGCCTTTTAATAAAATTTGTTAGTTGGAAAAGGGACCATCAAAATCCTTCTACTTTTTGACATTATAGAGCAGGGGTGTCAAACTGCCGGCCCATAGGCCGGACACGTCATCCGGAAGCCGTGCCCACCCCATTGCTGGCAATGGCAAAACCGCCCCAATACATTGCACGACGTCATGTGATGTCGCAAGTTTGACATGTCTGTTATAGAGCAAAAGCTCCTGCAGTGTCTGCTGCTAAGCAGTCTCTACACCAGCGGTTCTCAACCTGTGGATCGTGACCCCTTTGGGGGTCGAACGACCGTTTCACAGGGGTCGCCTAAGACCAGGGCTTTTTTTCTCATAGAAGGCTCAAAACCGCGTTCCGGCACCTTTTTTTGATGGATTTTTTTTCAACTTTTCCATGAGCTGTGCTACACCCTCTATTCTACTGGCTTTCGAAAGCCAATAGAATAGACTCTATTGAATAGACTCTTAATCTATTGAATAGATTAAGAGTCTATTCAATAGAGTCTATTCTATTGGCTTTTGAAAGCCAATAGGAATTGTCCAGACCTGGTCATTAATGGCTGTCTCTGCACTGCTGAGCGCGCCAAAAGACCCAGCCCGCAAACGTTGCACATGCAAGTTGTCTGCAGCAAAGGCAAGTTTGCAGGAACTTTTCACCTCTCCCTGCTGAACAACTACGCCATCTCCTACTTGTAAGTAAAAGAGGACCAGGGGTGGGAGGTGGGGAGCAGCACTTAATTCTGCCCTGCCGAAAAAGCAGAGTCCATGTGCACTCCTGCCTCGTGCTCACCCGTGTCAGCCAGGCTCTCCAGGGTCGCACTGCAGCATGGAGAGCCTGGCACTGAAGCACGGAAAACATGTGTTCGCCTGCCTCGTGCTCACCTCGTGCGCCATCGGTGTGCATTGCGGCGGCTGCTGTGGGAGCCGTGGGGCCCGCTTGACAAGCGGGGCTGCACAGGAAAGGTGGTGGCGGAGGTGGTGCTGGCGGGGCAGCGGCAGGCGCTGGGTGCGAAGGTGGCATGCGTGGTGTGTGGCGGGTGGCTGACCTTCCTTGGGCCGTGCCAGCTGGTGGCTTAGCCGGTGCTGGACCTGTGCCACCGCTGCCTCACCCTGTGTGCCTACATGGCTGCCCTGGAGCGCCTGGCCCATGACGCTTGCCGCCGCCTCGGCCTGCCCGCAGCCCGCGCCCTCCCACCGCCCTGTACTGGTGTCTGGCTCGGCAACCGCAAGCTCTGTGCCATCAGTGTGGTGTGCAGCTGGTGCTGTGGGAGCTGCGGGGCCCACTCTACACGGAGGGGCTGCGCGGGGTGAGCGGCAGGGCAGGCGAGGCAGGTGCAGGCAGGGGCGGCCGGTCCGAGCTGAGCTGGGTCTCGGCCGCTGCTGGTGCTGCCCTCCCGCTTCCGAGTGGGAGCTGGCACTCCGGCTGCGCCCCTCTCGCATGTGATGAGTCGGGGAAGGGTTTGGCGGTGAAGGGCTGCGCAGCATGGAAAGGGGCTCCCACGATCCCGCTGCTGCGATGCTACTCAGGAGGCTGGAGGGGCGGGCAGGTCCCGGGGGGGCAGCTGGGAGAAGGCAAGAGGTGCCGGGATGAGGATGGGGGGCTCCAGACTACCATTCCCAGCAGCCCTAAAAAGCACTGTGGAAAAGTGGGGAATGCTGGGAGTTGCAGTTCATCACCATGTGGAAAAACATGACTCTCCAAAGATCCTTCCTTCCTTCCTTCCATCTCCTTCCCTTCCCCTTCAATCTCGCCTTCCTTCCTTCCTTCCTTTCCCCTTCAATCTCCTTCCTTCTCCATCTCCTTCCTTTCCCCTTCAATCTTCCTTCCTTCTCCATCTCCATCTCCATCGCTTCCCCTTCAATCTCTCTCCTTCCTTCCTTCCTTCCCCCTTCAATCTCCTTCCTTCTCCATCTCCTTCCTTTCCCCTTCAATCTTCCTTCCTTCCTTCCTTCCATCTCCATCCCTTCCCCTTCAATCTCTTTCTCCTTCCTTCCTTCCCCCTTCAATCTCCTTCCTTCTCCATCTCCTTCCTTTCCCCTTCAATCTTCCTTCCTTCCTTCCATCTCCATCCCTTCCACTTCAATCTCTTTCTCCTTCCTTCCTTCCTTCCTTCCTTTTCCCTTCAATCTCCTTCCTTTCCCCTTCAATCTTCCTTCCTTCCTTCCCCTTCCCTCCCTCCCAACATTTTTGAGCAAGGAAGAGTAAGCTTCTCCAGTGAGCATTGCTATATTGTTTTTGTAATTCATCACTATGGTTTAATTATGTTCAATTCGTAACAATGAAAATACACCCTGCATATCAGATATTTACATTACGATTCCAAACAGTAGCAAAATTACAGTTATGAAGTAGCAATGAAAATAATTTTATGGTTGGGGGTCACCACAACATGAGGAACTGTATTAAGGGGTCACGGCATTAGAAAGGTTGAGAACCACTGCTCTACACCGAAGTGAGACACACTGAATTAAATGGGGCTTCTTGCATTGTGCACCTAGAATTATAGTCTTAGCTGCCTACTGACCACATTTATGAAAGCAGGAGGAAAACAAAACCAATTCTGAGAAAGGCCGATCTAAATTTAAAAGCACTTTAATTTAAAGTACTTTTTTGTGCCTTTTATAATTTTCAAGTCTTTAATATTAACAATAATAAAATGAAGTTCTATCTTTGGTTTTTAACTTGTCTGCCACCCAGAGTCATTTGATTGTGAGATGGGCAGTTATATAAATATGATGAATAAATAAATTTAGAAGGGGAATAGGAGCAAGGGGAGAGCTATCTTAATTTCTAATAGTCTCCTAATCTAAGAGAGAAGGTTGAAGTGGCAAATTGGTGGCTTGTGTCACTTTCTTTTTAATGTGTTCTCCTAAAGTGACTGAGGGCTTCGGTGCCAAGGCTTGTAGGTCACATTGTAACATGATTCTAAACTGGGCACAAGAAGGTGGGTGGTACAGAGATTTTGGAACTGGCTCTGGAGACTGGGACTTTGTACCATTTCAGATTAGAGACTGTCGACATACAGTTTGCTGCAGAAATGTATGGGCTTCAGTAGATTGAATTCCAAACTCTGGGGCTGGCTGCATGTAGCACCTTGAACTAGGCTGCCAAGGCATTAACTGGTATTTCACTAAATATCAGTTAATACCACCTGCTACCTTTGCATTAAGACTTAATATGGTTATTTTGTTTCAGCATTACATTTGAACATGCAAACCCAGCCATTCTGCCTGTGCTGAGTCAATATGAATGGGGAAAACAGTTCCTTTGCTGCAAATGTATTGCAGGTAGTCCTCAACTTACAACTGTTAGTTTAACAAACATTTGAAATTACACCAGTGCTGAAAAAAGTGACACATGACTGGTTCTCGCAGTTATGACCACCACAATTTGGGCGCTTGGCACTGGCATGTGTGTATGATGGCAGAGGCATCCTGAGGTCACAAGATCGTCAAAGTCAATGGGAGAAGCCAGGTTTGCTTAATTGACAGCATGATTCTCCAGCATGATGAGTGTAGAATCCACTGGTGGGTAATTTCAGCCTTCCTGCTCAGATGAGACTAAGTCAGAACTTTAGCCATGCCTCCCTCTGGGTGTGTATTCCCAGTTTTTGACTTAGTCTCAGCTCAGTAGGGCGCAATTCTTTTGGCTCCTTAGTTAGACTAGGTTAATTGATTTTCTAATCGGATTTAATTCTTTTCAAAGTTTCTAAATTGTAGTATTTTCTTCCTCATTTAAATTTGGACTCAATTTGGCTAAATTCGGTGTTGGAAATTTATCAAAACTTGTGGCTTCGAGCCTAAAAGGCTCAGGTGCGAAGGCTGCAGGCCCTTCTTGGGTGGGGCTTTCAGCCCCGTTCGTGCGGATCAGCAGGAGCGCGGAGCAGCTGGCTAGCGGAGAACGGAACCTTGTCGGAGCTCGTTCTGACCGGAGGCTTTCCTTTTCCCTGCTCTTTGTCGAGGCCGCGAGGCTTTCCTGCAGCTTGAAGTTGGGATCGCAGCGGAGGCTGCGCAACCAACAGCAAGTGCCTCTTCGAATGGGGGGAAGAGGGGGTTTCTTAAATTAGCATATGATTAAGAGCTTCTCCCTGGCAGAGAGCTTTGTTTCCCTTTCTCCCCAAAGTTCTCGGCTTGGTCGTCATTTTAACTGGCGCTGAAAGGGCGTGGATGCCATTTTCAACCGCGTGCTCAAGATGCGGCGGCCATTTTGAAAGGCCCACAGGCGCGGATGCCATTTTGTAGGGACCTCGTGTTTCTCTGAAATCTATTGGGGCCTTCTTTGATTGTTGCCTGGCCTGCTGTGTCAGGACTGTACTGGGGGGAAATCTTTCAATATCACTTCAGGATACCTTGATGTGTTTTCAGGAGTTTCAATAGTGATTGTCTCCTTGCATTTGTATTATTGTCTTTACTACTCATTGAGGTCTGGTTACACACACTCAATACCTGTGTGAGTGGAGCGAAGGGGAATTGTATTTCAGAACCACCTGTTACAATTAGTCTGTGGCGCTTTGCCACAAGGCCTAGACAGGCAGTTCTAGGAAACTGTCTGGCTGTCCTTTGCCATTGCTGTTGTTCAGAGCGAGGATCGGTTTTCCATCTCTGACAACTTGATCTGCATCTTTGGGTTCCCCCCCACTTCTGGGTAACTCCTAACCGGATTATCTAGACTGCAATGGCAGACAGTTCCTCGCCCCAGGCATCACAAGGCTCTGGTGTTCCCACCGCACAAACAAAATGCAGATCTTCTGATTTGGATGTGGGGGGAAAGAAAAAAGCCAAGACAAAACATCTATCCACCAAAGAGCCCTCCAAGGCAGCCGAGCGAGAGGCCTCGAGGAGACATCAGGCGCTGGAGAGGGAATTCTCCAAAGCATAAAGGCTCATGTCCAGTGAGGCTGAAGTGGTTCCCCCCGCTCCATTGGACACTTCTCCATTTGAGCTTCCGTTTGCGCCTTCTTATGATGCCCCTTGGGCATGGTCTCCTCAGGGGGAAACTGAACAGATTGGTCCCCCTCGCTCCTCATCTTCCTCTGTACAACAGGGGCCTGAGGCCACGTATGTCCCAGTGGAGGTTGGGGTTGGTTCCATGGAACAACGTGATTTGTGGTCTGAGAGACAATTCCAGGCATTCATGCACCATGCATTTAGGCAATTTATGGCATCATCTGGGAATCAACAGGTGCCCTTGCAACCACCACCACCTCCATCCATCCCTCCTTCTCAAGGGGGACGTGCCACAGTCCCTGGTTTTGGCATCTCTGAGACTTCCTCCCAGCTAGGCGAGGAAGGGTAAGTGGACCTGGAGATAGCTGACACACCCATGTCAGAGGATGAGGAGGCAGCGCCTGAACAGGCATCAACTTCGGGTCTTTTTGACCCTTCTCTTTTTAGATCCCTTCTTATGAAGGCATGTACCATGGCCAACCTTACTTCGGCACAGGAAGATAAACCTTCCACTTCCACTAGCCAAGAGTCTAACCCTTTGTTTGCAGAGCAAATTGTGGAGGAAAAACAGATTCCTTGTCCGCTTGTATTCCGTACTACGGTAGAGAAACAGTGGTCATCTCTGGCCACATTACCTTCTCCCAATAGTACAGAAAAGAAACTATACAACGTTTCCTCTTCCTTTGCTTCCCTATTAGAGGTGCCTGCTGTGGACACTCCTCTAACTTCTTTGTTTTCCACTTCTGCAATTCCAGGGGATATGGCTGAGGCCTTGAAGGCAGAGGACAAGAAATTCGAGTTCTCTCTTCGCCGAGCTCACCAGTCCTCCGCATGGGCGATCAAGGCTGCAACTTCATCTTCCTTTTTCGCAAGGGCGTCAATCATGTGGCTCCGCGAACTTCAGGCTCTCGTTCCCCCTGACCAGGTTTGGACACATCAGACACTAGGGAAGCTAGTGGCTGCTTCAGAGTACATGGCAGACGCTTCCCTTCATTCAGCCAGGTGTTCCGCTAGATCAGTGGTAGTCAACCTGGTCCCTACCGCCCACTAGTGGGCGTTCCAGCTTTCATGGTGGGCGGTAGGGGATTTGTCCAATACTGAAACACTTTCCTTTTTTTAAATTTAATTGACTTTTAAAAAATCATGGCATTATTTAAAAACATTTTCATTAGGTTTTCATAAAATTCCCTGTGACAATTTAAATTTCTGAAAATATACTATTTGTATTGCCTGCGCATAAGTTTAGTTCACGTTACGTAAGTGAAACTAAATGGCGCTATAGTGCGACCGCAAACAAAAAAGCCTTGTCTCAGAATAGCTCCCACATCTCCCCCCACCCACCCAGCTGTAACACACAAGCAAAGCTGGTAGCCGGCGCCCCCCCCAACCCAATCCACGATGTGCGAGAGGCATGCGCAGATGACGATACACGTCGCACTGGTCAGTACACAGATTTGTGAGAGTGAGCACGTGCCTACAGCTTCAAACAAAATATTGTGAGTCCATGTCTTAAAAAAAGAAATACGCTCGTGGCTATTTGCCAGAGTATCTGAAGATGGGTTTCATAGAATCTTTGTAAATAAACAACATCCAATGTGTTTATTGTGTCATAAAACATTATCCAATGAGGCAATGAAGCCAAGTCAATTGCAAGAACATCTTTCTACAAAGCATCCAAATGATAAGGACAAGCCCATTGAATATTTTCAGGAAATATATAAAAAAATTCAAAATCGTTCAACAATCATTGCATCATTTAAGAAACAACATGCAGCGAACGAAGATGGATTAATTGCCGCTTATCGCATTTCACAATTAATTGCAAAAAGTGGTAAAAGCTATAATATTGGAGAAACTGTAATAATACCCTCTATAAAAGAATTTATCTCAACAGTAATGCATCAGGATATACCTGAAAATTTAAAAATGTTGCCCCTAAGTGATAGCACAGTAAAGCAACAAATTGAAGAAATGGCAGTTAATGTTGAAAAAAACTGATAAGTATTCTCCAAAACTCTTCATTTTTCATGCAATTGGACGAGTCTACCATTGCAGATAATAATGCTTTATTGATGGCATATGTACGTTATTTTGATGAAAACAATACATTACCAGAAGAAATGCTATTCGCAATAAATCTCATTACAGATACAAGAGAATTATCTATATTTAATACTGTGAAATCATACTTTACAAAAAATAATATTCCTTTGAATAATATTGTTGCATGTGCTACTGATGGAGCACCATCAATGGTAGGTCGCTATCGTGGATTTGTTGCTTATTTGAAGGAAGAAGTGCCAAATGTTTTATGTATTTATTGTGTGGTGCACAGACAACATCTTGTAGGAAAACATCTAAGTACAAGTCTCCATTCATCATTAACTATAATAATTCGAGCCATAAACAAGATCAAATCCAATGCAAAAAATGATAGAATGTTTTGACAGCTTTACCAGGACAATAATGAAGATTTTATTACGTTACTATTGCACACAGAAGTTCGGTGGCTGTCAAAGGGTACATCTTTGGCTCGTTTTGTAGCATTATATGAAAGTGTCATACAATTTTTTGAAAGTAATAATAATACAATACAATTGTATTGTAATATTATTACAAATAATTGTAATAATATAATTTTTTGAAAGTAATAATCTGTGTCAAAAGTTAAAAACAGTAAAGAATGATGCCTTTTATTTGGCATATATTTTCAAGAGATTTCATGATGTCAATTTTATTAGCTTCAAGGAGCTAATAAAACCTCTTATAGGTTGCCAAAGTATTGTGTCATTATTTATTGACAAACTTGAACTACTTCGTTATAATCTATTGAAGAGAGATTCTCCAGCATGGTGGATGTAGAATCCACTGATTGGGTTATTTCAGCCTTCCTGCTCAGAGAGACTAAGTCAGAGCTTTGGTCACGCCTCCCTCTGGGCGTGGCTCCCCAGTTTTGACTTAGTCTTAGGCTCAGCAGGAACGCAAGAAATTGATTCCCAGATAGGTTTTTTGTTTTTTATATCTAAATTGGATTTTTTTCTCCAAATTACTTTGAATTTTTTCCAAATTGATTTGATTGTTTTGGCTGGACTATTGAGGACTCTGTCCCTCATTGAGGTTAGAGCCTTTCGGCTCTTGCAGGGCCCATTCCCTCCTCACACGGCCTGTTCGGCCCGATTGGATTCAGGCCCCTTGGGGGGTGCTTTTCCGACCTTTCTTTGCCCGATTCGGATTGCGGGACCGCTATCACGGCGATCTGCTGCTTTTTTTCTACCTGGTAGCTGCCATTGCTCTGTTACTCTCCCCGGGCCTGTGATCAAGGCTTCCTAAACAACGTTCGGCTTCTGGACTTCAATAGAAGGCATTCGCCAAAACGCAAGTTCTCCGTTTTCAGGAGGGGAACGGTTTTTTCTGGGCCCTGAACTTATTCCTCAGTCATTCGTTTTCTCGGGCTTGGAGTTGTTAACGGTTCGGGGAGGCGCGGCTGCCATTTTGACTGCATGGTCCCCTGGCGGTCGCCATTTTGAAAGGCTCACAGGCGGTGGCCGTTTTGTAGCCATAATTAGTTGAGGCCTTCTAGGCCCCAAATCCTCATTTGCTTATTGCCTTGGCCTGTGGTGACAGGTCCGATCGGGGGAGTATTTATTGATGTTTGTATAGAGTTTATATCAAATTTACATATATATTACCTTATAAATAATAATAATATTTCAAAATTTCACTTCTCTTTCTGTGAGGTTCCCCTCATTGTGGGACCCTATATTTGGATTGTTATTGAGACTCAGGTTTTACAACCTGTGTTAGGAGCGGGGAGTTTTTTCATTTGCTGATGACCTGTTTCCACTAGTTGTGGCCTTTAGCCACTGGGCCTAATCGGACAGGGCTACATACCTGTCTGTCTCTGCCTTTGCACATTGTTCAGAGCGAGGATCGGTTGCGCTCCATCTCTGACCTTTGATCTGCGTGCTTGGGTTCCCCCCACCTCTAGATATCCTTGGCTGGCTCTATCTAGATTGCAATGGCAGACAGTTCTTCGCCCCAGGCAACACAAGTCTCTGGTGCACCCCCTGCGCAGTTAAAGCGCAGATCTACTGAATTGGAAGCAGGGGGGGAGAGAAAAAAGCCAAAACCAAACATTTATCCACCAAGGAGACTTCCAAAGCAGCTGAGCGAGAGGCCTCGAGGAGACATCAGGCACTGGAGAGGGAATTCTCCAAAGCACAGCGGCTCCTATCCAGTGGGGCTGAAGCGGTTCCCCCTGCCCCACTGGATACTTCCATATTGGAGCCTCCTTTTGTGCCTGTGCAAGAAGCCACTTGGATAAGTTCTCCTCTGGGGGCAACCGAACAGGTAGGTCCTCCTCACTCCTCTTCTTCTTCCATCCATCAGAGCCCTGAAGTTGTACATGCTCCAACGGTGGTTGGGGCTACTTCCAGGGAACCTGGTGATATGTAGTCTCAGGGTCAATTTCAGGCATTTATGCACCATGCCTTTCTACAATTTATGTCCTCCTCCAGGAGTTCTCAAGTTCCTTCCCAACAATTGCCTCCCCCCACCAGTCCCCCTTCACAGGCGGGATGTGCCACGGTGCCTGGTTCAGATATTTCTGAAACTTCCTCTCAATTAGGGGAGGGGGAGTCCGTAGATCTGGGCATAGCTGACACGCCCATGTCAGAGGACGAGGAGGCCGCACCCGAACAGACATCTATCTCGGGTTTGTTTGACCCCTCCTTCTTCAGATCTCTTCTTTTGAAGGCTTGCAACACTACTAACCTGACTTCAGTTCAGGAGGAGAATCCTTCTACCTCCGCTGAACAGGAGTCTAATCCTTTATTGGCGGTGAAGGTTGTGGAACAAAAACAAATTCCTTGCCCGTTGGTCTTCTGGGATGCGGTTGAGACTCAGTGGTCCTCTCTGGCCACCACTCCAAAGGAAAGCAGTATGGAAAAGAAACTGTATAATGTTTCTCCTTCATTCGCTTCTCTACTAGAGGTTCCAACTGTTGATTCCCCTTTAATTTCTTTGTTTTCTACTTCCGCCATCCCAGGCGACATGGTCGAGGCCCTAAAGGCGGAGGACAAGAAGTTCGAGTTCTCCTTTAGAATAGCTCATCAGGCCTCGGGGTTGGCCATAAAGGCCGCGACATCATCTTCATTCTTCGCGAGAGCAGCTATCATGTGGCTTCGCGATCTTCAGACATTGGTTCCTCCTGATCAGGTCAGAGTACACCAGACACTCGTCAAACTAGTGGCAGCCTCACAGTACATGGCTGATGCGTCCCTCCATTTGGCCAAGTGTTCGGCCAGATCCATTGCCGCCACAGTGGCCTCTCGTAGACTACTGTGGTTGAAGCAGTGGAGAACTGATCTAAAGGCCAAATGGCGCCTTTCCACAGCCAAGTACGCCGGGAAACACCTGTTTGGCCCAATCCTTGATCCCCATGTGGTCGAAGGTAAGGACAAACGCAAGGTTGTGGTGCACCCCTCCAAGAAGTCTGACAGGTGGGACTTCCGGTGGCACCGTTTGGCGTTGCTACAGCCTCCTTTGGAGGCTCCGTTTCCCGGGAACTGTCAAGCCGCAAAACAGTGATCATCAGCTGTTTTTTGCGGTGGAAAAACCCCCCTTTGGGAGAAGAAGGGGTGAAGAGCATCGGGCGTGGGTTGAGCTCCTCTTAAAACCCCCTGAAAAGACTTCAGGGGGGAAAGAGTGAGAGCCCCCCAAGCGCTCGAAGACGCTCCAGCCCGAGACGCTTCTGTCATTAGACAGAAAAAGGCGCCGCGACCACCCCTGCGGAAGATAAGAATCTCAGAGTGAATATATACGCAGGCGGAGTGAACGCAGGAGATCGATATTGCAAGTAATTTTTTATACTTCAGATTTTTCACAATCAATATAATGACTTTAAGATGGCGATTGCTTCTGACAGTAAAGTGAAAGTAACTTTCTAGAACAAAGGCACAGCGATCGTTCAAGCCTAAAGTTTATAATTCCACAAATTTTAACTAAAATCTTGGATTTGAAAGAAGGTTAAATAAAAATAAATAAAATCTTGCAATATATTTGTAAGAAAATTCTTCATTAAGAAGCAGGTTTTTTTTGAGAGTTTTCACAAAAAGAGACTGATCATAGAATGGCTGCCAGACAAATTAAAACAACATCTGCGAAGGTTGCAGTATCTTCACTAGCTCAGCCTTCTAAATCGCAAACATGTAGTTTTGCTGCTCCCCCGGCTTCTTTAACCTCTACATAGCCTCAAGCCCCTTCGCCTATTCAAGCCCCTTCCGAAATGTTGACTATGAAAGATTTACAGGCTGCTTTATTAACACTGACTGATAATATAGAGAGAAGTATGGAAAAAAATATGGAGAGGAATTTCGAGAAATTTGGGGAGGAATTAGAGAAAAGGATTGCATCTCATGCTGAGGAACAAATCAAAGGAGTAACTGGGGAATTGGGGAAAATTAAAAAAATAATTGAGACTCATAATATAGTGATAAGAGAAGATATTGTGGAAGCTTTTAGGGGGGGTCTGGGGCTATACTTTGAGAGTGGAAGAGGCGGAGCAACAATTTGAGAAAAAGATGGAAGAAATTAAAAATGCTGTGGAAGATCAAGCTATTATGGCACAATACAATCAGATGATGTGGGCTGTTAGAATAAGAGGGTTGAAAGAAGCAAATCAGAACCAGGAGGATCTGAGAAGGATTTTTGGAGAAGCTTTTGCAGAATTTATAAACGAGGGGGTACAAGATGTGTCTTGGCAGATAGATAGGATTTATCGAGTCAACTCATGGATTGCAAGACAAAGAAACTTACCTAGAGACATTCTGATTTATTTTGTTACAAGGAGATTTAGAAATCATGTGCTTACAATATCGTATAATAAGAAATTAATTGTGGCAGGTCAAGAGGTTGTGATAATGAAGGAGATTCCTCCGAAGATGTTAAGGGCAAGAAAAGATTATGCATTTTTGGTGGATGAACTTAAAAAACGTGGTTTACAATATAGGTGGGAGGCCCCAGCTGGGCTATCATTACTTTACCAGGGTGAAAGATATCGCTTGAATTCTATTTCGAAAGCAAAAGATTTTTTTATGAATGTGATGAAGGCTGGTAAACCCCCATCTCCAACACCAAAAAGTATAGAACCACTTAAAGAAGTAAATAAAGAGCAAAAAGAACAACTACAACCTGAAGACTTACAACCTCATGGAGCAATAGGATCTGATAAACGAGTCTTACTGGATTTGCCTGAGCGGAGCCTTGATATATTTCAGCCCTTGGAAGTAGAGATGCCCAGAGATCAAAGGCAAACTCGGGCAACCACCAAACGTAAGGAACAAAAAATAAAGGAACAACAAGACCTGACCACAATTCATGAAGCTGTATCTACAAGTGTGGAAGCCATGGGAGCTCGACCAAAGAAGAAAAATGATGAAAATTTTGAATTGGTCCTGCAAAGGCTTTCTGGAATTGGTCATGTCAAATAGATTTTTGACATGGAATGTCAATGGTTTAAATTCTCCACAGAAGAGAAAGAAGATATTTCATTATTTGAACCAATGTAAAAATGATGTAACTTGCTTGCAAGAAACACATATTAGAATTACTGATCAGAAATATTTGATAAATAACAAATTAGGTACACACTTTGTTGCAGCGGCTGCTGAGAAGAAGAATGGAATTGTTATTTACGTTAAAAATCATATAAGAACCAAATTAATAGAATCAGACACACAAGGTAGATACTTAGCAATTGAAATGTTAAAAGAAGGTAAAACAATACTTTTGATGGGAATATATGCACCAAACCAACAACAAGAAAAATTTTACAAGTTAATATATAAAAAGTTAATACAATTTGATTATAGGTCTTGCATAATAATGGGAGATTGGAATGGTGTGATAGATATTAATTTAGATAAAAAGAAGATATCACCAATTCCTCAAACACGCGCTAAGTTGCCTAAATCTTTTTTTGATATAAAGGATGACTTTGACTTGATAGATATATGGAGAGAAAGAAATGGCAAAGAGCAATAATTTACTTTCTTTTCTGACAGGCATCAGTCATTCTCTAGAATTGATTTTATACTAACCTCAAGTGATTTTCTTTTTAGTTTAAAGAAGGTGAAGATTTTACCTAAAGCTTTAACAGATCATAATCCGGTTTGGATGGAACTAACGGAAGGACAAAGACCTAAAAGATCTTGGAGATTAAATGAAAATTTGTTTAAATATGATATAAATGTGAATGAATGTAAAAACTTAATGAAGGAATTCTTTAGGTTAAATATGCATAAGGGCACAACTATAGAAATGGTATGGGATGCAAGTAAAGCATATATGCGTGGGATTTTAATAGATTTGAATAAGAGGCATAGAGGTAAACAAGAGAAAAAAACAGAAGGAGTTAGAAGAGGAAATAAGAAAGAAGGAACAGTTATTAATAAAGAGACCAGATGACAAAATTATTAAAGAGGGGATTAAGGTCCTACGGAAACAATTTGATTTGTTGATGGCAGACCAAGTTGCCAGGAATATACAATATGCAAAACATAATACGTTTTTTAATTCTAATAAGCCTGGCAGATGGCTGGCCTACATATTAAGGAAAAAACAAAAATCTCGAATAATTGAAAAAATAGAGTATAAAGGGAAAGAGGTGTTTCAACAAGAAATTATTAAGAAAGCTTTTTTAGAATTTTATTCTAGGTTATACGCTGAGGAGAAGATACAAGAGAACGATATAGATATTTTTTTGCAAAATGAAAATGTATCAGCAATTAACAAGTAGAGAGGCTGGAAGAAACGTGAATGTTTCAGTAACATCTCCCCTCTTAATAAAATTGTCACTGTCTTGAAAAAAAAAAGAGAAAGATTAAACATATTGATTACCTCAGAAGAAATAATTTCTGTGATTAAACAATTGAAATTGGGGAAATCTCCTGGGACCGATGGGTTAACGGCAGTTTATTATAAGTACCTTCAAATGGAAATGGTGGAACCTCTTAGAGAGTTATTTGTTAATATACAAAAAGGGGGTCAGGTTCCACCCTCATGGAAAACAGCCTATGTTTCTTTAATTCCCAAAGAGGGACGAGACAATCTTCAACCAGAAAATTTTAGACCTATTTCATTGTTGAATACGGATTATAAGATTTTTGCAAAAGTGATGGCTAATAGATTAATGACAGTTTTACAACAAACAATTCATACTGATCAAACTGGTTTTTTACAAGGGAGGCAGATGAAAACTAATGTTAGACAACTTATTAATATAATAGAATATTTGGAGAAGAATACTCAGGTGCCCGCAGTTCTTATGTTTTTGGATGCGGAAAAAGCATTTGACAGATTGAATTGGTTGTTTTTGAAAAAACTGATTGTTAGGATGCAAATGGGGGACCAGTTTATTAATTCAATATTGGCGATTTATCAGAAACAAACAGCGCAGGTTATTGTGAACGGGGAGTTAACAGATTCATTTAATATAGAGAAAGGTACTAGACAGGGATGTCCTTTATCCCCTTTGTTATTTGTTTTAACTCTAGAGGTTTTATTGAATAGGATAAGAGGAGCAGAAGATTTAAAAGGTATAGAGATTAGACAACAAGACTATAGATTACGTGCCTTTGCAGATGATTTGGTTGTGACACTGACTCAACCAATACAGTCTGCCAAGAGATTGATGGAGATAATTAAAATTTATGGTAAGGTATCTGGATTTAAATTAAATATAGCTAAAACAAATATGTTAGTTAAAAATTTAAATATTAATTTAAAACAGGAATTGGAAAGAATAACGGGATGTGAGATAGTTAAGAAAATTAAATACTTAGGAATTGATATTGAAGCCTCTAATGGAAAGTTATATAAAAATAATTATGAAGTTTTGTGGAGTAAGGTACAAATAGAATTGGAAAAATGGAAGAAACTACAATTATCTTTGTTGGGAAAGATAGCTGCAGTTAAAATGAATGTATTACCCAAATTCTTATTTCTTTTTCAAATGATACCTATACTTAAAAAGGATGCGAATTTGGAGGAGTGGCAGAAGGGCATTAATAGATTTATTTGGAATGGGAAGAAACTGAGGGTTAAATTAAAAATAATCCAGGATACAAGGGAAAGAGGTGGTTTGAAAATGCCTAACTTGAAGTTATATTATGATGCAGCTGTTCTAGTAGCAATAAGTGATTGGGTTAATTTAACTAATGATAGAGTATTGAATATTGAAGGGTATGATTTATTATATGGTTGGCATGCATATTTAGTTTATGATAAAAAGGTGGACAGGAGTTTCAAAGAGCACCTACTGAGAAGTGCTCTGTTGCATGTCTGGAAAAAATACCAGTATAAATTAAATGATAAGATTCCTGTATGGACAGTTCCCAGACACGCAATAGAGAATATAAATAGAGAACAATTACATGATGTGGTGCTATATGAGAAACTCCTGTTTAAAGAAGGGAATGTCTTACAATTGAAGTCCCTGAACACGTTAAGGGAGGAAGGAATAATTTTTACTTTGTTTCAATATTTACAACTGCAGTCCAGATGGAAAAAAGATCAGAAGATTGGTTTATCTCAAATAGATGAAAATTTAATTAAACAAATTAGAGATCAAAGGTTAATGCATATTAAAAGATTATATAATGTATTGATAGAAATTGATTCGGAAACTGAATTAGTTAAGGATTGTATGATAAAGTGGGCTCAAAATTTTGGACAACCAATAATGATGGAAACTTGGGAGAGAATTTGGGTGAAAAATGTAAAATTTACACAAGCGCAACATTTAAGAGAAAATTTTTATAAAATGTTTTACAGATGGCATTTGTATCCGAAAAAATTATCATGTATGTACCCTAATTTACAATCTAAATGTTGGAGATGTGATTGTATGGATGCTACTTATTTTCATGTATGGTGGACTTGTAAAAAAATGAAAGCTTTTTGGATAAAAATTTGGTGGATACTTCAAAATATTTTGAAAAAAGTATTGAATTTTCACCACAGTTGTTTTTATTAGGTATTATAAAAGATTGTACTACCATAGAGACGAACTTGATTTTGAATTTGATTACAGCAGCGAGACTGTTGGTGGGTCAATATTGGAAGAAGGCAGAATTACCATCTACTGCAGAATGGACTTTGAAAGTTATAAATTTGGCGGAAATGGCCAAAGTATCTGCATATTTGAAAGATCATTCAAATGAAAAATATATGTTGGAATGGAAAAAATGGATAGAGTATATTCAAGGGAAACATCAATCCAAGAAATTGTATTTAGTATATAGTTAAATTTTTATTAGGATTTATATAATAATTTTGTTTAATATAGTGGTGTTTTTTTAAACTACCCTGTTTTCACTCTGGGAAGGTGGGGGGGAAGGTTGGGGGGGGTGTTAGATGGTTTTGTACTCAAGTGTAATACCTGTAATATATAATAATAAAAAATATTTACTGAGAAATTTGGAGAGGGGTGTCGCTTGGACACCACCTCTGCACTACATCTGAAGGGGGAAGAGTGTAAGAGGGGAGAAAGAAGTAGGAAGGTTGGAGGAGAAGAGGAAGTGGAGAGAGAGGGAAGGAGAGAGACGGAGGAAGAGGGAAGTAGGATGAGAAGAGAGAGGGTGGATGTGGTGTGGGGGTGATGTCTGAGCGGCATCTATAGTCAAGTGTAGGTATTTGTTTTATTTCATTTAAAGTATTGTATATATGAATCTAAAGGAATGTATGTTGATTTTTGTTTTGTGTGGTGGAGGGCAATAGAAAGATGAACAAGAATGCATTAAGTAGAGTTGTATAAGTATGTTTTTATTCTGGAATTCTTTTTGTTTATCTAATTATTAAGCATTTATTGTTAAAATTATAAAATTAATAAAATATATCTTAAAAAAAAGTCTGACAGGCGGCCACAACAGGAGTTCCACAGGCAGACTTTCTGTCCCTCTGGCTCTTGGGAATGGAGACAGCCCTTTCAGGCAGGGCAGTCCTGGGATTGGCCCAGAGGCTCACGGTCCTTTCCGCAGAGACAGGATCGGCAACAGGACCGCCCGAACAGTGGAGCCAGGGGTCAGTCACAGGTCAAGCGTCCCTTTAGAGGTTCAGGAGCCCATCCCTATAGACGCTCTAAGTGACGCCAAAGGGGACTTTCCGATAGGGGGCGCCTGGAAAAGTTCTACCAGGTCTGGGAGCAGACCACCACCTACTCTTGGGTCAGAGACACCATCAGACGGGGTCTGGTCCTCGAGTTTCAGTCGCTTCCCCACGATCGCTTCCTACAGTGTCCAGTATCGCGAAACCCCACAAAAGCACAATTGGTCACCACCGCCATCAAACACCTTCTACAGATCAGGGCCATAGAAGCAGTCCCAAGGGATCAAACTGGAAAAGGTTTCTACTCCATCCTGTTCGTGGTCCCCAAATCATCAGGAGGATGGAGGGCGATACTGGACTTAATAGGTCTGAACCGATTTCTAGTATACAGAAGGTTCAAGATGCAGACCCTAAAGTCAATACTGGCCAGCATCAGGAAGGGAGATTTTCTCTCCTCCATAGATCTCACAGAGGCTTACCTCCACATCCCAATTTCCCTGGAGCATCACAGGTTCCTGTGCTTCTGTTACGCACACCGGCATTACCAATACAGGGCTCTCCCGTTTGGTCTGTCTTCGGCCCCAAGGGTTTTCACGAAGGTCCTAGCGGTATTGGCCCACCTTCGGATGATGCCGGTGCATGTGCAGTGCTACCTGGACGACATCCTAGTGCAGTCCCGGTCTCTCCAATCAGCAAAGTCAGATCTGTCGACCACCATTCAGATCCTACAGGATCACGGCTTTTCAGTAAAGCCACACAAATCCCACAAAGCGGCTCCTCCATCTAGGAGCCCTGATAGATTCCGACCTTTGCAGGGTCTACCTCTCCCAGGAGCGACGGGTAAGCATCCGGAAATTAGTATCCCAGATTCGGGGAGCAAAGACGGTTCCTCTGGTCCAGCTGTCCCAGCTCCTGGGAAAGATGGTATCTTGCATGGGAATAGTCCATTGGGCAAGACTGCATTCGAGGAGCCTCCAGTGGTTCCTTCTCCCTTTTCAGAAACGGAACCTCAGCGCCTCCACCAGGAGAGTCCAGGTTCCACATCACATACTCTCATCCCTCCAGTGGTGGGCTTCCGCAGCCATGACCAAGGGGACCATCTTCAAGGAGCCCCTCAGGCTCGTCCTGACCACAGATGCCAGTCTGTTCGGTTGGGGTGCTCACCTCCAGAATCAATTGGCCCAGGGGCGATGGTCCCGGGCGGATCTCAAACAAAATATAAATTGGCTGGAACTCAGGGCGGTTCATTTAGCTCTCCTTCATTTCTCCTCCCTAGTGTCAGGGGAACATGTGTTGATCCTGACAGACAATGTGGCAGCCAAGGCCCACATCAACAAACAGGGAGGAACACATTCTTGGGCCCTCCTGCAGGAGGCCATGAAGCTAGGTCTGTGGGCGGAGTCCAACCTGGGCTCAATCAGAGCAGAACACATTTTGGGGGAGGCAAATTGACAGGCAGACTCTCTGAGCAGGGCAACTGTGGACCACTCGGAGTGGCGTCTGGACCCCAACCTGTTTGACATGATCGTGAACAGGTTTGGCAGGCCATGTCTGGATCTGTTTGCCTCCCCGTCCAACGCCCAACTTCTCAGATTCTTCACCAGATTTCCGTCACGGGGGGCCGAAGGGACGGATGCCCTTCAGTGCAAGTGGCCGGAGGGCTTGCTTTACGCCTTCCCTTCCCTTCTGCTGTTGCAGGCCACCATTCGCAAGCTGATTCTGGAGCAGGCGGAAGTAATATTGGTTGCGCCACATTGGCCGCGACGCCTGTGGTTTGCCGACCTAGTGGATCTGTCGCTTTCACCTCCATGGAGGTTACCCCCAGACCGAGTAGCTCTCAACCAGGGGGATCTTCAGCACCCAGACCCTCAGTGGCTTCACTTAGCCGCTTGGCACTTGAGCGGGAGAGTTTAGCTAAGCAAGCCTATTCTTCGGGTGTGATCTCTATGATTCAGGCCTCTAGACACCCTTTGATAAATCGAATCTATGATGTCACGTGGAGAAATTTCTGCCAGTGGTGCATCACACACAAGTTGGACCATCTCTCTGTTACTGTTCCCAATATTTTGGATTATCTGCTGGAAGGCATTTCCAAGGGGTTGTCTACCAACACCATACGTAGACAGGTTGCGGCTTTGTCCACGGTTCTCACCTGTGACAACCAGAGTCCGCTTTCACACCACCCAGCTATCACCGCCTTTCTCAAAGGGGTGGCCAATTCTGGACCTCCTACTGCACATCGGTATCCATCTTGGGATTTACCTACTGTGTTGCAGGCCTTAACCATTTCCCCGTTCGAGCCTCTCAAGTCTTGCTCTCTGCATTTTCTTTCCTTGAAGGTAGCATTTTTAATTGCCATCACATCGGCCAGGAGGATTTCCGAATTGGCTGCACTCTCAGTCAGGGACGATCTCTGCACTTTCTATGAGGACAGGGTGGTCCTTAGATTAGACCCCTCATTCCTTCCCAAGGTGAATACTGGTTTTCATAGATCATTGGATTTAGTTCTACCTAGTTTCTGTCCCAATCCTTCTCATCGTTTAGAACGTCAGTGGCACAAGCTAGACATGCGCAGGGCCCTGCGTCTTTACATCAAGCGTACTTCGTCCTTTCGCAAGTCGGAGGCCTTGTTTGTCTCCTTTCAGCCCTCGGCCATGGGCAAGAAGGTCTCTTCTTCCACCATTGGTAGATGGATTAGGGCTTGCATTGCTAGGGCCTACGTTTCCCAGTCACTTCCAGTCCCTGCCCGTATCATGGCTCACTCCACATGCAGCGCAGCGACATCTGTGGCCTGGTCTACCCAGGCTTCCGTAGAGGAGATTTGCAGGGCGGCATCTTGATCGTCTCCATCTTCCTTCATCACTCACTATAAGATCGATAGGTTTGCCGTGGTGGATGCCGCGTTTGGCAGACAGGTTCTTCAACAGGTTGTTTCCTCTAGGGAGACACCAGCCTAGACCTTCCCTCCATTAGGGACATGGAGGGCTTTGGTATGTCCCAATCAGTGGATTCTACATCCACCATGCTGGAGAAGGGGCGTTGTCTTACCTGAATGCCTTTTCTCAGCATGGTGGTGTAGAATCCACACCGTCCCCTCTTTAAGTGTCTAGGCTTGTGTGTTGTTTTTTTTGTATTTTTTTTGAGTCATTGCGTCAGACTTTGTCAGGATCCTTCGCCTCGTCAAAACTGGGGAGCCACGCCCAGAGGGAGGCGTGACCAAAGCTCTGAGTTAGTCTCTCTGAGCAGGAAGGCTGAAATAACCCAATCAGTGGATTCTACACCACCATGCTGAGAAAAGGCGTTCAGGTAAGACAACGCCCCATTTCATCAGTTTCCTGAATTATCATCTATAAAAGATGATGTAACTCCAGAGGATATTGACAGATTCAGCAGCCACCTCAACGAACTTAAATTGGACATGGAAAAACGATTTGAAGATATTTTGAAATTGAAGGTGTATGACTGGATGAAAAATCCTTTTACCGCAAATATTGAAGAGGCTGATACAACTTGCCAAGAAGAACTGTTAGAAATTAGATATGATGAAGAAAGTAAACATAAATTCGATATGAAAACCTATGGCAAAGTAAAAAAATGCCTGTCTTATATCCAAATATGTGGAAAATGATATTCAGTTTATTGATACCTTTCCCTACCTCATATCTTGTGGAATCAGGCTTTAGTGCTGTTAATCATATTATGACCAAAGAAAGAAACCGCCTGAATATTTCCGAAAGAGGAGATCTTCGTTTGTTCCTTACAAAAATTGAGCCAGATATCCAATATTTAGTTTTGCAGCATCAGCCTCAGGGATCTCTGAGTTCTTTGGAATAGGGCGGCATAGAAATTAAATAAATAATAATAATAAATAATAATCTCATTAATAATTTAATTAATTAAATGTAATTTCATCAGACTTCATGCTTCTATGTATGCAAAGTATAAATAAAAAGATAGATTTAACTACAGTAAGTTGTTTTATAAAGATTTATTCTGCCAAACTTAGCGAAAGTCCAACATAAAGTATTTGGTAAGTAATTATTATTATATGCTTTAACTTGCTGTAACTCTGCTTTATAAATTTTATAAAGTAAAGTTACTTCCCTACTTTATAAATCACCATTACTGTGGAAATGGTGGGCGGTTAGAAAATTTTACTACTAACAGAGATACAAAAGTGGGCGGTAGGTATAAAAAGGTTGACTACCCCTGCGCTAGATCTATTGCAGCCACAGTTGCCTCTCGTAGACTGTTGTGGCTGAAACAGTGGCGGACTGACTTAAAGTCCAAGTGGCGTCTGTTGACGGCCAAGTACAGTGGTACACACTTATTTGGTTCAATCCTCGAACCACATGTAATTGAGGGCAAGGACAAACGCAAGATCCTGGCACACCCCTCCAAAAGGTCAGATAGGCGGCCCCAGCAAGAGTTTCGTAGGCAGGCTTTCCGTCCCAGTGGTTCCTGGGAGTGGAGGCAGCCCTTTCTGGCCGGGCAGTCCTGGGATTGGTCCAGAGGCTCACGATCCTTTTCCCTCAGACAGGATCATCAACAGGAACGCCCGAACATCGGAGCCAAGGGCCAATTCCAGACCAAACGTCCCTTCCGGGGCTCAGGGAACCATCCATACAGGCGGTCCAAGGGAGGACTCTCCCATAGGGGGTCGACTGGCACTGTTCAGCGACATCTGGGAGGTCACCACCACCGACTCTTGGGTCAGAGAGACCATAAAATACGGTCTCTCTCTAGAGTTTTACTCACTTCCCCCAGATCGTTTCATACAGTGCCCAGTATCGCGAAATGCAACCAAAGCAGCGCTAGTTGCCATGGCAATCTCCCACTTCTTAGAAATCAAGGCCATAGAACTGGTTCCACACGATCAGATAGGAGAGGGGTTTTACTCCATTCTGTTCGTGGTCTCCAAAGCCACCGGAGGATGGCGGGCGATACTGGACTTAAAGGATCTGAATTACTTCCTGACCTACAGAAGGTTCAAGATGCAGACCCTAAAATCCATCTTGGCCAGCATCAGAAAAGGGGATTTTCTCTCCTCCATAGATCTGACAGAGGCATACCTACACATCCCGATACTTCCAGCACACTGCAAGTTCCTGCGGTTTTTTTACGCACACCGGCATTACCAATACAGGGCCCTCCCTTTTGGTCTGTCTTCGGCCCCAAGGGTTTTCACAAAAATTTTGGCAGTATTGGCGGCCCATCTCAGGATGATGCCAGTGCGCGTACAATACTATCTGGACGATATTCTAGTGCAGTCCAGATCCTTCCAGTCAGCTCAGTCAGACCTGGAAATCACGATACATACGCTTCAGGTTCACAGGTTCTCCGTGAACTTCAAGAAGAGCCACACGATCCCCATAAAGCGCCTCCTTCACCTAGGGGCAATAATAGATTCAGATCTTTGCAAAGTTTATCTTTCACAGGAGCGTCGGGCCAGCATCCGAAAGCTCGTACACCAGGTTCGGAGAGAGAAAGCAGTGCCTCTGGTTCAGCTGTCTCAACTCCTGGGAAAGATGGTTTCTTGCATGGGGATCGTCCCATGGGCCAGACTTCACTCCAGAAGCCTTCAGTGGTTCCTCCTTCCCTTTCAGAAACGGAACCTCAGTGCTTCCACCAGAAGGGTCAGAGTTCCTCATCACACTCTGCTATCTCTGCCGAGAGCTCTCTCCCAGCAAGACGGGCAGCTTCCTAGTAAGACCAGGGGACGCTGAGCAAGAACAACGCTGAGAGCTCTCTCTGCCACGCCGAGAGCTTCCTCCTCTCTTCGCTACGTCGAGCGGCCCCAGCTCCGAGCGAGGTGGTCTTTTGAGCTTTGGGCGAGCAGCGTTGCCGTTTTGGGGCCGTCTTGGGGCCGTTTTGTTGAGTAGAAATAACATCATTGGGAATCTAACAAGAAGCCAGGATTCGGAAGAGCTCGCCCGCCGCTCTAGCAGCCGTCCTGACCGCCGCCTGGCCAGTCCTTCCGAGAAGGACGCCGAGTCACCAAATTGCTGAGAGCAGTAAGAATATCAAGTACTAGTAAGAAATTGTAAGAACTAGTAATGAAATTTGGGTCTTTTGTTTTTTGGAAGAACTTGCCCGTCGCCGTCGTCCATCTCCCTAACCGCCCTAACCGCCCAACTGCTCTAACAGCCGCCCTAACAGCCGCTTGTTGCTCTAACTGCCAAGCTGGAGGACTGACAGAGAGGAGAGCCTCAGGGCTGAGGCTGGGATGGGTGAACCATTTCGGGACAAGAAGCTGGCCGAGTGCTTTGGCATCTCCTTTTGCCTTGCCGCTGAACTAAGCAGAGTTGGGTCGGCGTCTGGGACTGACAGAGAACTGGCGAGGTCGTTGTGGATTGCCGAGCTCCTGGCAGCTGGCCGGGGAGTTTGGTCGGCGTGTGTGGGTCAGTTGGGAGTCGGTGGAAGTGTATGCTGGTTACCAGGGGACAATAACCAAGATACTATTTATGATGAGGGTGAGGAACTGGGAACTTGTACAGCTTTGGTCGGGGGGCTTGATTATGTCCACTGGTTGCTGCCCCCACTTGAGAGCCTTTCTACAGTGGAAGAGAAGATGTTGCGGGACATGGCTGTGGAGTTCCTGAGAGCAACTTTAGTGAACATTTTTAGTTGATCTTAAAGCTCACTCTGTGCCCCTGATGAGGCACTTTGGGGCGACTGGTTTATCTCTTGTATCTCTGCTTGTGGCTCTTTTAATTAATATGTTTTATACTGTGGCTTTTTTTAAATTAATATGTTTATACGTCTGTTTTTAAATTTTTAAACTTTTAAATTTAAATTTTTAATTTTTATTAAATTGGGGGGGGTGAGTGATGTATGTACGGGACGGGAATATGCTTGAAGAATGTATGATAGATAAATGGACAGGCCTGCCGAGCTTGAGGGAGGCCGGGGACTGGGGGGATGCGGACTCTGGAGTCAATGAGGGTTGGAATATACCGGTCATTCAGGGAAGAGGCAGGTATGGCGGGAGCAGGAGGGTAGGCCGCACACGGGGAACTCGGTCCTGCTGTCTTGTAGCAGTTCCATGTTCTGGCCCTTCTGAAAAATCTTGCTCTCCCCACAATTCTGGTGATGGGTGTAGCTCGGGCGCTGGGCTCAGGCTATTGCTGCTTAACGTCAGGTCGGTTAACAATAAGGCTCCCCTCATTCATGATCTTCTCATGGATGAGGAGACCGACTTGGCGTGTGTGACTGAGACCTGGTTGGGCCCTGAGGGGGGAGTTCCCCTCACAGACATGTGCCCATCAGGTTATCAGGTATGGCATCAGCCGCGACCCCAGGGAAGGGGGGAGGAGTGGCTATTTTGGCCCGGGAGAACTTCAGTCTACGTAGACTCACTGTTTCCGAAATTCCGGGTTGCGAGTCCATCCTTATGACGCTAGACCTAGGGGTCCAGGTGGGCTTATTGCTTACGTACCTGCCTCCCAGCTGCGTGGCATCAGCCCTGCCTGTGCTACTCGAGGAGGTTGCTGGATTGGCGGTGGAGTTTCCCAGGCTTATAGTCTTGGGGAACTTCAATCTGCCGTCGCTTGGTGAATCCTCGGGATTGGCACAGGAGTTCATGGCCGCCATGACAACCATGGACCTGACCCAAGTAGTGCAGGGTCCGACGCATAAGGGTGGACACGCCCCAGATATGATTTTTCTTTCGGAGCAGTTGGGTAATGATCTGGTTTTGAGGGGCTTAGATATCATGCCTTTGTCATGGACCGATCATTTTCTGCTTCAACTGAATTTTACGACCCCAATCCTTCCCCGCAGGGAGGCGAAACCGATTAGGTGGTTCCGCCCCAGACGCCTGATGGATCCAATTGGCTTTCAGACGGCGCTTGGGGAATTACCGAGCTCCCTCATTCACAGTCCAGCGGAGTCCCTGGTAGCGGCATGGAATACGGCCGCGAAGGGGGCTATTGACCGGATTGCGCCTTTGCGACCTCTCCGTGGTGCTGGCCCCAGGAGGTCTCCTTGGTTTACAGAGGAGCTCAGGGGGATGAAGCGCCATAAGAGACGTCTAGAGAAGCGATGGAGACAAAGTAAGTCCGGATCTGACCGAACCAGATTGAGCTTATTTATTAAAGCCTATCTGAAGGCGATTAAGGCGACAAGATCTTTGTATCTTTCTGCTTTGATCGCGTCTGCGGAATCTCGTCCGGCCGCCCTGTTTAGGGTGACCCGATCCCTCATTAACCCAAGGGGTCCGGGGCCTCCCTTGCAGGGTAGTGCCGAGGACTTTAATAACTGTTTCGCAGACAAAGTGGCTCAGATCCGGGCTGACCTAGACTCCAATTGTATAGCAGAGTCGACTGATAATGATTCAGTTGAGGGGACAGGGGCGTGTTCTTGTCCGGTCATCTGGGGAGAGTTTGAGGCTGTTACGCCTGAGGAAGTGGACAGGGCCATTGGATCTGTATGTTCTGCCACCTGTTTGTTGGACACGTACCTGGATCCAGGAGATTGTCAACGCTTCTTTGAGGGAGGGGTCCTTTCCGGCTCCCTTAAAGGAGGCACTTGTGCACCCCCTCCTCAAGAAGCCTTCCCTGGATCCAGTAATTCTGACCAACTATCGTCCGGTCTCCAACCTTCCCTTTGTGAGGAAGGTTGTCGAGAAGGTGGTGGCGCATCAGCTCCAGCGGTCTCTGGAGGAAGCCGATTACCTGGGCCCTCTGCAGTCGGGGTTCAGGCCCGGCTACAGCACCGAAACTGCTTTGGTCACTCTGATGGATGATCTCTGGCGAGCCCGGGATAGTGGCCAGTCCTCTGTCCTGGTGCTTCTTGACCTCTCAGCGGCGTTCGATACCATTGACCACGGTATCCTTCTGCGCCGGCTGGAGGGATTGGGAGTGGGGGACACCGTATTGCGGTGGTTCTCCTCCTATCTCACTGGTCGGTCGCAGTCGGTGTTTGTGGGGGGCCAGAGGTCCACCTCTAGGTTACTCCCATGTGGGGTGCCTCACGGGTCGGTTCTCTCCTCCCTACTTTTTAACATGGAGTGAGATACCATCAGTACGCTGATGATACTCAGCTGTACATTTCCACTCCTGGCCATATCAGTGAAGCGGTTGAGGTGATGTGCCGGTGTCTGGAGGCTGTGAGGGTTTGGATGGGTGTTAACAGATTAAGGCTCAACCCCGATAAGACAGAGTGGCTGTGGGTGATGCCTCCCAAGGACACTTCTATCTGTCCCTCGATTACCCTGGGAGGTGAATCTATAAACCCCTCAGAGAAGGTTTGGAACTTGGGAGTCCTCCTCGATCCACAGATGACATTGGATCATCATTTGTCCGCAGTGGCGAGGGGGGCATTTGCCCAGGTTCACCTGGTGCACCAGTTGTGTCCTTACTTGGATCGGGAGTCTCTCCTTGCCCTTGTCACCTCGAGGATCGACTACTGCAACGCTCTCTACATGGGGCTACCCTTGAAGAGTGTTCGGAGACTACAACTAGTGCAAAATGCAGCTGCGCGAGCAGTTGTGGGCCTTCCTCGTTGTGCCCACATTTCATCAACTCTCCGCATGCTGCATTGGTTGCCTATTGGTCTCCGAGCCCAATTCAAGGTGTTGGTTATTACCTATAAAGCCCTTCATGGCATGGGACCAGGATACTTACGGGACCGCCTTCTGCCACATACTTCTCTACAACCGGTGAGAGCGCACAGGGTCGGCCTCCTCCGGGTCCCATCAGCGAAACAATGTCGTCTGGTGGGCCCTAGGGGGAGGGCTTTCTCTGTTGTGGCGCCCGCCCTCTGGAACCAACTGCCTCCTGAAGTCCGCGTTTCCCCGACTCTCCCGGCCTTCCAAAAGAATTTAAAAACCTACCTCTGCCGGCAGGCCTGGGGATGATTGTTGATTGTGGTGTGACTGATGAGTATGTATGGGGTTTTATTTTTAATGTTTTTTGTTCGGATTTAGTCGAAATTGTTTTATATATATGCTGTGAGCCGCTCCGAGTCCTCGGAGAGGAGCGGCATACAAATCCGAATAAATATAAATAAATAAATATAAATATGGTGGGCTTCATCCGCCATGAACAAGGGGACCATTTTCAAGGAACCTATCAGGCTCACCTTGACCACAGACGCCAGTCTGTTCGGTTGGGGTGCACATCTTCAGACTCAGCTGGCTCAGGGACAGTGGTCCCGGTTGGATCTAGATCACAATATAAATTGGCTCAAACTCAGAGCCATACTCTTAGCACTCCGCCGGTTTTCCTCCCTAGTGTCGGGAAAGCACATCTTGATTCTGACAGACAACGTTGCAGCCAAGGCTCACGTCAACAAACAGGGAGGGACTTGGTCCTGGGCACTCATGCAGGAGGCCATGAATCTAGGTCTGTGGGCAGAGTCCACTCTGGGTTCTATCAGGGCGGAGCACATATCAGGGGAGGCAAATTGACAAGCAGACTCACTGAGCAGGGCCACAGTGGACCACTCGGAGTGGCGCCTGGATCCGGCACTATTCAGAAAAATCTCCAACAGGTTGGGCCATCCACTTCTGGATCTCTTTGCCTCCCCGACGAATGCCCAACTCCCCAGGTGCTTCACCAGGTTTCCGACATGGGGGGCGGAGGGAACGGACGCCCTCAGGTGCAAGTGGCCGGGGGGTCTGCTTTATGCCTTTCCTCCCCTTCCGTTGTTACAGGCAACCATCCGCAAACTGATTCAGGAGCAGGCGGAGTTAATCTTAATTGCTCCACATTGGCCGCGACGTCCATGGTTTGCCGACCTTGTGGATCTGTCGCTCTCGCCTCCGTGGAGGATTCCTCCGGACCAAGTGGCTCTCAGCCAAGGGAATCTTCAACATCCAGATCCTCAGTGGCTCCAGTTAGCCGCTTGGCACTTGAGCAGGACAGTTTAACTAAACAATCCTATTCATCTGGGGCGATCTCGATGATTCAAGCCTCAAGGCGCCCCTCGACTAATAGGATTTATGACGCCACATGGAGGAATTTCTGTACGTGGTGCACTAAACAACAGCTCAGGCCGCTTTCGGTCACCATTCCCAACATATTGGAATATCTGCTGGAAGGTTTAAATAAGGGTTTATCACCCAGCACCATCCGCAGGCAGGTTGCAGCCTTGTAACGGTTCTTACCTGTGACAACTTGATTCCGCTATCACAACACCCGGCAGTTAGTGCTTTTCTGAAAGGGGTGGTTAACTCTAGCCCCCCGACGGTGCATTGCTATTCCTCTTGGGACTTGCCTAGGGTGTTACAGGCTTTAACCTCTCCTCCGTTTGAACCTCTCGGGTCTTGTTCTCTTCATTTTCTTTCTTTGAAAGTGGCATTCCTAGTAGCTATCACGTCGGCCAGGAGGATTTCAAAATTAGCCGCACTCTCTGTCAGGAGTGATCTATGTACGTTTTTTGAGGATAGGGTGGTCCTTAGATTGGACCCCTCTTTCATTCCAAAGGTTAATACATGGTTTCATAGGTCCCAGGATCTGGTTCTTCCAAGCTTCTGTCCTAACCCTTCCCATCGTCTGGAAAGACAGTGGCATAAGTTGGACGTGCGCAGGACTCTGCGCTACTATATCAAGCGAACCTCGGTCTTTCGCAAGTCGGAGGCCTTGTTCATGTCCTTTCAACCCTCCGCCATGGGTCGGAAAGTCTCCTCTTCGACCATTGGTAGGTGGATTAGAGCTTGCATTGCTAGGGCCTATCTTTCTCAGTCACTTCCAGTTCCTGCGCACATCACGGCTCACTCGACGCGTAGCGCAGCGGCATCAGCGGCCTGGTCCACCCAGGCTTCAGTCGAGATTTGTAGGGCAGTGACGTGGTCATCCCCATCCTCATTTGTCACACATTACAAAATTGATAAGTTTGCAGCGGCGGACATGAGTGGCTTTGGTATGTCCCACTGGTGGATTCTACACTCATCATGCTGGAGAAGGGGCGTTGTCTTACCTGAACGCCTTTTCTCAGCATGATGATGTAGAATCCACACCCTCCCGTTAGGGTAGTCTAGGCAAGTGTATTGTTTATTGGAGCCATTGCGCCAGACTTCGTCATGGATACTTCGCCTCGTCAAAAACTGGGAAGAGACACCCAGAGGGAGGCGTGGCTAAAGTTCTGATTTAGTCTCATCTGAGCAGGAAGGCTGAAATTACCCACCGGTGGATTCTACATCATCATGCTGAGAAAAGGCGTTCAGGTAAGACAACGCCCCTTCACTTAATAAATGCAGCAAAGCAGGTCAAAAAATTGGAAATGATTCACTTAACAACTGCTTAACTTAGCAATGGATGTTTTGATCCCAGTTGTGGTTATAAGTCGAGGGCTACTTGTACTATGTTAATTAAAGCCTCCTGTGAAATTTTGAGTGTGCTTTTTTTCCAAGTGACCAAATGTATGGATATCACATGTGACAGGAGGAACCTGGCCTTGGATGATATCAACTGCTGCCAAATTCAGTAATCTGGCAAATATTTTTCCATCTTCTGAGGATACAAACACAGCCACATGCAGGCATGTTGAATTTCAAGAACATATCACTAAAGCAGGAAGAGAATAGGGGATTTGGATGAGGTTGGTAGAACATGAGCAATAGAGATGGGAATCTGTATTTATATATTAAAATATTATTCTGTTGTCCTTGGGAAGCTCAATCCTGGGAGAGCTAGAGTGGGTTGAAAGAGGGACTGGTTTCCACATCCATCCAGGGCACAACACATTTGCTTCTCCTTAACTTAGTGTGTTCCGTGAGTACATCTATTGTGATTCCCAAGCCACAACTTAATGGTATGTGCACCTAACCTCTCTCAGGCCTGCTCTGCTGTTCTAACCATCATAACATGTTGCCGCTTGCTAAAAAAAAGTTAGATACATTACAAAATAAAATGAGTCTATTACCAGCATGCCTTTAGCAATTCTGTAGCTGACTTCAGATCGCCAAAAACCTGTTCAAGAGGAACCTGATTTCCTGAGGCCATAAACAGATGGAATTCTCTCTTTTTTTAAAAAGGAAAAAATTTCAACTATCTGTTGGTTCCTTCTTCTGGGAAACATTTGCGGATAAAGACAAGAGATGAATGAATATCTTTTCCTGTTAAGAAATATTAACATAATTAATTTTGTTTCTACTTGGAAACCACTTTTGAACTTGGTGTTTGAGGTGGAAAAAATGAAACTTTGATTTTAGGTTTTGCTGATTAGATAGAGTTGTTGTTATAGAAATGGCCAGTATTTATTATGATATAAAAGTAAAAAGTTGAGGTTTGATGTTATTAACCTTATTCTACTGCACCAAAAGGAGTAGGAAGTCAATGCTTTTTTTCTTTTCTTTTCCCCCTCTATCCTACACTTTTCTCTCTTCTCCTTTCCCTCCCTTATTTTACCACTGTTTTCACTTTTCTTTGTATTTCTGTATTTTATATTTTGGTATATTAATAAAATTTAAAAACAGGATTTCAAGATGTATTGAATTGAAATTATCAGAGACTAGCAAACTCTCTGTGCCCAGTAGGACCAGAACACCCCCTGAGGACCACATCTGGTATATCTCTGAATATGCTGTGCTGTGAGGGTCCCCTTTGACTCTTCATCTCCTCTCAATTTCTCTCCTATCCTGTCAATTCCCAGCATTCCATATCTGAGCTGCAAAAACCCAGATGACCATTAGATGGCAGCTGAGGGATAATTTTACTACCTCTACTGGTCATCTGAAGTTTTGCAGTCCAGATATGATGTGCCCAACGTGATCTAGGTCACTTTCCATTGCAGTCCCAGAGAAGAACTTTGAGCCAACAACTCCATTAACTGCTTGTTCATTCACATTTTTTTCCTTTGGAGAAAACAAGCAAGGAAGTAAGTTCCAAGGTGCTGCGAGGACTACAGCCGCCAGCAGTGCATCATCGATTGTGTCATTTTTCTGTGCATGACTGGGTTTGCGTGAAAAAACTCAGCCACAAGCTGGCTGACTACATTTCGCCCTTGTACGTTGTGTGCACTCGACCCACGTGATCACTCTATGATTCACTATCATGATAACCCAGAACATTGAGCAATAGGAAGGAAGACAGTTATTTGGAGCAACCAGGGGCCCACGTGTAATACCTGCCTGCCTCTCTTTAAAGTAGTGGTACTCTCTTTAAAGTAGATGTGTGGATTTCAACTCCCAGAATATTCTAGCCAGCATTGCTAGCTGTCGTATTCTGGGAGTTGAAATCCATATAACTTAAAATGACTAAGGTTGGGAAACATTGCTTTAAAGAGTTAGCCACACAATGTGGGGCAAAGACGCAGCTGCTTTAAGGGTTTGGGGAGAGGTATTGTATCTGTGTGGTTGTCTGCCTTCTCAAACTGGATTAAAAAGAGGCAGCTCAGGGAAGGAAGAAGCCAACCTACTGAGTGTTCTGATCATGAATCAAAATGCCCTAATCCAATCACAGACAGATTAACTCGAATGAAGATGATTTCAAAACAGATATATATTTATTCAGTCAGAAATGATACTTGCTATTGGTAGATTCCATCTGGATAAAGCAATCTGTTGATCTTCATTAGGTAAATTCATTAACTTCTCCACACCAACTTCTCACATGGAGCAGAGCCATCTGACCTCCGATGGCCCATGCTTATCTCAGACAAAGACATTCCGAAACTGGCTTGTGTCCAGGAAATCCTGTGATGCCCTTTGGAAACTCCTCCCACTAACCTACTAACATGATATAGCTGACTAGCTAAAACTACATTACCCATAAGCCATCTCTTAGGGAGACAGCACTTAACCCAATAAATGCCAGATATTCTAACATACAGATACATGCTCTAGTCAGGTTTACCACGGTCCAGAACACTCCCCACTTGGAAATTTAAATTTCCACTACTAACTAACCGAAATAAGCAAAGACATAGCATTAAGGCATGCAATTCTCATTGTTAACTAACTTGTGACTAAATAGGTAAAAACATGGTATCAAAACATGCATAACTATAAGGTAAATATAAACATGCACAATTATAACACAGATAAGAAAGTGTTACATCAAACAATGCATAAACACAATACATAGTTTGAGGTTTGATCTTCTAGTTCAATCTTCATCAGCAACAGGACCAAATCGGTGATCAGCCTGGTACAAGAGCCTTTGAGTCACGCCCTGACTCACATGGCTTCACGATCTGGACCTCAGCTTGGCGAACTAGTTCATCACAACTGGGTGGGGCCTGGTGCGCAAGTCCCATGGCCCAATAGTTCTGGTATGCATTCTTGTCTCTCAGCAAAACAAGGTCTTCTTCCTGTAAAGGAAACTGGAACCAACTCTGGAACAGAAAAACTGGAACCCAAAATTTCTCAGGAACAAAGGAAACTGGATTCACAGGATACTCAGGAACTGAAGAAGCTGCAAACACAGGAAACTCAGAAACTGCATGAGCTGGAAAAACAGGAACAGCAGGAGCTGGAAAATCAGGAAAAGCAGGAGCTGAAGAATCAGGAACATCAGCAGGAACTGAAGAATCAGGAACAACAGCAGGAGCGGAAGATTCAGGAACATTGGCAGGAGCTGAAGAATCAGGAACAGCAGGAGCTGGAGACTCAGAATACTCAGGAACCGAAGGGTCTGGAACCACCGATGGAGCATTGAAGATGGCTGCTACTGTTGTCATCAGGGTAGTGAGAACTCCATGTGTGGGCGTGGGTGTCTTTGACGACATAGAGTCCATGATTTTACGGGGTACGCCAATCATGTGCTCCCACGCTTCGCCCATGTGAGGTGCATGGGGAGGGTAATTTTTGGCCTTCAGACGTTTGTCAATCACTGGATCATGACAAATATCTTCAATAGTCTGTAAGTCCTTGCAGGCTCCTACAAGGTTAATTCTTGGGATGCTAAGACAAGTGATCAAGATGATCAAAACTATGCCCAATCTCAGGTGTCTCCGCTTAGAGGCGGGTTTGAAGCAGTTTGGTTGAAGTTTACTGGGTGCCTGAGGTTGAACGTTGGCATGTTGATCTGGAGCTGGAAGCATATAGCGTTATGGTCTCTGTGACAACTGGCTATTTGGACCAGCCAAGAACTCAGAACTTTCTAGCCAGATCAATTCTGTTAACTGTGTGGCAAGGTTGGGCCACTTAACTTGGTTCACAAAGTTCTTATCTGTTGGCACATGTTGCCATTGTTCAGGGCTTAAAGATGTTTCAATCTTTTCTACTCTGTTGCCTACATAGACGTAGAAGTGTCTGCTTTGTTTGCAGATGTAGCTTGACATCACCTTGCTGTCTGCGTAGAAGGTGGTAGACTGTAGTTCAAGGCACAACGTCTTCGCTGTCAAGTTGGTGAGTTTTACAGCTAAAGTGGTCCCACATAGTTCTAACCTTGTTGTATTGTTAGTCTCGCTTTTCCAAAGAAGACACCGAGGCTGCAGCTCTCCCCGCTGTAGACTCTGGTGTATCTTGTGGTTGCAATCAAAAGGACGTAAGTGTGGCTCTCCCCGCTGTAGACTGTGATGCATATTGAGGCTGCATTTGCCTTCGTTGACACATCTAAGGAAGTGTACAATTCTTTCTTTTGCACTGTGGCAGGTGAGCTGGAGACATACGTGCGCTGTACTTGCATACTTCG
Source organism: Bothrops alternatus (assembly GCA_034064705.1). NCBI lineage: Eukaryota > Metazoa > Chordata > Lepidosauria > Squamata > Viperidae > Bothrops > Bothrops alternatus. The sequence continues at coordinate 1,248,527 of JARGCV010000054.1, forward strand.
GAGACATCTTGGGAGTACACTCCATGACTCCCAGTTTTGTTTCTGTTCTGGCAGACGCGGCTTGTCCCAGTGTGTGGTGTTCAGGGAGAATGCGCGTAGCTGCAAACGTTGTTTGTCCTTTATGGACAAGGCTAAGTTGTTGTAATTCTTGCTGGTCTGGAACACTGTTGCTTCCAAAGCAGGTTTGGTTGTCACAAGTGTGCAGTGTTCTAGGTGTGGTTTTAGGTGAGGTTCTGTTCCATTACTGAGAATGGAGGTTTTTGAGATGCTCACCTGGATTGGAGTTTGCGGTTGATCAACACAAACCGTTCCTGGGATGACCCATTCAGGTTCCATCTTAAAGGCAGTTGAGGAGCTTGTTGGGCCTCTGACCATTCTGTGGTAGGCAAAGGGGTCAGGGGCATCTACTCTCAATGGAGCCAAATTTTCTGCTTTGAGAGTTAGGAACCATGAGGCAATTGGGGGGAGCTGGTTGACACAGAACGTTCGTGGGATGACCAATCCAGGATTTAGGAGCCGTGAGCTCCCGTCTAATGGCTGGATGCGTAGTCCAGTGGCTTTCCTCCCTGCTGTGCTCTGTGGCACAGAGCACATTTCTTTGCTTGGGGGTTCGCTGAGGAATGGTGGGTGGGTCGTTACACACTAAAGGGCAGTCGACCTTGGTGGGCACCTCTGGGTGCTCTTTGGAGCCATGCTGGGGCTCCTTGGTTGAAGGAGGAGTAGAAGCTGCTTGTTGTAGCTGTCCAGGGTCTGGATGCAGGGCTTCTGAGTGCTTGTCACTCTTGCTCGGTTGACACTTCCCCTCAGCTTCATCAGCTTTGGCTGTGTCTTCCGGAAACTCACAGCATTTGAAATCAGCCTTGTACTCTCCTAAGTCCAACTTTCTTCCCCAGGGTGTTGGGGAATCCAATGGTGCTGTGCAGAGTTTGTTGTCAGGCTGGGTTGGTACGGTCTTGAGGTCATCTGGAGCATAATCAGTGGCTTTCGGGTGGACCTCATAAACATTGTTTCCAAGAGCAGGGAAACGTGGCACAGACAGCTGGCATTTTTCTTCAGAAAACTTCTTGTTGGTGTTAACTTCCAGTGGCATGGATGAGGAACATTCCTGTCTACTTGGTCTTGGGGGACTTGTGGGTAGCCGCAGTGCTTCCGCCTGCCCATGTTGAAACGCGCTCTGGTCATCAATGTAGGCTTGCATACGGTTGTGAGGGCTTTCCCTTCCTGGCCCTTCCAACCTGTGCGTAGATGTGGTATCTTCCAGCTCTCTCCACAGAATCGCCTCTACTGCGGCTGCCTACCTCGCTCTCTGTCGGCGCTGGAAAATCTCAAAGTTGGCCTGAGCTTTGACCAGGTCTTCCCTTTTGTGATGCTGTGCCTCTACCACGCGAAGGACTGCTGCAGCTTGCACTTTGGCCATGTCTTCCCTCTGCTGTCGCTCTGTCTCTGCTACATGTAGGGCTGCTGCAGTCTCTGCTTTTGCTAATTCTTCTCTTTGCTGCTTGTCTTCTACTGCTGTTTGTGCCGCAGCGTCAGCCTTCGCAGTATTGATTTTTGCCTCTGTGAGACGGGCGGCAAGGCTTTCTGCCCGTGAGGCTCGGGATGCTTGGCTCTGACGAGAAGACACTTTTGAATGGCGGGAGGTGCCTGTGACGTGAGATTGTTGTGACACACTGGAATGTGCTTTGGATACATGGTGAAAGGATGAGGCTGGTTCTTCCATGTTTCTGTCCTAATCCTTCCCATCGTCTGGAACGACAGTGGCATAAGCTGGATGTGCGCAGGGCCCTACACTACTATATCAAACGAACCTCGGCTTTTCGCAAGTCGGAGGCCTTGTTCGTTTCCTTCCAGCCCTCCGCCATGGGACGAAAGGTCTCTTCTTCAACTATTGGTAGATGGATTAGGGCTTGCATCGCTCAGGCCTATCTTTCTCAGTCACTTCCAGTTCCTACACACATCACCGCTCACTCGACGCGTAGTGCAGCGACATCGGCGGCCTGGTCCACCCAGGCTTCCGTCGAGATTTGCAGGGTGGCAACGTGGTCGTCCCCATCCTCATTTGTCACACATTATAAAATTGATAAGTTTGCAGCGGCGGACGCAGGCGTTTGGCAGACGGGTTCTTCAACAGGTAGTTTCTTCTCGGGAGACACCAGCCTAGACCTTTCCCTCCCTATGGGGACATGAGCGGCTTTGGTATGTCCCACCGGTGGATTCCACATCCATCATGCTGGAGAAGGGGCGTTGTCTTACCTGAACGCCTTTTCTCAGCATGATGGTGTAGAATCCACACCCTCCCTGTTTAGACAGTCTAGGCAGGTTTGTTGCTTTTTTGTTGGAGCCATTGCCCCAGACTTCGTCAGGGATACTTCGCCTCATCAAAAACTGGGGAGACACGCACAGAGGGAGGCGTGGCTAAAGCTCTGACTTAGTCTCATCTGAGCAGGAAGGCTGAAATTACCCACCGGTGGATTCTACACCATCATGCTGAGAAAAGGCGTTCAGGTAAGACAATGTCCCTTTCCTGCAAGCTAGTTTTTTTGCTTATGCTGGAAACCTTTGCACTACTAAAAATACAAGGACCACTGCATCCACTAATATGCAATTAGTAATCTTACTCAATTGTTTCGGATGGTTGTTTATGCAGTGATATACAGGTAATCCTTGACTTACAATCATTCATTTAGTGACCGTTCGAAGTTACAACAGCATTGAAAAAAGTGACTTGTGACAGTTTTTCACACTTAAACAGCTATTGCAATATCCCTGTAATCACATGATCAAAATTTGGGGGCTTGGCAACTTGCATATATTAACAACAATAGCAGTGGCTTGGGGTCATGTGATCACCTTTTGCGATCTTCTGACAAGCAGAGTCAATGGGGAAGCCAGATTCACTTGATGACCGTGTTACTAACTTAGCAACTGCTGTGATTCACTTAACAACTGTGGCAAGAAAGGTCGTAAAATTGGGCAAAACTCATTTAACAACAGTCTTGCTTAGCAATGGAAATTTTGGGCTCAGTTATGGTCGAGGATTACCTATACTTTCCATTATAATTCACCTGGAAGAAGACAGCCGTTTGTAGGTGGTGGATGGCATTTGAAGTGTTGGCCACAGTGTGGGTTCTCTCACCAAATGTCTACCATGGAGGGTTGTTTTCTGTTACAAAATGGCTCCAAAACATCCATTTAGTGAAAGCCAATGGGTGACCTAGTTCCCCACCATCTCATCCATACTGCTCCATTTCAGGCATGGTAGGTGAAAGAGAGGAAGGGCTGATGGTCATTCTCCATGTTTGTGCACATCACTATCTCATAAGCCAGAGGTCCCCAACCTTTTCGGCACCAGGGACCGGTTCCATGGAGAGAGGTTTTTCCGTGGACCAGAGGAGGCGTGGTTTCATGTACTGCCTGTATCCCGTGGATGGGGCTTTGCTTGTTTCCGTGACCCGATGCTGGTCCACGGACTGGGGGTTGAGGACCCCTATCATAAGCTATACGTGGCCTCAACAGTTCAGGGTTTCAGAGAGGTCCTATAATTGTTTAATTTCCAACGTCTTTTTCATTCTTCCTGGAATGAAATTGCTTTAAAACACTTTTGGTAGTGTATAGTTATGTCTTCTTGGCATATTGTTTTTTTTATTTTTTACTAAGTATCTGAAGATTTTAATTAAGGTTAATAATATAATCAGAAAAGAATCAGGAAATGTATAGAAAAAGCAAGTTGTGCATAAAAAATTTTAGAAGCACAATAAAACTAACAAAATATTAAATTGAAATAACATTAATACTAAATATTTTGTTTTGAAAATTGGAATCAGTGTTAAAATAAATCAAATTACAATCAAATCATTGTGCAGTAATTTACAATAAATCCAGTATAAATGGATTTATAAATTACAACTCAAAGAAGAAAAATAACAATACGTTCTACAGTATGGAAAAATTTAACAATTTAGCAAATCACCAAAATTAATGTTTATAGATTAGATGTTTATAGATTAGATGTTTTATTTTTATGTTAGAAGGAACCCTGAAACTCAGTTAAATTCAATAACAAATTTGTTTTCTAAAGTCGCTTTGACATTGTTGCATAATTCCATAACTTAATTAGCCATTTTTCTATAGGAGAAACTATTCATGCTTTCAGTAAGAAAGGGTATTCTAGCATATGATCCCATATATAGTACTATACAAACTCAGTTCAGTATATTTTATAGGAACATAAGGTTTAATATTAATTTATTAAAAAGATAGCAGACCGAAAGGAAAAATCCATCTTTAACTTCTATTTCATTCTATTATAAATTCTTTTCCAGAATTGTGGAATTGCCTTACAACACTGTTACCAAATGTGGAAGAATGATCCAACATGACTATTGCATTTCCAGCTCTTCTTAGAAAATAAGTGTAATGTTAATAATAAAGGTTCTAGATGGTATTTCCAGTGTTGGATATCAATTGTTCTGTTAAACTTCTGTATCCGTTTGATCATATAGTCTAAACTTGTTCATTTTCTGAACCAAAGTTCAACAGCAACTTGTTGATCTGAGTTTTGTGCGATAGAGTTCGTATTATACGTTTTTCAAATTGGTCAAACCTTATTTTGGAATTCCTTTGGGAGTATTTATACATATTGTTGAAGGAAAAGTATTCATCATGGTTCAGTCCAAGCCGGGAATAAACAACATGGCGACTGCTTTAGGAAGAAGGTTGCAGTTTATTGAAGAGGAGAGCCAGGCAGAAAGACAATTCTGGAAGAAAAGAGAGAGAGAGCACATGTAGGGAGTGGGTTTTTATACCTTCTTGAGCCTTTTGTTTGGAGTTGTTCCTGTCGCATGAACTTTGACCTGAGTCTAAGTGTGCCTTTCTGGTATTCTGATGGTGGTGGGTTAATCCTATTATGTCCCAAGGGTCATATCCTGCTTCCCTGGGGCTGTGGCTGAAGACTCTTAGATTTTTGGTGTTGATTCTAGGGATCTTACTTCCTAATCCCAATTTCCTGACTCCAGTCTGACAAGATTATCAAATCTGCATTCTGCAAACTTGGTTTCTGTTTGGGACAGAGAGACTTGGGGGGGGGTTGGGGTTCTGCCTTTAAATCCTTTAGGGAAATATATTCTGTCTTTTAAATATTTCCAAAATATTTCTTTCTCTGTGGGGGGCTGGCTTCCCACAATATTAAAACCAGTGAGTTGTCTCTTACCATTTTGAGAGAGAATCTCAAAGGACTTCATTTTTGTTTTATTAATAATTCTTGAAGTCTGTATAAATACTCTCCATTGTTCAAATATCTTCACAAAGTTAAATATTTAATATCAAAACAAGTAGTGATAAATCTGAATTTTTTTCTGCATTCATCCCATACTTTTAGCATTCCACCTAATAATCCCTTATAGCTACATTCTTTTTTATTAGCATCAGATCACACATATTTATACAAACCATGGTCAGATTGTATCATTTTAAATGATTGTTTCATTGAAATTGGAGAGAGTGTTACTGTGTAATTTTATGTCTCTTGTAAGGCTTTAGATGTTTTAATACCAAGTGTACAAATAAATGAATTTCTGGATGAGTACTATTAATTTTAGTCTGTTACCCTGTTTCAGACATCACTGCAGCACAAAGATTTAGTTTGTGAACTAAAAAAATCCAGAAGCTGTGAAAACCGAGGAAGTTGGACACACTGCTCTGAAGCATATTTGCCTACTGCATTCTTGTGTGATCACATGAAAAGTCTGCTTCATAGGTAAGTTCACAGACCCTGTGTCCTCCTGAGTAAATGGGATTTAATTGGAACCAGGATTATCTTTGTAACCTTTTATAATAAGCAAAACAGAATCAAATGATCAATTAAGTAAACCCAGGATTGTTTGTTCTAACCGCTAGGGACTATTTTAGGCAAAGGGAAATATTTTCCACAGTCCTTTGAACAGTGTTTGTTTGAACTGGAAACCCTCAGAAATACAGTAAGCCTGAAATTTGGGCATTACAAAATACAAGATTGTAGAGCTGTGATAGAGCACCTATGTTGCACACAAAAGTTCCCAGTTTCAATTCTTGACATTTTTTTTATTGAAATGTCAGGAATCAAATATAGAAACTAATTAGAAATACCTCTGCACACGTTCATAGGTTGGCCTGCTTTTATTAAAAATAAAATACAGGTGAGGGGACTTAGACTAATATATCACCTAGCATTCATCTACAGCAGGGGTGTCAAACTGCCGACCCACGGGCCGGTTGCATCATGTGGAGGCTCCACTCACCCCAGCTCCAGCAGTGCAAAAAAAAGTCACGATATGTCACGACACGTCATGTGACGTGGCAAGTTTAACACCCATGATCTACAGTTTCCTCTCATTCCAAATGTCTTCTCATTCCAGATGTTTTCTCTATTCTGATAAAGTTCAGAAGACAGGGTTGGAGTCTGGAGTGATCTGCAAAATACTATAAATTGAAATCTTTTCGGTTCAGCATCAAACTATTGTCTTTCCCTAGGCTTATCTATCAAAGAGGCAATTAAATGTACCCTGGACACTTTTGCTTAGGGAACCAACTGCCAAATCATGTGAAAGCTCTTTTGTAATTGAGCACCCACAAACACACCAGTCTTGCTTAATAATTTGATGTAAGATAACTGCCTTGAAGAGCCATCATTTATGTAATTTGCAGAGATAAAGATAGAAAAGTCTCTCCTAATTTGCAGGAGATTAAGGTTAGCAAACAAAGCTGTGGAATATTTGCTGAGGACAACTGGCACTTATAGTCTTGTTCCAGGGCTACCCCTTGTTTTGAATTCCCTCTCCCTTGGTGGCTGGCACCCATTGCTGCTTTTCATATCTGATTTTGGCTTCCCTTGTTCCATGAAGGTTAGATCAACCTCAGTTTGCTTATTGTGAGGAATAATTCAATTTTTGCATATATGGTGGAACTGGAAAAAAAAGTGAGCAGAGAACAAAGGATCACCCCTGATACAAAGCCAGGCTTATTGTTGGAATTAACTTTCCTAGTGAAGATTGTTTTCTGTCTCTCTCACACACACACAGATATGAACACATACACAATTTTGTTGTTGTTCAGTTAAACATGTCCAACTTTTCATGACCCCATGTACCATAGCATGCCAGACTTCCCACCCTCCACTATCTCCTGGACTTTTCCCAAATTCATATTCATTGCGTGGATGACACTATCTAACCATCTCATCCTCTGTCATCCCTTCTCCTTTGACCTTTAGTCTTTCCCAATATCAGGGTCTTTTCAATGAGTCCTCTCTTCTCATTAGGTGGCCAAAGTATTTGAGCTTCAGTTTTAGTATCTGTCCTTCCAAAGAACAGTCAGGGATTGACTGGTAATGCTTAACTAAATGATCCTGATTTTTAAGGCTTTACAGACTAATGTCAGCACCATCACTTGGGCTCCAGAAAGCATTTGAAGTATTGGTATTGCAAGGTCTTGCCTCAGCTAGTCCTCCCAAGAAAGCAAAACTCTTGAGACAGGTATAATCTAAAAAGGAACTATTATTGAGAGACAATGACAGAAAGAAAGCAAAGCAAGATCTAGCATTTTCCCACGTGAAACGTTACATTAAAGCATCCCTAACAGACCCCACCCCAACGGCCAAATGTCTGGTTTTATTTCATCCAATCCTCAGGTGCGAAGTTGTTATGGGGACCAGAGTGATAAGCGGCGTTCCCAGGCACCGTTTTCAGAGTTTCAATTTCCCCTTGGCCTCTCGATCTCCCTTGGGGCAGAGATAAGACAGATGACCCAGGGCACATTCTTTCTTCCGTTAACACCCCGTACCAGCCTCCCTGCCTCCCAACAGCAGAACAGCAAAGCATCCTCCTCCCACCTCCCAGCAGAATGGCAGATCTGAACACAGAAAGAAAACCCCTATAATAAATGAGGGTCTGACAGGTATTGTATAGTCCTCTCTGGATATCCCATTTACCAATGGAGTAGTTGCATGCTGCACCAGCTGGAATTTCTCTATCTTAAAAAGAACATTCCTATAGACCATGTGACAGCAGTTCAGTTATGAGATTATTAGGCCCAGGCCATGTGCATATTCCTTTAGCACAGGGGTCTCCAAACTTGGCAACTTTAAGATTTGTGGACTTCAATTCCCAGAATTCCTTTCAACTCCCAGCATGGCTGATTGGGGAATTCTGGAAGTTGAAGTCCACAAGTCTTAAAGTTGCCAAGTTTAAAGACCTTTCCTTTAGCAGGAATGACATTTCATTCAGATTAGGCTAGCTTCTTTATTCTCAAGCCGAAGAATCATCTGTCCAGAGCATCCATGTGTTTCAGACAGTACCCAGATTAAAAATGTCCAATTTACAGACAACAGGAGGAAGTAGTATTATGTGTGTTCACTGCCTTGAATTATTTATAAAGTAATAATCACAGGATACAAATCTAATAAACAAACTTGTACTTGGGAATGGACCGCCTATTTCTAAAAATGGTGGACAGCATTCTTCAAGTTGATGAACCACTGAAGCCGCACATTCATGAACTGCTGAAGCTGTCCATTTTTAATATATAGTTTGCCAGTTCAAGGAAGGAGAACACTGTCTATTATTTTTACTAATAGTCCATTCTTAAATACGACATACATACAAATTCCTAAAAGACTTGGGGATGGATCTTGTTTTTAAACTGGAGAAAGTCTGTACTGAAGATTCAGCTTCATTTTATTAGCCCTCATTCACTTCAGGCAATTGTGAGACACCTAGATAGCCCTTCCTGTTCCGAGGAAGTTGACTACCACGTGCACACTGATTACATCAGATACCTGCATGACCATCTCTTACATAGGAGCAAAACTAGAACTGTAGGACTCACTGTAAGGATGTAGTAACTTTCCACTTTCACTGTAACTTACTTCCCACTCACAGAGCTACTCCACTAATACTACATGATCAGTAATGTCAAAATATCTACATGAATCTGTGTAATAGCACTTTCTGAGGAAGCAACCAAACCATTTCAGTGCTCCATTAGATCTGAAACCAAACTAAAAAAAAGGCATCATTTGAGTCCCTACATCACAATGTATGTTTAGCACTGTCTTGTTCAGGAACCTATGGCTGTGGTGCATCCATAAACACAACAGACAAACGCCACGATCCCAAATCCCTAATCTCTACCCACACTGACACGAAACAGCACCAATTCTATTGGAGCAATACAAGAATCATCAGCCATGCTACCACCCGCCACGCTCACAAGTATATTGAAGCCTGGCACTCCACAAGCAATTCCATCAACAGACACATTGACCTACAACCAGCCCACGAACCCCTCAGAATCCAAATCAACCACACAGCCAACCAGAGAAAGCACTGACCCTCAACCAATCCACACAACCCCCCCAACCAGCACTTCATCTCCCAATGACCCTCACCTGATGTGACCTCCCCATCGCAAGATCCACTACAAGTCCTTCGCTTGACACAACCCACACCTGACAGATCACAAGACCCTGACCTGATATGATCCTGACCTGACCTAACCTCACCATCACAAGACCTACTGACCACATGAAGCCCTTATAAGGAGAAGAACACTACCGTAACACTGACATTCCCTAAATTCTGCTGAAGATGTTACCTAGCCTGGTAATGAAACATTGAGAAACCAACCTACAAGCTCGGAGAACGAGCCTCCACCCTCATCCTACACCCGAGCGTCAGATATTCTCCACTATCACAAAGACAACAGTTTCTACTAAATTGTGATATATAATTTGATAATAAAATGAGGATGATTTTTATCCTCAAATTGCTTTAAATGCTACTGTAATTGCACAATGACAGAGATATCAGTCTCATTTTCAGCAGAAAAATTAGGGGTTAGGAAGAACACAAAAGGGGAATTCCCAGGAGTTGAGTTGGAGGTGATAGGCGGCATTTTAGAGTAGGTGGGGATGTTTTAAGAATTTAAATTAGAATATGCAGAAGTGAAAAGAAGTGGGAAAGTTTCGTCTAGGGAGAAAAAGAAAGGAGTGAGAAGCAGCTATGTAAATCTCATTGTCAGATTGCTGTTTATAAAAAACGGGTTTGATGTCCCTTAATGAGATTTACATAGCTGCTTCTTGTTTCTTTTGTATTGTCTTTTATAATGTAAAAGACTGAAGAGGAAATAGATTTAGATAATTTATTCTCATTAAAGTTTTTAGGTCTTATAACTAAAAACAAATAGCTGAAGTGTTTCTGAAAGTTACCAGTCTGTAGAAAACTTTTAACTTTTATTCAACATGGTAAATCTAGATTTTTCCTCAAGATAAATCTGCTCCCTGTCGCACCCTCCGAATGGAGAATTTGCTCACTTTTCCCCCCCCATCCACAGCTATTTTGTGAGAGCTAGCTTTTCTTTCCCAGCCACAAACGCCGTTCTGTTTGTTTAGAGAGGGAGAAAAGAAAGTTTCAAATTTACCAGGACATTTTGGAAAGCATCTAAATTATATGTGCTTATGTCAGTTTCAATAATTCTAGAAAACCATCATTAGGACAAGAAGAATGCACACTTTGAGGCTGCTTGAATCTCTCTGACCAAAATGAAAAAAAAAGGGGTTTGAAAAGCACGCTGTGCTGGGGAATGTTTGGCTCTAAAGAAGCATTTTTTCCTTCTTGGTGGCAATGAATATTTATTAAGTTTCTGAACATGAGACCAAAAGTAGTTCCAGAATAGGCAAGGAGTTAATCTATCTCCCCTTCTGTTACTTTCCCTTCATTTTCAGGCAAAAATTGTTTCCTCCACCTCTTACTATTATTTCTTCTTCTTCTCCTTCCTCCTCCTCCTCATCTCCTCTTCCTCCTCCTCCTTCCTCTTCTTCTCCTTCTTTATCCTCCTCCCCCTCTGTCTCTCGCTTTCTCTCTCTCTCTCACACACACACACACACATACACACCATAATTCAGAAATGTAGTGCTCCACAGAATTTACTTTGGTATATCAATTTAAATTGTACATGGGTCCTATCCTCAAGGTTATCAGCCAAAAGTGTAAACGCACAAAAGAAGGGAAGGGAGATCAGTTTGATATTGCCAAAACAAACTGGTAAATTCTTTACAGAACATTCTATCCTGATGAGGCCAGGCTGAATTTTTTCAAAGACTTTCCTCTTCAGATGTAGTTGCTAAGGCAATTATTGGTGCTTTGTAATCCTTTCTCCAGTACTATATCAGTGGTAGTTTTACCTTGGAACAGAAAGTTTTACTTTTGGATTCTGAAAGCAGGTTCCCTTTGTGACCGGTGACCAAGTTGGTTTTCCATTTGCTGTTGCCATTTACTGGGAAGAAAGAGGCCCAATTTCCATTTTTCATCCTGCAAACTACATCCACACTGAGCTGAGGGAATGATCCTTAAACTTCTAACCTGGTTGAACCTACATTTTGAATTAGATTTCAGTCCCTGGTTTGGAGGCACCTTTAGTTTGTCCAGGCAATAAAAAGTAACACATAGAACAATGGTTCTCAAATTTGGCAACTTTTAAGATGTGTGGACTGGCTTGGAATTCTGGGAGTTGAAGTCCACACATCTTAAAAGTTGCCATGGTTGAGAAACACTGATACAAAGAAAGGAAGCAACTTGCAATTCTCCAGCACTGGAGATGGATAATCCACCAATGGGTTAATTAATTGGTGGATTATCCATTAGTCTTCTAATAACTTTTAGTAACTTCCAATAACTTCTAGCCTTCTGAGTAGCGCTGGGACCAGCGCTCCTCTAGAAGACTCTACGTTCATCTGATCCCCATTGGGATTCAGCAACAAACGGAGGTTTCCGTTTCTCCCTTCCCTTTCTAGCACAGCGCTGGGCTCAGCGCTGTTGCAAATTCCCCCCCCCCATTCCCCCCAGCTCACCTCGGCGTCGGAGCTTGCAGCTGCAGCTCCGACGGCCTTACAGCATTCGGATCAGCCTCGTGGAGGCCGCAGGGCCTCGTCTTTCAAATCATCGCACCGGAGGCTTCCAGTGTTCCCAAAACGCCGCCAATCAGCTGGGGAGGCCGTTTTGCCCCTGTCGCTTTCTCAGAATCACGCGTCCGGTTGGGTGAGCATTGCTGCCGTTCGGAACCGGAGGGGGTGAATGGAGTTTGTGACACGGCCGCCATTTTGCGTACCGCGTGGTCATCCCCAGTCCTTGCCGGCTACAAGGGGAGGCGGGGGGGGGTGGGGGAAGGGATTTCCATCCCATCTCTGCATTTGTTAGTTTTCCTTTAAGGGGCATCTCCCCTTCATTGTACATCAGCCCCTGGAAAAGAAATCATCTTAAGTAGAAGGCCCAGGCCTAGGCAGGAGCCCCACCAGTTACGGCCACCATCTTGGAAGCTTCGTCATCCTCCCAAGGCCGCCATTTTGGAAGCTGCTTGTGCTCCAGCCCAAGGCCTTACTGAGGCCTTTTCTGATCAAGGCCCTTCCCGGGTTCCTTGTATCCAAGGATTGCCTGGGATCTCTCTCTTGTCATCCCTGGAAACTCCTCTTGTGACATTTGTCCTTTTCCTCTTTCATTCCTTGCATAGGCCCAATTAATTTAATTGGGCCCTCTGGTTCCCAGCCTCTGACTCTGTATTAGTTGCCATCTTTTTACGTTGCTGGCCTGGCAACACAGCAAGCCTCACTAGCAGGCCGCAATACACCCTCTGGGGGAAAATTATAGCGACTGTAAGTAGGACCGGTGTTTTGGATACCACCGGTTCAGTGACCGGGGGGGGGTAGGGCAGTTCTTACCAGCCGTTGCCCTACACCTTTATTAGCCAATTGATCCTTTTTCCAGGGGTACCTTAAGAACATAAGAACATAAGAAGAGCCATGCTGAATCAGGCCAAAGCCCATCGAGTCCAGCATTCTGTGTCACACAGTGGCCCACCAAATGTACATGGGGATCTTGAGCAGAAAGAGAAGGCAAAACCCTCCCTTTCCCTTGACCCCCAAACAAATGGTACTCAAGGGAATCCTGCCTGCCTCAACCAACATAGAGGCGGCACATGGACATCCGTTTTAATAACCACCGATACACTTTGCATCCATGAATCTATCTAGCCCTGCCTTGAAGCTGTCAAGGCTGACAGCTGTCACGACCCCTTCAGGAAGTGAATTCCATAAATCAACGACTCTCTGGGTGAAGAAATATTTCCCTTTATTTGTCCTCACTTTCTTAGCTATGAGCTTTAGGGAGTGCCCCCTTGTCCTGGTATTGTGTGATAGAGAAAATAATTTTTCTCTATCCACCTTTTCTATCCCATGCATGATTTTATACACTTCGATCAAGTCACCCCTTAAACGCCGTCTTTCAAGGCTGAAGAGACCAAGGCGTTGCAATCTGGTTTCATAAGGGAGGCGCTCCATTTCCTTGATCATTCTTGTTGCCCTTTTTTGCACCTTTTCCAGTTCCATTATATCCTTCTTGAGGTGCGGTGACCAGAACTGTACACAGTACTCCAAGTGTGGTCTCACCATCGATTTGTACAGAGGCAATACAACACTTGCTGACTTATTTTCGATTCCCTTCCTAATCATGCCAAGCATGGAATTTGCTTTTTTTACTGCTGCTGCGCATTGGGTTGACATCTTCATCGAGCTGTCCACCAAAACCCCAAGATCCCTTTCTTGGGTTGTCTCAGAAAGTTTGGTCCCCATCAGTTGGTAAGTATAATTGGGGTTCTTTGCCCCGATGTGCATAACTTTGCACTTGTTTAGGTTAAAATGCATTTGCCACTTTGTTGCCCACTCACACAATTTCGAGAGATCCTTCTGGAGCTCCCGACAATCAGTTTCACTTTTCACAACCCGGAACAATTTAGTGTCATCAGCAAACTTGGCTACCTCACTATTAACTTCTACATCCAGATCATTGATGAATAAATTAAAAAGTAAAGGCCCCAAAACTGAACCTTGGGGTACACCACTTCTCACTTCTTTCCATCCGGAGAATTGTCCATTTATTGCCACCCTTTGCTTCCTACAATTTAGCCAGTTACCAATCCAGGACAAGACCTGTCCTCTAATTCCGTGGCTGGAGAGCTTTTTTATGAGCCTTTGGTGAGGGACTTTGTCAAAAGCCTTTTGAAAGTCAAGATATACAATATCAACTGGGGCCCCTTTATCTATGTATTTATTTACACCCTCAAAGAATTCTAACAAGTTAGTAAGACATGATTTGCCTTTGCAGAAACCATGTTGATTTTCTTTCAGCAATGCCTGTTTTTCTATGTGCCCTGTAATTTTATCTTTAATAATGGTTTCCATCAGTTTGCCTGGAACTGAGGTTAGACTGACTGGTCTATAGTTTCCTGGATCACCTCTGGATCCTTTCTTGAAGATCGGGGTTATATTTGCTTCCCTCCAATCCTCCGGTACAGTGCCTGATCTTAGAGAAAGATTGTATATTTTAGCTAGAAGTTCAGCAATTTCACACTTGAGTTCCTTGAGAATTCTAGGGTGGATGCCATCTGGACCCGGCGATTTGTTGACGTTTAGTTTAGAAAGGCATGCAAGAACATCTTCCTTGTTTATCTCTATCAGGTTTAATTCTTCTATTTCCCTCCCTGGGAAAACTAATTCAGTGGCAGGCAAATGTTCTCTATCCTCCTCGGTGAAAACGGAAGCAAAGAAGTCATTTAGCCTCTCAGCAATCTCCTTGTCTTCTCTGATTATCCCCTTCTGACCATTGTTATCAAGTGGCCCAACTGATTTTCTGGTTGGGTTCCTGCTTTTGATGTACTTAAAAAAGGTTTTGTTATTATTTTTAATATTCTTGGCTATATGCTCCTCAAAGTCTCTCTTGGCTTTCATGACTATCGCCTTGCATTTGGTCTGCCAGAGTTTGTGATCCCTCCTGTTCTCCTCGGTAGGAAGAGCCTTCCATTTCTTAAATGAGTTTTTCTTCTGTCCAATAACCTCCTTTACCTCATTCGTAAGCCATACTGGTATCCTCTTGGACTTTCCAATCCTCTTTCTTCTTTTAGGAATGCATTTTATTTGAGCCTGCTGTAACGTATTTTTAAACAGTTTCCAAGCATTTTGGAGGGATTTGACTTTTTTTACTGTTCCTTTTAGTTTCTTCTTTACTATTTTCCTCATTTTGTCAAAATTCCCTCTGTGAAAGTTTAAGGTCTCTGTGTTAGTTTTCACTGACAATTTGCTATCCATGGTTAAGTTGAAGGTTATTGTGTTGTGATCGCTGGTTCCTATGGGCTCGGTTACAAGGACATCATGAACCAAATCCTGTGTGTTAGTTAGAACCAAGTCCAGGATCCTCTTTCCCCTGGTAGGTTCCATGACCATCTGCTCAAGGGAATAATCGGCTAACATGTCGAGGAACCTTGTCTCTCTATCATGTGTAGAACAAGAATTTACCCAATCTATTTGGGGATAGTTGAAGTCCCCCATTATGACTACCCTATTTCTTTTTGAGGCCTCCTTAAATTCATTTTCCAAATAGCAATCTGCCTCTGGAGTTTGGTTGGGAGGGCGATAGCAGATCCCTAACGTCAGATTAGTTTCCTGTCCTGGGATTTTTATCCACAATGTTTCTGTGGGTGAGTTTGAATTTTCTTGAATTTCGAGTTCATGAGATTCTAACTCCTCATTTATGTACAAGGCCACGCCACCACCATTTCTCCCTCTCCTGTCCATCCTATACAATTTGTAACCTGGAATCCTTGTGTCCCATTGGTTTTCATCTGTCCACCAGGTTTCTGTTATGCCGATAATATCAATATTATTTTCCTTCACCAAGCATTCCAATTCCCCTATTTTTGCTCGAATGCTTCTAGCATTTGTGTACAGACCTTTATATGTAATTTTCTGGTGCACTTTCAACTTTGACTGTGGATTTTGACTGTAGAATTTGGTTGTAGAATTTGTAGATGGTCTACCTTCTCGTGCACCTGAAGTTTTTATACCAGCATGGAGGATAACATGGCCTTCCAATCCAAGGACGCATCCCCTCCTTCCTCCGTCCGGAAAAGGCACAGGTCCCCTAGCCAAGAGGCTGCTGGTAGGATCTCAGCCAAGGTCAAACCCAAGGCTGTCTCTGGGGGGAAAACCTCCAAATTGGCTGAAAAACAGGCCAGCAGGAGACACCAGGCATTGGAAAAAGAGTTTTCAAAGGCTCAAAAACAGGCCAGGGCCGAGACTGCTCAGACTGAGTCCACCTTTTTTGACTTGCCTCTTGGTCTCTCCTCTTCTGCCCAGGAAGTCTGGTCACCGGTAGAGCCTTCTACTTCCTCTGGTCAGCCCGGGCTGGAACCTGACACACATACATTCAGGTCTCCGACCACCCCACGGGTACAGCAGGCCCCAGAGGCCACCTTCACGGCCACGGGGCTCAGAGGAGAGGAGTCTGCCCTTCCTCCCCTAGAGGATAGGCTCCAAGTCCTGGTGGCTCAGGTGGTGGAGAGGGCTCTCGAGGCCAGGTTTCCACTGGTAACCAGGGCAGATTCCTTGCTTTCCCTTCCTCTTTCTCACCCAGCTCAGCAGAGTTCTCACGATCCTCCCTCCCCCTCCCATTCCTCATATAGTGGGGTCTCATTAACCCCGGAGCAGGAGCAGGCGCTTGACACCTCATGGTCGGAGGAGGAAGCGGCCCCGGATCCACCCCCATTCGGCAGTCTATTTAATCCATCTCTCTTTCTACCCCTACTTCGCAAGGCTAGTTCTGCAGCGCACGTAGTACCTGACCGGTCCGCTCCAGCGACAACTGCAATGGATTCAGAGGCGGACCCCATTTTCATCGAACCAGTTGTCACGCAACACCATGTTCCCTGTCCACCATTGTTCCTCAATGCAGTTAAGAAACAATGGGCTTCCCCGGGCACCTTTCCTCTTCCAGGTGGGAACGATAAAAAGTTGTTTAGCGTGGCCTCAGATTTAGCAGAGGCACTGGACGTGCCCACGGTGGATGAGCCCGTCCCACCTCTTCTCCCCTACCACTATTTCAGGGGATATGTCTTGAGGCCCTAAAAACTGAAGAACGCAGATCAGAACTGGCATTTAGGAGGACACACCAGATGGCGGCGTGGTCTATTAGGGCTTCTACTTCAGCCTCGTTTTTCACTAGATCCACCCTCATCTGGCTTCGTCAGCTCCAGGCCAGGATCCCCCTGGACGATGTCCGCACACATCAGGACCTGAGCAAGTTAGTGGCCGTGATGAAATATGCTTCCGATGCAACTCTACATACTGCACGGTTTTCCTCCAGGTCCTTGGCGTCCAACATGACAGCCCGTCGCATGCTATGGCTAAGACAGTGGCAGGCAGACGCCAAGTCCAAGTGGCGTTTGGCAGCAGCCCCATACCAGGGTAGCAAATTGTTCGGGGATGCTTTAGCCCTGTTTTTGACTGAGAATAAGGATAAAAAGAAAATTCTGGCGCACCTTACCAAACGGTCCAATAGGCGGACTAATCCTTATAACTGTAGACAGTTCTTTCGATCTGCCCCTACTCCTTCGACTACGCAACCTTCACGACCCTTCACTCTCAGACAAGATCGTCCGGTTGATAGACCAGCCTCAAGACCCAGGCAACAGTTTCAGTCCAAATGGCCCTTTCGAGGCGAGGGACGTCCATTCCGCAGAAAGTGACTCCCGAGTGGATCCTCCCATAAGGGGCAGGCTGTCCCTATTTGTCACTCAATGGGAGGTCACCACCACAGATGCCTGGGTCCTGGACACCATTTGACACGGTCTATCCCTAGAATTCACTGCCAGTCCACCAAGACGGTTCATTTCTTGTCCCCAATCAAAAAACTCACTAAGGAAAGGTCTCATGCAGGAGGCCATCCGTCACTTATTAGACATAAGGGCCATAGAACCGGTACCTCCGGCTCAGCGGGGTCGTGAATTTTACTCCATTCTCTTTGTGGTCCCCAAGACCTCGGGAGGATGGAGAGCAATATTAGACCTAAAGGGCCTGAACTTTTATCTGGCATACCGAAGGTTCAAAATGCAAACATTTCAGTCCATCTTAGGCAGCATCCGAAAGGGGGACTTTCTAACATCCGTAGACCTCACAGAGGCATACTTACACATCCCTGTCATTCCCGGCCACCGCCAGTTTCTCAGGTTTAGTTACATGGGGCATCATTATCAATACAGGGCACTTGTGTTCGGGCTGTCGTCGGCCCCAAGGGTGTTTTCCAAGGTCCTGGCGGTCCTAGCCGCACACCTGAGGTTGATGGCAATTTGGGTGCAATGTTACCTGAACGACATCTTAATACAGTCGTCTTCTCCCCAGGGGCTCACTCAGACCTGAGACTGGTGATCGAGGTCCTGCAGAGTCACGGCTTTTCGGTCAACTTCAAGAAAAGTCAGACGGTCCCATCGACCAGATTGCTCCACTTAGGAGCCATAATAGACACAATAGAATGTCGGGTTTATCTGTCCCAGGAACGCAGGGACAGCATACGGGACCTGGTTCTCAAGGTCTGCAGGGACAGGACTCTGTCGCCCTCCGGTCTCTCCCAGCTTCTGGGAAAAATGATATCGTGCATCTCGATAGTTCCCTGGGCCAGGTTACACTCACGGACTCTCCAGTGGTTTCTGCTTCCCTACCAGAAGCAGGGTACCAGCACTTCCACCCAAGAGGTAAGGATTCCACCACAAATCCTGCGCTCGCTCAGATGGTGGATCTCTCCCGCCATGGCCAGAGGGTCTCTTTTCAAGGAGCCTGGTCGGCTCACGATCACAACGGACGCCAGCCTGTTCGGCTGGGGAGCACACTATCAGTCACAGTGAGCCCAGGGATGATGGTCTCGGTCAGACCTGAGACACAATATCAATTGGCTGGAACTCAAGGCCATACATCTAGCCCTTTGTCACTTCCGCCACAGCATTGCGAGACAACACGTGTTAGTCCTCACGGACAATGTGGCGGCAGAGGCCCATGTGAACCGGCAGGGGGACACCCGATCCCGTGCCCTCCTGACCGAGGCCCAGCAGCTGGGCTCCTGGGCAGAGACCAACCTTGCCTCGATCAGGGCAGACCACATCTCGGGAGAGGCAAACAAAAGGGCAGACTTTCTGAGCAGGTCAACCGTGGACCACTCGGAATGGCGTCTGCACCCGGATCTATTCAGGGAGATCTCCCACAGATTCAGCCTTCCCATCATAGATCTGTTCGCCTCCCAGGTAAACACACAAATCCCGTGATTCTTTTCGCGCCTCCCAACTCAAGGGGCAGAGAGAGTGGATGCCCTTCGGGTTCCATGGCTGGAAGGTCTCCTCTATGCCTTTCCGCCTCTTCCTCTTCTCCTGGCGGTCATCCGCAAGCTTCTGCAAGAGAGGGCAGAGGTTCTCTTGATAGCCCCTTACTGGCCGTGGAGACCTTGGTTCGCCGACCTCGTCGGCCTTTCCCTGTCGCTCCCTTGGAAACTTCCTCTGGACCGGGTATCACTAACCCAGGGGGATCTGATTCACCCGGACCCTCAATGGCTCCAGTTAGCCGTATGGCACTTGAGCGCCGGCTCCTATCCCGGGAGTCCTGTTCGCCAGGGGTCATTGCCATAATCCAGGCATCTCGTAGACCGGCTACCAACCGCATCTCTAATGTCACGTGGCAGAATTTTTGCCGGTGGTGTTCCACTAACCACCTGCCTTTATCAGAATTGACCATTCCACATATTTTGGACTACTTACTCGAGGGTCTGAATAAGGGATTAGCACCTAACACATTGCGCAGACAGGTGGCAGCCCTCTCTACATTGATTACTTGCGACACTGTTAGTTCCCTGGGCCAACATCCCTTGATCCGTTCTTTCCTCAAGGGCGCAACTAATACTAGGCCTCCTGTAGTCCACAGATATCCCTCGTGGGAATTGCCTCGGGTCCTTCAGGCTCTCACAAAAGCTCCTTTCGAACCCCTCAGTTCATGCGACATGAGATCCTTATCCCTCAAGGTCGCCTTCTTGGTAGCCATCACTTCAGCCTGGCGTATTTCTGAGATAGCAGCACTCTCAGTCAGGGATGATTTATATATTTTTCACCGGGACCGTGTTACCCTTTGCTTAGACCCCACCTTTGTCCCCAAAGTCAACTCCCTATTTCATAGGGCTCAGGATATCGTTCTCCCTGATTTCTGCCCTAATCCTTCCCATGATCTGGAACATCAATGGCATTCCCTGGACATCCACCAGGCTCTCCGTTATTATATCAAGTGGACGGCTACCTTCCGCAGCTCTGAGGCACTTTTTGTCTCGTTCCACCCTTCTTCCAAGGGTCGGAGGGTCTCAGCCTCCACGATCGGCCGGTGGATAAGAGCCTGCATTGCGGGGGCGTACCAGTCCGATTCTTTGCCAGTTCCACGTCGTGTCACGGCCCACTCTACGCGTAGTGCAGCTACATCTGCGGCTTGGGCCACGCAGGCTTCCATTGAGGAGGTGTGTACGGCGGCCACATGGTCTTTGCCTTCGCCGTTCATACGGCATTACAAACTGGACAGGTACGCATCCGCCGAGGCCTCCTTTGGCAGGAGGGTTCTACAACAGGTGGTGCCCCGTGACACGGTTCCAAACTTGCCCACTTCCCTCCCGTAAGGACAGTGGACTTTGGTATGTCCCATTGGTGGATTATCCATCTCCAGTGCTGGAGAAGGGGCGTTGTTTTACCGGAACGCCTTTTCTCAGCACGGAGATGGATAATCCATACCCACCCATTTAGGTCCTTAGGCCTAGGGTTAGTTTCTGTGAGCCAACACGTCATGCTGTCAGTCAGTAGCTGCGCCCTCGTTGAGACTAGGAAAACAGGCCCAGGACAGGCGTGGCAAGTTTGGCTGACTTGATCTGATTGGGCAGGAGGATTAAGTTAACCCATTGGTGGATTATCCATCTCCGTGCTGAGAAAAGGCGTTCAGGTAAGACAACGCCCCTTCTCTGAATTTGCGGAATGGTTCTGTTTTTCCAAATTGGTGTTTTAGAGCCAGGATTGTGGCTCCTGAATTAATCTTAACATTTCAACAAATTGTTTTAGGTGGGTTGTCCATTCGTTTAACCTTTTTGTCGCTGTTTGTTTTCTAGATTGGATTCTTGAAGAACATCCTCCAGCATGTGTGTGTACATAAATCATATTATATGTGCAGTTCATTAAGCCAAATAAATAGTATTTTTCTCTCACTTAAAGTTCTGCTATTAATGAATGGTGTATACAGTGACCCAAAACACATTATGACTGAAGATAGATAAGTCCATTGAAATACCTGCTAAATGTATAATCAAAAACATCTTATATTGTGCTAATACTACACACACACACACAACACACATTTGTGAGAGATATTTAGGACATGATAATGCCTCTGTAGTTGCATGACAGTGTGAGAGCAAAAAGCTGTTTGTGTATACTAAATACCTGACGTGTGAGCGTACATTTCCTAGCAAATAAGGGACCTATTGTTAATGTGCAAAGATTCCATACATTTAGAACCGTATAATTAAACTTTTTCTAGTACTACACTTGAAAAGAGTTCTAGATCGGGGAAGAAGATCTGCTGTGTACACTTCTAATCGAGACTAGCATTGAGGTGTGTGAATTTGCAAGGGGCATAAGTTCCAGATCACAGTGTGTGCCTGTGTACACATTGGTGTGTTTGGGTCTCATACTGTCTCCCTTGATGGAGAAATCCAAAGCAGACCTAGAAATAGCTGGAGACCTGAGGGTGAATCCAATCAAGATCTTCTGCCTGAGGAACCTGCTACTCGCCCTACCTGAGGATCAAAGGCTCAGTATATCCCTGCCCAGGTTGGCTTTTCTGTTGGACTCGGCAATGTCTGGCGTTTCCCCTACCTGTGTCATCAAAATGGTGGAGTTGAGTTGACTTGGGCAGTTCTGCCAAATTTGGGACTTGGATTCTGCTGCAAGATTCTCCCCCTTTTTTCTAAGAAATTATGGCTTCTCACATATGACTCTGAAGTAGCAGCTTATAAAGCTGTTTTCATAATTTGTGTATCTTTATCCTTTTACTACTGTATATGCACGTAATATCTAAAACTTAGATACATAGTCCCCTGTAAATGGAAAAGGAATGATTTTCTGAATTGAAGTACACATTTGAGAAATAGCAAATAGACCACTTTAGCAGTTTGGCCGAAAGCAGGCAGGCAACTGAAGTGGTGCATTTATTACAGAATACATTCTCTACCATTCAGATACTTATTTTTCTGGAAGGAGAATTGGAGACTCTGGATTTTCACAATTTTAGTTATCTAGTTTCCCAGGACAAGTTTACAAGGCCACCACACGGTCACTTTCCAAACAGTATTGTGTGAAGTTGATCCTTTTGACAGTGAAGAAAATTATCACCCTTTCTAAAGCATTTGGAAACAATATTTTTAAACAATCTCCTTTTGATGGTAACAACAAATCTATCATACATGTGATCCATTTCATCAGGTTTAAAATGGTTCAACACTTTAAGGCAGTGGTCTCCAATTTTTCGGGCTTGGCGGCCTGATGGAGGGAGAGGGGATGGTTCTGTGTGAGCGGCAGGGGCATGCATACACAGCCCACTGCTCACACAAATGGAGCTTCATATGCAAGTATTGCTTGCACGACCCAGTTCTGAACAGGCCATGGCCCGGTAGTGGGCTGCGGCCCAGGGATTGGGGACCCCTGCTTTAAGGGGTATAAGAACATAAGAACATAAGAAGAGCCATGCTGAATCAGGCCAAAGCCCATCGAGTCCAGCATTCTGTGTCACACAGTGGCCCACCAATTGTACATGGGGATCTTGAGCAGAAAGAGAAGGCAAAACCCTCCCTTTCCTTGACCCCCAACAAATGGTACCCAAGGGAATCCTGCCTGCCTCAACCAACATAGAGGCGGCACATGGACATCCATTTTAATAACCACCGATACACTTGGCATCCATGAATCTATCTAACCCTGCCTTGAAGCTGTCAAGGCTGACAGCTGTCACGACCCCTTCTGGAAGTGAATTCCATAAACCAACGACCCTCTGGGTGAAGAAATATTTCCCTTTATTTGTCCTCACTTTCTTAGCTATGAGCTTTAGGGAGTGCCCCCTTGTCCTGGTATTGTGTGATAGAGAAAAGAATTTTTCTCTATCCACCTTTTCTATCACATGCATGATTTTATACACTTCGATCAAGTCACCCCTTAAACGCCGTCTTTCAAGGCTGAAGAGACCAAGGCGTTGCAATCTGGTTTCATAAGGGAGGTGCTCCATTTCCTTGATCATTCTTGTTGCCCTTTTTTGCACCTTTTCCAGTTCCATTATATCCTTCTTGAGGTGTGGTGACCAGAACTGTTCACAGTACTCCAAGTGTGGTCTCACCATCGATTTGTACAGAGGCAATACAACACTTGCTGACTTATTTTCGATTCCCTTCCTAATCATGCCAAGCATGGAATTTGCTTTTTTTTACTGCTGCTGCGCATTGGGTTGACATCTTCATCGAGCTGTCCACCAAAACCCCAAGATCCCTTTCTTGGGTTGTCTCAGAAAGTTTGGTCCCCATCAGTTGGTAAGTATAATTGGGGTTCTTTGCCCCGATGTGCATAACTTTGCACAAGACCTGTCCTCTAATTCAGTGGCTGGAGAGCTTTTTTAGGAGCCTTTGGTGAGGGACTTTGTCAAAAGCCTTTTGAAAGTCAAGATATACAATATCAACTGGGGCCCCTTTATCTATGTATTTATTTACACCCTCAAAGAATTCTAACAAGTTAGTAAGACATGATTTGCCTTTGCAGAAACCATGTTGATTTTCTTTCAGCAATGCCTGTTTTTCTATGTGCCCTGTAATTTTATCTTTAATAATGGTTTCCATCAGTTTGCCTGGAACTGAGGTTAAACTGACTGGTCTATAGTTTCCTGGATCGCCTCTGGATCCTTTCTTGAAGATCGGGGTTATATTTGCTTCCCTCCAATCCTCCGGTACAGTGCCTGATCTTAGAGAAAGATTATATATTTTAGCTAGAAGTTCAGCAATTTCACACTTGAGTTCCTTGAGAATTCTAGGGTGGATGCCATCTGGACCCGGCGATTTGTTGACGTTTAGTTTAGAAAGGCATGCAAGAACATCTTCCTTGTTTATCTCTATCAGGTTTAATTCTTCTATTTCCCTCCCTGGGAAAACTAATTCAGTGGCAGGCAAATGTTCTCTATCCTCCTCAGTGAAAATGGAGGCAAAGAAGTCATTTAGCCTCTCAGCAATATCCTTGTCTTCTCTGATTATCCCCTTCTGACCATTGTCATCGAGTGGCCCAACTGATTTTCTGGTTGGGTTCCTGCTTCTGATGTACTTAAAAAAGGTTTTGTTATTATTTTTAATGTTCTTGGCTATATGCTCCTCAAAGTCTCTCTTGGCTTTCATGACTATCGCCTTGCATTTGGTCTGCCAGAGTTTGTGATCCCTCCTGTTCTCCTCGGTAGGAAGAGCCTTCCATTTCTTAAATGAGTTTTTCTTCTTTCCAATAACCTCCTTTACCTCGTTCGTAAGCCATACTGGTATCCTCTTGGACTTTCCAGTCCTCTTTCTTCTTTTAGGAATGCATTTTATTTGAGCCTGCTGTAACGTATTTTTAAACAGTTTCCAAGCATTTTGGAGGGATTTGACTTTTTTTACTGTTCTTTTTAGTTTCTTCTTTACTATTTTCCTCATTTTGTCAAAATTCCCTCTGTGAAAGTTTAAGGTCTCTGTGTTAGTTTTCACTGACAATTTGCTATCCATGGTTAAGTTCAAGGTTATTGTGTTGTGATCGCTGGTTCCTATGGGCTCGGTTACAAGGACATCATGAACCAAATCCTGTGCGTTAGTTAGAACCAAGTCCAGGATCCCCTTTCCCCTGGTTGGTTCCATGACCATCTGCTCAAGGGAATAATCGGTTAACATGTCGAGGAACCTTGTCTCTCTTTCATGTGTAGAACAAGAATTTACCCAATCTATTTGGGGATAGTTGAAATCCCCCATTATGACTACCCTATTTCTTTTTGAAGCCTCTTTAAATTCATTTTCCAAATAGCAATCTGCCTCTGGAGTTTGGTTGGGAGGGCGATAGCAGATCCCTAACGTCAGATTAGTTTCCTGTCCTGGGATTTTTATCCACAATGTTTCTGTGGGTGAGTTTGAACTTTCTTGAATTTCGAGTTCATGAGATTCTAACTCCTCATTTATGTACAAGGCCACGCCACCACCATTTCTCCCTCTCCTGTCCATCCTATACAATTTGTAACCTGGAATCCTTGTGTCCCATTGGTTGTCATCTGTCCACCAGGTTTCTGTTATGCCAATAATATCAATATTATTTTCCTTCACCAAGCATTCCAATTCCCCTATTTTTGCTCAAATGCTTCTAGCATTCGTGTACAGACATTTATATGTAATTTTCTGGTGCACTTTCAACTTTGACTGTGGATTTTGACTGTAGAATTTGGTTGTAGAATTTGTAGATGGTCTACCATGTCCTTCTGCTTGACTATTACAATTTAGTTTTCCTGTTGACTCACCAATGTGTGCATAACTTCCACCCTCCATATTAGGCAGTGCGCCTTCTCGAACCGGAAGCTGCCCAGCTCCTGTCGACTTGCCCCTACGAATCAGTTTAAAAGCTGCTCTGAAACTTTTTAATATTAATCGCCAACAGTCTGGTTCCATTATGGTTCAAATGTAACCTGTCCCTTCTGTACAGGTGTGGCTTGTCCCAAAATGTTTCCCAGTTCCTAATGAATCTAAACTCTTCCTCCCGGCACTACTGCCTCATCCACGCATTGAAGCTCCTGAGCTCTGCCTGTCTAGCTGGCCCTGCGCGTGGAACAGGTAGCATTTCTGAGAATGCAACCTTGGGGGTCCTGGACTTTAATCTTCTACCTAGCAACCTAAATTTGGCTTCCAGGACCTTCCGCTTAGCTTTCCCAATGTCATTGGTACCGACATGTACCACAACAGTTGGCTCCACCCCAGCACTATCAGCCTGTCTAGATGCCTCGTGATGTCCGCAACCTTTGCACCCGGCAGGCAGTTTACCATGCGGTCAACGCTTCCATCACAAACCCGTCTCTCTATATTTCTAACAATCGAATCACCCACTACAAGAAGCCCCCCTCCCACCACCCGCGGAGAAGTATCCTCGGTGCAAGAGGATATGGGCACATCCTCCAGGGAAGGGGTCTCAACTAAGGGACCCTGTCCCTCTTCCACAGATTGATGTCCTCCCTGCCCAAGATCTCCATTCTCCAAAGCAGCTGGAGAGCTGCTCAGCATGGAGTGGGACGCTCCTGCTGCATCCCTGAAGATCTTCTCCTGCCTCGCTATCTCTCTCTGCTTCTCCAGGTCTGCTACCTTGGCTTCAAGGGAGAGAACCTGTTCCCTGAGAGCCAGGAGCTCATTGCACCGATCACACACCCAAGACTTCTGTCCAGCAGACAGATAGTCATACATGTGACACTCAATGCAAAACACTGGGAAGCTCCCCTCCATCTGCCGGCTATCTATCTCCATTTCTTGTTATTATACCTGTATTAGCAGCATGCCATTTCATGAATTCTTCTCTCTCCCCGGGCATCATGGTTTCAGGGCTGTAATACTTGGTTTCAGGGAGTGGTCCCACGTAGTCTTAATTGGCCATTGTATTGAACAAGTGGGGGAAATATCCTTTGCTGCCTTGAAACCCCATAGCTTTGGGTAATTTGCTTAATTTAAGGGGCAAAAATGAGAGGCTATCAATAAACCGAATCTTATAATCCGGTAGGGTGATACACAGCAGTTTCCCCCCCCCCCGACTTATAAGTTGAACCCTAACCTTTTCATGGATCAGCTGCCTTAGTACTAGGTACCCGTCATAACCTTTGGAGTTGTGAGCGATAAAAGTACATCCTTTAAACTTATGATTTATAAATTTCTTTACAAACTGCTCCAGGCATCTAACACCACAACAATCCCACCTCACAACATCTTTATCATACCCATCCTTCAACATATCCCTGGCGCAGGCATAATTAGGTATATGGGTGCCTGTCTCTTGACAGCATTCAAAATCATAAATGATGTATCTTTCGCCAATTCGCGGTCGGCCCAACGATTTTAGAAAGCATAAATGCCCTTCTAAGCTTTCAACCTTCTCAGAGCACTGTCCACACTTGGTTTCCTTGCACTTTTTGTGGGGGTTAAAGATGTAAATCCCACGCGTTTCACAATATTCTTTATTCTTACAGTCAACTTTTCCCTCCATAGCGAGTTGTGTGTGTCTTTCAAGACACACCTTAGACCGGCAAAGCTCTTTGCACCTACAGCAGCGCATGTTCTCCTCCTCCACCTGCTGACATTCTTGCTTGAGGCATGCTCTGCAGATATATTGACAGCTATAGCTAAATTTGTGGTGGTAGGGTGTGACAGAATTTACAGAAATAGCGTTCACCCAGGAAGCCTTTGATATTTTTGATGCCATAGTAATGCTTGTCATGTAACAATATAAACACTATTTTTTCTTGCTGGGGGCTACCTGTGACAAAAAGCCTCCACCCATCCTGCATATAAAACAAGATCTTTATAGTGACCCTTAAATCTTCTTCAAAGAGGTGTATCTGAGAAAAGCCAATCCTGTTTTCTGTGGAAACACCCAGTCTGCTGTGAAGTTCCCTGGCCCTGATAATAATTTCTTGATTTCTAACATCCACGCCAATCAGGCAGAGCAAACAGCTAGCAAAACACAGAAATTCACCTTCCACATTGAAATCTACTAGGTGTTGTCCTTTTTTCTCCAGCACTCTGGTGAGCAGCACAGTGTTTAACTTCCTAAGCCCTCCCCCCTCCTTGTTCTTCATGACGGTAACCACTAATTGTAAATTACCCCCCCACACACACACACACACAATATCTCTGCCTTACTTTGAAGCAGATTTTCAACACTGGTCAGAAAATCATCAGCATTTAAATCATTCACACGCCTCCTAAGAGAAAAGAGAGGATGATTTAACCCCTCTGCATCCAACTGGAGTTGAACAAAATCGTTTGGACCTATGTCCCTAGCAACATTATTCAAAAGAGTCTGTATCGCATTATGAATAGCCTCTATAGCATCTACAAAAGACTAGATTGGTCAGAATTGTTGCAGAAATGTTTATAAGACTCTAAATGTATGAAAGTATGAAAGACAAATACCTTCACATACCCTCAAACATTCTGAG
This sequence comes from Bothrops alternatus, assembly GCA_034064705.1. Taxonomy (NCBI): domain Eukaryota; kingdom Metazoa; phylum Chordata; class Lepidosauria; order Squamata; family Viperidae; genus Bothrops; species Bothrops alternatus. Next base: position 1,276,680 of record JARGCV010000054.1, read on the forward strand.
TCTGTCAATTGGTGCTCTGTGGGAGTTGTGAGATCCGCGAATGGCTGATCGTCCTCCCATTCTGAAGGAAAAGAAAAATCCCAATGGTCAGAATTGTTGCAGAAATGTTTATAAGAATCTAAATCAGTGGTTCTCAACCTTCCTAATGCCGCAACCCTTTAATTCAGTTCCTCATGTTGTGGTGACCCCCAACCCCCCATCCAGCTGGCCGGGGGGTATCAAAAACTTGACCAAAAAGAAAAAAGAAAAATGGGAAAGTATAGGTAGTCCTCGACTTACAACAATTCGCTTAGTGACTGTTTGCAGTTACAACAGCACTGAAAAAATGAATTATGATCATTTTTCACACTTATGATTGTTGCAGCATCCCCAGGGTAATGTGATTTACATTTGGATGCATGACAACTGATTCATACTTATGACATTCACAGTGTCCCAGGGTCACGTGATCAATGGCCAGGGGGTGTGGCCAGCTGATCACTCAGGTTGCAGAGTGCCTGTGGGGGGGAATCTGTGGGTCTCTGGGATGGGACTGGGGTGGGTGCCTGCCTTCCTTCCCTCCCCTTGTCCCTTCCTTCCTTTTTTTCTTCCTTTCCTTCACCTCCCTTAGTCTCTTCCTCCTTCCCTCCCTCTCTCCCATTATCCCTTCCTTCCTTCTTTCCTTCCTTTCCTTCACCTCCTTCTTAGTCTCTTCCTCCTTCCCACCCTCTCTCCCATTATCCCTTCCTTCCTTTCTTTCCTTCACCTCCTTCTTAGTCTCTTCCTCCTTCCCACCCTCTCCCATTGTCCCTTCCTTCCTTCCTTCCTTTCCTTCACCTCCTTCTTAGTCTCTTCCTCCTTCCCACCCTCTCCCATTGTCCCTTCCTTCCTTCCTTCTTTTCTTCCTTTCCTTCACCTCCCTTAGTCTCTTCCTCCTTCCCTCCCTCTCTCCCATTATCCCTTCCTTCCTTCTTTCCTTCCTTTCCTTCACCTCCTTCTTAGTCTCTTCCTCCTTCCCACCCTCTCCCATTGTCCCTTCCTTCCTTCCTTCCTTCCTTCTTTCCTTCCTTTCCTTCCCCTCCCTTAGTCTCTTCCTCCTTCCCTCCCTCTCCTTGTCCCTTCCTTCTTTCCTTCCTTCCTTCTTTCCTTCCTTTCCTCTTTGTTCCTTCCTTTCTTCCCTCTCTCATTGTTCCTTCCCTCCCTCTTCGTCCCTTCCTTCCTCCCCCCCTCCGTGCCCAGGAAGGGACAAGGGGAGGGGGATAGGCTGCCAGCGTGGCTGGGGGCTTTGCACAGGCAGAGACAGAAGAAAGCTCCGCCCAGCTCACTTAGCTTCGCCGAAAAACTTGCCGCTTGCTAAGTTAGCAAGCGCCGGGCTACAGCTGATTTGCACTTCTGCTAAATTAGCAAAGCTCGAGCAAGTTTGCTGGGCAGGAGCCAAGGAGAGCAGCTACAGCTGCAGAAGCGCAGATCAGCTGTAAAGGCTCGCCCCAATCCTGGACAAGAGGGAAGGAAGGACGGAAGGAACAAGGGGAAAGAGGGAGGGAAGGAGGGACAAAGAGGGAGGCGGAAGGAAGGAAGGAAGGGACAATGGGAGGGAGGGAAGGAGGAAGAGACCAAGAGGGAGGGAAGGAAAGGAAGTTCCAGCCAGGAGAGGCTTGCCAGCCCGGCTGCCAAGGAAGAGAAGAGCGCAAAGCCAAGGAGAAGGTGGCGGTTTCCTCCCAAAGGGGGCTCCTTTTCTCCACCCCCTCCCTGGGTTTGTGGGGAATTTCTCGTCACCAACGCTGACAGGTGCTCCTTCCAGCCCATCGTGAGCTTTCTCGCCCCCTTTGCTTCCCTCTCCCCCCCGCTTTCGTGAGGATTGTGGTGCCCTTGGGAAGCCGATCGTGCTTTGAAGCTTAGGAGAGGAGGAGGAGTCCCTTCCTCTTTCCCTCCCTCTCTCCTTGTCAAGCCCCGTCAGGCTCGACATGAACGGGCGGAGGAGGAGTCGAGGACGGGCGGGGTGGCAAAGGAGACCGGCGGCCGTCGCCAGACCTCCCACCTGACAAGCGCAAGTTCAGGGGTCGCCAGCTGACGAGCGCAGGAGTTGGGTGCTGCGGCAGCCTCCCCTTCGCTGACTTGCGTGCACGAGAAGAAGTCAATCCGGTTGCTGCACAAGGAGTCTCTGGGGAGGGCAGGGCCTGTTGTGAGTGTCCCTAGACCAGCTTGGGAAGTATCAGAGGATGAGGATCAGCAGCCAGGCCCCTCTGGGTGTTTTCCCCTCCCGGCAGCCGAGGAAGAGCAGCCAGGCCCCTCTGGGTATTTTCCCCTCCCGGCAGCTGAGACAGACAGGGAGGAGATTTACAGGCAGTCTGGGTCAGATTCGCAAAGTGAGGGGTCAGATTTGGAGCAAGAAGATAGATGGCTTGATCCGAGATTCCGAAGGTTTGATAAACGAAGGTGTCAGTTAAGTGGGAAAAGGAAGTAATGGGGGGAAGTGACGTATCGGAAACTATATTAGAAGGGGACAGAGAGACTACGCCTTTGTCACGAGCAACGTTAATCAAGGAGTAGCCTGATATCTGGAGCCGTGCGTTTGAATTCAGTCTTCTGATGTTTTGGAAATCTACGGGAGAATAATGAGGCCTTGGACAATGTGATAAAGAAAGAGTGAGTTAATTGGAAGGTGTGGAAGGAGCATGTTTTAATCTAAATGTAAATAAATGAGACTTGGCTGTTTATGCCAGCAAAATGCCAGCAGCGTGCTTTGAAGTGAATTCTTTTGAAATGTGTTAAATAAACCTCTTAAAGACATATTTATGTGGATTTTAATGAGCTGAGAGGGGCCAGACAGAACAGGGCCTTGCTCTGCGCCTGCGCTCTTCATGTGCCCCCTGCAGGGTACATTTGGTAGAGTTCGTGCAGACTGCCGCCAAGCAGCATATTTTCCACACAAGTGAGGTAGAGCGGAGGGGGGGAGGGAGAGAAGGCGGTTGACAAGCCCTGCCTAAGACCATCGGAAATATGTGTTTTCCGATGGTCTTAGGCGACCCCTGTGAAAGGTTTGTGCGACCCCCAAAAGGGTCGCGACCCACAGGTTGAGAACCGCTGATCTAAATGTATGAAAGTATGAAAGATAAATACCTTCATATACCCTCAAACATTCTGAGTCTGTCAATTCATTCTAGTAAAAGAAAACAATCAAACAAGCAAGCAGACAAGAATGCTATAAAACTCCATTTTGCATCTAAGTGTTTCAAAAATTAGGCATAAAACTACTTACAATACTAGCTTCCATTCTGAAAAGGGTCTTCTTAGCAGAACAAATAGTTCCGGAGGTATGGATATGCCAGAAACCAGCAAACGTGACTGGACCAGTATGGACCCTGCTTTTATACACGCTGGTGATGTCACAAATTAATCACATCAGAGTTGGTGAGTTCTTCACACCTTTTGCAAAACTGGCCACCCTTAACTACCCAGGAAGCTGCATTTGAATAGTAGGTGATGTTATAAATTAATCACATCAGAGTTGGTGAGTTCTTCACAACTTTTGCAAAACTGGCCACCCCCGCCTCATCAGGAAAACCCAATTGAATAGTATCACATGAGCTTTGATTAAATTGTGTTTAACATCTGCCAAGGTCAAACGGGTCAGCAAAAGAAAAAAACATAATACATCTTTCATGTGATTTGTAAAGCACATTTTATTATAAATTTCATAGCGTTAACAGTTTCTTGTAATTTCTGTTACATTCTGGCATATGAACCTCTTCAGAGACAATGGCAAGTCAGCTTCAATCTTTGACATCAATGACAGTGGTTTACTGTTCTTCTTGATACGCTGTATGAATGTCTTGAGCTCACCAAGGGAATCCCAGGTGAAATATAAGTTATTCATTTTGTCAGAAATACTGATGATGATCCAGAGAACATGAGGCATAGAAAGTCTAAAGCATAAGCTGTTAATAAACTCTGTTTCACTGATGGTATCCACATGATCTTCATCTGATTGTAGACATCCCATTAAACAATGGTGTAATATTTTAATGATACACGCTTTCAGAATCTGAGGCATGCTGACATTTTGAGACTCCACCATTTCTAAAGCAGGAAATAAGGTAGATTTAGGCTAGCTGTTTCAACTAATCAAAATACTGTTTTCTTATTTTTTTATATATATATTTACTTACCATTTGATGTTTTGCAGAACCTGCAATAACAAGGCTTTATAAGTTCGTTCTCTTCAATGAAGCCATATAGCTCAGATCCTTTTCTTATTTTACGCCCACGCTTGGGAGGTTTGGGGGTCAAATTTACATCAAACAAATCTCCATCAGTATTTGCCATCTTCAAAAGACTGCTGGAATTAAATCGCTAGCTGTTCAGGCCTGCCCGCACAAATTCCCCTGCCCTTGCAATGACACGTCCTCGAGCCTTGCGCATGCCCAGAATCACGGGGGGGGGTATGACATGCCCAGGCATGTCCCGAACAAGGCCTAACCCCCTTTTCTACTAGCAGACACAAACACGAATCGCGGTCCTGACATGCCTGAACAAGGCTTAACCCCTACTTGCCACCTGGCTGCTTGCCTCTTGTGAGCATTTTAATTCCTGTTAATTCCTTGTCTTTTGCTGTAGGGGGGTAGAATAAATTTTATTAAGGCCGTGCTTCAAACGGTTACGTGTACATGAGGATTTGAAGATGCAATTGGCAAAATATGTGTCTTTAGATTTTTACAAAGGTAAAAATTAGCTGTGGGTTTTTAAAAGGGCTGTGGTTTGTTTGTTTTTTTTCCCTGCATTCGAGGAAATGATTTTAAAACCGCCTAGAAATAAATACCTTTTAGAAATAAATACCTTTTAGAAAAAAGGGGGTTAAATGCAGGCCCTGGCTGCCTTTTAGGGGCTCCTTTTTCCCAGCTTTTGAGGCACTGATTTTTAAAACTTCACAAAAATTAAAAGCATCATTAGGCTAGAATGATTAGAAATAAACAGCATTGGGGGGGGGTTTGAATGTCCATAGAATTAGTCTAGGGTTAAGCTAATCATGTACCCAGAGGTGCAATTGGCAAAATATGTGTCTTTAGATTTTTACAAAGGTAAAAACCAGCTGCAGGGTTTTAAAAGGGCTGTGGTTTGTTTTTTCCCCTGCATTCGAGGGAATGATTTTAAAACCGCCTAGAAATAAATACCTTTTAGAAATAAATACCTTTTAGAAAAAAGGGGGTTAAATGCAGGCCCTGGCTGCCTTTTAGGGGCTCCTTTTTCCCCAGCTTTTGAGGCACTGATTTTTAAAACTCCACAAAAATTAAAAGCATCATTAGGCTAGAATGATTAGAAAAGCTTTTTTTTTTTAAATTTCACAGCTCCCCAAAGTAGGGGTTTGTTTCCCAAAAACACAGGCCTCTGCTAATTATTCACTTTACTTAGCTTTTTTTGGTTTTGAATGTCCATAGAATTAGTCTAGGGTTAAGCTAATCATGTACCCAGAGGATTGACTGCCACATCTTTCTTGATGGGGTTAGGTTCAACACGCCTTATCTGAAAATAGGGCTGTTAGGGCTACTCATGCTTATCTTGATGGGCTTAGGGCCATGACCTGGTGACATAATCAACACGTGGGTTTGTTTACTTTGATGACGTCACTGATCAAAAGTGCTGATAATTTTCATTAAAAAAAAGGTATACACTACTTCTACTTCCAGGACATAGCATATAAGCATTGTTTGAGCAGGGTCCACAAGATTGTCTGGGACACGACACATCCTCTTCATGATCTATTTTCTTTGTTACCTTCTGGGAGGAGGGGGCTCCGTGGTATCCGAAGCAGAACATCCAGATTCAGTCACAGTTTTGTTCCATACAGTATTAACCTTGTGAACTCTAAAGCTTCCTCCTTCCGTTATGTATTCAAGATGGACAGTGATTAATATTTATATGTTACTTATATGTAAGGGTGTAGGTCTGTAGATATGTTGTATATAGAATGTTTAAATGTGTGTTATGTATGCGTACACTTTGAGAACAAGCAACTAAATTTCATTTTTAATGTATGCCATTGTGCCCACAGTAAAAAATGACAATAAAGGTTATCTATCTATCTATCTATCTATCTATCTATCTATCTATCTATCTATCTATCTATCTATCTATCTAATTCAGGCAAAGCAAAAAGCATTTATTAAAGGATGGTCAAGTCTTTTTATTGGGTACAGAAACAAATGACAAGTGCATTTTGTATATGTGACACTTTAGAGCAGGGGTACCCAACCTGATGACTGTGGCTCACTAACGGGCCGTGGCTTATTTGCAACCGGGCCATGTGAGTGGTGGGCGCTGGTGCTCACAGCCCCACTCGCACACTAATGAAGATGTGTGCGCATGTACCTGATGCTCACACAAAACCAACCCCTCTCCCCCGCGCTGAGCCATGAACCTTTAGAAAGCAAGTGATCAGACAATAAAAAAACTTTTATATTTAAAAGTTTAAGAAAGGTAAAACCAGTGCTTTTTTTCTTTAAAAAAAAAAGGTGCCATCATACAACCCACCTTGCCTACCCTACAAGGTTCCATCCAAAAAAGGTGCCGGAACTCCGTTCTGGATGTTCTATGAGAAAAAAAGCCCTGGGTAAAACCCAGCTGGATTTATGGGTTACTCTTTCTCAGCTGGATTTCTATTTTTCTTAAATCTATTCTATGTGAGACTTGAAGAGAAAACATTGATTCTAGACAACTAGATACCCAAAGTGGCAAATTTATGGGTTTCATTTCTCTTAGCTGAGTTTGTATCTTTCTTAAAACTAGCAAGTGTATTCAGGAACTTTCAGAATAAATGGTCTTGTTTAACATAAAAAACACAAATTGTTGAATATCAAATGGCTTGGCTAAGAAGGGGAAAAAACGTCTTCCTGAAGTGAAAAAAAAGGTCTAAACTGCCATGTTAAAAATACTAGTATCACCTTTTTAAAAATGCTAATGCGGAAGCCTAAAATTTCAGGTAACACATGATTTGAGTTCCATGTAGCTAAACCTACATCTCTTGAGTATTTGAAAATGGTCAAAATAAAATGGCAATGCCTTACAGGAGCTGCTTTGACTGCATTTTCTGTTGTTGTTTTTTTTTTAAAAAAAACAAGGATTTTTAAAAAGACCAGCTGCCTATTCCAATTGTGTAAACTCGTAATGCTGTATGCATGGAGGAAGAACAAAAACTGCATTTGATTTAATGTAATTGAAATTAAAACATAGTTGATATGTATTGATAGAAGAAAATAGTTGTAGCTCAGGGTTGAACTTTGGAGTGTTCTCTGAGCTTGGTGGTTTTCTTGTAGATATTTCATTACCAAACTAGGTGACATCATCAGCATTACAAGAGAGTGGGTGTTGTCCTGGTGTTGTTATACCTAGTACAGTAATGAAACATTTTCAAGCAAACCACCAAGTTCAGAAAGCACCAAGAAGCCCATAGTTGATATGTTAGAATGTTTACTATCAATTTAAAATTACACAATTTTAGTATTTGGAGAACTCTGCAAACTATTATGGATCATTTAAAGCCCTAGAACTTTAGGTTGTATATCTTTGATAACACGGGATACCCTAGTAAGGGTAACAAATTATTCAACTTTAGGGTACCTAAAACTGAAAAATGAGAATCTTGGGCTTTATTTGATCCAGTGCTTTATTAAGCTAAAGGAAATAACTTTGTGAGTATCTATTACTTCGTTCTGATGGAGAAAAATTATCTACGTGGTCGCTAATGGCACATAATAGCACTTGATGGCACACACTAGCAATAGCACTTAGGCTTATATACCGCTTCACAGTGCATTACAGCCCTCTCTAAGCGGTTTACAGAATCAAATCTATTTCTTCCAAACGCTAAATAACTCAAGCAATTTGGTTGTCATTGCCACTTGCTTGTTTCTTATTAAATTCATATACAACCCATTTCATTGTCCTGGGTTACTCTGGACTGCTTACAATAGAATAAAAGCATAAGTATACATGTTCTGAAACCTGAATCAAGATGCTTTTGTAATTCAAGCACAGATGACTCAATAAAGATGATTGTAAAACAGACATTTATTCAGGAATACTTTGTCAGAACTCACGTTTCTGTAGTTTCATCTAAATGTTCCATATCTGTTCATCTTTATAGGTAAAAAAATCAATAATTCCTTCACATCAACTTCTAGCGTGGAATAAGACCATGTGTGTCCTCCGGTGATCCCATGCTTATCTCAGACAAAGACCTTCCAAACTGGCACATAGCCAGGATATCCTGTGATGAACATAGCAGCCCCTCCTACTGACTTGTTAACATGGGATTTACTGAATAGCTAAACTACATTACCCATAAGCCATCTCTTAAGAAGACAGCGCTTAACCTTATAAATGCCAAACATTTTAACATACAGACCCATCTAACTGGCTGATCCAGAACAATACAAACATTTAAAGCATTAAGATTAAAATTAGCAACAATTAAGTACAAGATTAGAAGGCGAATTTATGTTTTAAAAATAATAAATGTGGGATAAAACAGTTTGCCATTCCTGCATTTGAAATTATACCCAGTTTTGATTTTTTTTTAATTATTTAATTATACCCAGTTTCATTGACTAAGGTTTTTCTGTGCCTTGCCTTCTTTTTTTGTTCATCGAAGAATTTTTAAAACTCAGCAACCATTAAGCTACTAGCCAACTCTATTTTAACAGTAGTGTGCGAACCCAATTCCACGTGATTAGCTTTTAGCGATCTTAGTGCAAGCTTGCACGTTTACGCAGAAACAAATCCAACATTTTTTTAAATTGAAGTTAATTTTGCTGCCCCCTACTGGCAGTGCTGGGGGAACCAAAGTCTGTCTTCGAACTGGGCGGGGTCTCCTTGCCTCCTCCGCATCACACGATCCCTTACTTCGCATCGCACGATCGCTTTAACTTCCGCCCCTTCCTTGAGAGAGGAGCGACGGTGATACCAGGTGACCCACGAAGTGGGGGGGGGGAGATTCTGCCCTTACGTGCCTTGGCTACAAAACACTTCTGCGCATGAGTTGACGGAAGTTTGCGCGGTTACATTCCTCCCCCCCCCCCATTCCCTCCGGCTCTTCAAGCCGGCAACCAGAAAAGAGGATGTCATGGCTTCAGCCCGCCTCCCTCTCTCGGGTGCCGCTGCTTCGTCACGTGACCGGCAATGACCCTCTCCCATTCTCCGCGCTGCTTTTTTTTTCTTCCCCCCTCTCACTTTTTTCCGCCTGCCCCCCTTTGCCGGCTGTTGGATCACGTGACTCTATAAAGCGGGTTGCCGCCTGGAGTCGGGGCACAGCTGAGTAGAGGGGAGTGATGGCGGCGGCAGCGGCGGGTCCCGGGAGAGAGCGGGAGCTCCCGCCTCGCAAGGAGGGTGAGCGTGCCGGGGCTCGGGGAGCAGGGAAGGCGGGGCGCGGCAGCCGGGCGAGCCTGTCGGAGGCTGAACGCCAGGGCACGCGAGCTGCCTCTCCGAAGACGAGGGCATGCCCGGGCATGAAGATTTCCATGGCTCCCTTCGCCCTTTAGCCTGAGCGCCTTGATGGTGCTGCTCTCCAGCCTAGCGCCTTCCTGAGGAGACCGACTCCCGACAGTCGCCGTCCCCACCCAGCGGGTCCATAGCCTCTGCTGGCTGAGGGTTGTAGTCTTGCCGGGCTGAGGAAGGGCAGGGCCGTGGGCATGTTTTGTTTTTGTCCGTGCGACAACCCTGCCAGGTAGGTTCAAGTGGCGGGCAAAAAGCAAAACAAAAAAAACCACTCGGCTGCCTTTGGGCTTCTGTTGCTTCCTCCTCGAGAATCTTGGGTGTGCTTTTCATTTATGGAGGCTTTTATCCTTGAAGTGATGCCTTGCCTCGGGGTGACTAAATCAGTCAGGATTTTGAAACGACAATAGGGGAACCTGTCCTAGCAAGAGAGTTTTATTTAGCCCTCCAAAGATGCTGAGCGGGATTCCGATGAGGATCTGGTCATCTATGATTTAGATTTCTAAAGCCACCCGACTCAAGAGCAACTCTGATTCAAACTGAAAACAAAACCACAGTACATTAATACACTCCCCCACCCCTTGGAGAGTGACAAGGATGAAGAAATAGAAATAGATGTACATCAGGAACAAACCTCTGGGTGGGTGTGGGCAATGCCAAGGCAGATGTCAGGTGCTGCAACAGAGTTGGAAATGTTTGAAAAGGTTCTTCACGTGGTCTTTTCTTGTTAAGATTGTTGTAGTCACTATATTCCGAGTGGCTGGTGCGCAAAGGAATACAATAAATTCCCGAAAATCAAAGCCACAACAAAAGGATGTGAGATGGTGATGGATGCCAGCATCAAATTAGAAACTGAAAATCTAGTACCGGTATAAGGGCAGTGTCTTCAGGAAGTTAATTAAAATGTCACAAAATCAGCACGGAAACTTTTGAATTCTTAACAAATGAAATGAGGGAAAGCAAAACAAATTGTATTGTAATGAAGCTGTGGAGTCTATATTTCAGTGGTTTCTAGATGAGGATTTTATAGTGCTAAGCTTCCTGTTTCTTAAGTGGAATATGCAAATGCTCCAAATGTATTCCAACTGTTAATACATCCATTTTAAAAAGATGTTATTTGTGTCCCTCCCTCCCTCTATCTCACACACAACACACACACACAGATATCCAGTAATAAAGAGAAAGATGGAGTAGCTGTGCAATGCTTTTTAATAGTAATGGGACTTTGCTCTTGATAAGACTGTCTCATAATCATAAGTTACAAACATTCACATTCAGATTTGCTTTTCACGTAGATCTTTTGGAGTGAAGATTTAATATGTTTAAAGGATGATAGATTTGATTTAAATCACTAGTTGGGTTCTATTAGTCATTACTTTCTTGTACTTTGATATAGAAATACATTTTTCAGTAGTCTTTGATTCAGTTTCTGAAAAATGGAATTTCTATGGCATCTGGAGATTCAAAAAATAGTCTCAAGTGGTTCTGCATGGTGTGCTGTCTCAATAGGATTTAATTCCTACATTTTCTCCAGCAGAACTCAGAAATTTATTTTAAGAAACTGTACGCCCACCACTCCTTCTTCCTCCTGTCCAAGTCTCTTCCATTTCTTCTCCCTCCATCTTTGTCTTCTCAGTTTTACAAAGAGAGATAAGAACTTAATAGTGTGTCTAGTCAAAGTGCCCTAACTGCAAGATCAATCAATTGGTTACCATTAACCAATATGCCCATAAAATATAATTCAAAGTTCAGATGAATATATTGATGTGTTTGAATTAGATAAGATCTCAATAACATTTTAAAATGTGATTTAACTAAATTCCTCATTTTTTAAAAGAAAAACAATTTTATTCATTTTGATTGCCTATTAACAAGTATATTAATATACTTTGGTAGTTTTGTTTAGATCTTATAGTTTAGTACTTGAACTATATTTGTTTATTCCCACCTACATTTCCAAATTTGAAAAAACGAGAAAAAATATTCTCCATTATTAGGCAAAACATCCTTTTGGTAGGCAGAAATCAAAACTAGCAAAATGAAATTTTTTAACAATATTGAAGTTTATCTGAGCTACTAAATTTTAGAAATGTATCTAATAATTTGCCACTGTATTTTTTGACAATAAAATTCATTTCTTCACCAAAACTAATATATGAATTGGATTTGTTTTTCCCTAGCCATTGTGATGGGTGGTGTAGTTCTTGCTATTGCCCTATGTGGCCGTTTGTGTATTTTTTGTGTATTCTGTTTATTTTTATTATAACCTTTATTGGATTTTTTGTTATTGGTTTGTTTTTATTGAGTTGTAATTCTGTTAGCCACCCAGAATCTCTGTTGAGAGATGGGCAGCCATATTAAATAAATGAATGGTCCTTGCTACAGATATTGGTGCTAACATGTATGAAGCACCTAGTTAATTTTTTTAAAAATGGCCATGCTTAATCAGATTAAATAGCAGTATTTCTAATTCATCATTTTTTGGCCACAACAGAAATCTAAAACTTCTTAGAAGTCAGAGGGAATGTTCCCTGGGGAATTATTTGAATTAAAGTCCACACATCTTAAAAGTTATCAATGCTGAGAAACACTGTGTTAGATTATTATTCAGGGCAATCCTGCCTCTGAAAATAGTTCTGTTGTCTCTAGAAACAATGTAAATCTGTCTCATTACTTTATCAAAATCAAGTTGGTGATCATTACGTAAAGGACAAGTCCCTGCTTGTTGAGCAACTTACAATCTAAATTTAGATCAGGAAGGTTGAAAAAGGCACAAGGTATAAATGTGAAGAAAGCAGGAAGACATAACTTGGGGCATGTTGTATGTGGATCCAGACACTAGAGATGGTATTGAAATTTTTAAAAAAAAATACAGTTTTATTCTGGTGTGAAACAAACGTTTTTAATTGGCACATTCTCTGGAGTGAATGAGAGACAAGGATGTATTCTGTTAGGCAAAGATTCTAGATCACATTCTTTGCTGATCATGGGAAAGATGTGACAGAATAGAAAACATGGGAGGTAGGAATATGTATGTGCAAAGATTCTCCAGAATACAGGCAAATGTTAAGGGGAAAAAATGGCCAAGTACTGAGCTTTTTGTGAACCTGGCATCGGCTGCTAACCTATAAATCTACTTTAGCCATGCCGAGCATATTTTAAAAACAGGTTTCGGTTTCCCATTGCTCTAACATCAGGTGAACCAAAGGCATTTTCTCTTACAAAATAATAACAAATATATGTACAGGTAGGCCTCAACTTACAACTGGCTGCTTAGTAACTATTCCAAATTATGACAGTCCTCCCCAGGGCTACTTACATCTGTTTGCAGTGTTCTGTAGTCACATGACTACAATTTAATACATTTTTTTGCCAGAAACCAGCATTTACTTTCCATTTTCTACCCATTGGGGAGAACAGATTCACTTAACAACCATGACAATTCACTTAACGACTGCTGCAAAAAAGGTTGTAAAATTGGGCGTGGTCACCAGGTGACCCATTTAACTAACAACCAGCATGATTTGCAACCATAACTCCAGACTGAATTACAGTCATAAGTCAAGGACTACCTGCATAAGCTCTAAGAAACCCTAAGTCAAACTATTTTTATGTTATGGCTGTAAGGCAGCTTTGCCATCTTCTGGTCCCCTGTATACAGTTGGATCCCAATTTCAATGGTGCTGCTGGTTATAATTTTGGGGAATTGTGCTCATTTGACCTCTGTGTGAGCCAGGTAGAAGAATGTTGAAGTTAGAGATAAATTATTTCTGGCTGGATGATTTCTTTATTAGTTCTATGGAGATTACAAAAATAATGAACTGATAACTTGAAGCAATCACATGAAATGATAGCTAAATATGCGGCTGGGTAAATAATTAGTGATGATAAGACAGTCTTGAAATGGGTGGCACAGTCAAAGAAATGAAACAGGAAATGGGTTTATTTGCTAGAACTGGTGAAGGAAGAACTTGCTGAGAGCTTTTCTTTCTCTTTTATTCACATTTGCAACGGGTAAATTTCGAACTGAGGGAAAGGGGTTTCTTGGTTAAAAGGGTTAAATGGTGAGTCAGCCATGTGAGTAAGAGAGTGCAAACATTCACATGCTGCTCTGTTTAAGTTTGCTTCTTAGTTTCTGTTCATCATTGTTGTAGTTTCAATTCATCAGTCATCAGTTCCAAACCCTTGGACACTGCAAGGTTCACTACACTATCTCTAGTACAGGGGTAGGCAACCTTGGCTCTTTTATGACTCGTGGACTTCAACTTCCGGCTGGCTCAGGAATTCTGGGAGCTGAAGTCCACGAGTCATAAAAGAGCCAAGGTTGCCTATCCTTGCTCTAGTAGATGAAAACCTCCATGAAAGGTGAAGAAACCACTCTGTGCAATGCATAACCTGCTCCATTGACCAGCAGCTCTTACTCTCAGGTTCTTCCTAATGTCTAATTTGTATCAACATCCTGGAAGTTTCATCCCATTTGCTTTGTTTTATCCTTCGGAGCAAGGAAAAATAGTCAAACTGCCGGCCCACGGGCCAGATGCATCATAGCAAAACTGCGCCCACCCCAGTTGCGATACGTTACAGCACGTCACGTGACATTGCGAGTTTGACAGCCCTGCTCTACAGTGTGACAACCCTTCAGATATTTAAAGATAGCTTTCATGCACCTTCTCCATGTTTTCTTCTCCAACCTAAACATACCTAGTTCTTTAAACCATTCCTCAATAGGATTTGTTTTCAAGTTCTTTCACCATCTGGATAGTTCTTCCCTAGACTTGCTCCTGTTTATCAAGTGCAGGACTCGGCACAATACTCTGAGGCCTGACCAAGGCAGAGTAGAAAAGAACAATTACAGTAAAACCTCTGAAAGTTGACCACCCATGGGACTGAACGAAAGTGGTCAACCTACAGAAGTGGTCAACATACCAGAACAACTGTATTGATGTGTACACGTGCCTCATTTTATTGTAGGGCTTTTATTAGAGAATGTCATACAGAAACACACGTAGTGAAAACACAGGAAAATCATTCATACAATACTGTATCGTACAAAACCATACATTTACGTATGTATTGTTTTCTCATGGTTTGATCATTCTTTCTGGGGAAAAAAAGTCAGTTTTAGTCTGGTCCTTATTCTTTTTATGAAGGTAAGTGGAGATAGCACTCTCAATGCCGACTATATCACTCAGCATACCTGGGCATTTTTCCATGGCAAATGACTTTAACTGCATTATCAAATGACTGACATCCTCTTCTTTTGGAATACCTGCAATTTCTGTGTCCTCCTCACTTAATTCACTTAACTTAGGGTTAGAATTTTGCTTCTGCAAATGGACCAGCGTTTTAGCCATGACCCACAGCATAAGCTGGGCGCAGTGGTGCATTTTGAATGTTTTGATTATGCCTTGGTCGAGAGATTAAATTTTTGATGTAGTATTTGGAGGTAAACATTTCAGTTTCACCTTTGTAAGATGTTTCACTTGGGGATGACTAGGACAGTTGTCCACTACAAGGAGAATGGACTGTTTCTTCTTCTTCATTTCTCGGTCAATACCACTTATCCACTTCTCAAATAGGGTACCAGTCATCCATGCAGATTTGTTAGATTTCCAGGTGACGGGAAGTTTTTTGGCTGCAGGCTCTTGAATGAGTGTGGCTTTGCAATTTACCAATCACCAAAGGTTTTAACTTCTCTCTGGTTAAACTAGCGCACATCAGAACTGTGAAACATTCTTTAGAAAGTTTTCCACTCTTACATTTGTCACCCCTCATAATGAGGCTCCTGTAAGGCATCGCCTTCAAAAAGAGTCCACGCTCGTCAGTGTTAAAAGACTTCTTCATCTTTACTGCTGAATCAGAGTCAAAAATATTGTATTCTTTGATATTCTTCTTGAAAGAAATTCATTGCTACCAATTCTGCATTTCACTTTTCTTGCCCTTGATGCAGACTGGACTCAACTGGTCAAGTTATAGAGAGTAAATGAATACTGTGTGTCAAGGTCCAGATGGTCAAGATACAACTTACAGAGGTGGTCAATATAGAGAGGTTGGCTTTCTATTGTGTACATATAGTGTATGTCCGGACTACAAAAAATAGGTGAACTTAGGGAAGTGGTCAATGTAGGGAGTGCTCAACTTTGGAGGTTTTACTGTATTTCCTGTGATCTGGACGCTATGTTCCTATTGATGCTCTTCAACAGGTTTATGGCCTTCTTTTCAGCTGCATTACACCAGGGCTTTTCAACCGGTGGTACACCTACCACTTGTGGTGCATTAATGAGTGGCAGGTGGTATGCAGCCCTGCCTAGCCAAGTGTAGTGAGGGAGGGAAAGAGCCAGCACAGGCAAGGACTTACTGTGAGAGAGTCCTCTGGAGCTGCAGAGTGGCTGGGGTGAGGCAAAGGGCCCAGGCTCACTTCTGGCTCACCCTCCCTCATGAGAAAGGAGGAGGAGGGGGGCGGAGACAGGAGAGGCTATAAAAGGAGGCAGTGGGGGGGGGGAAGCAGCAGCCTTGGGAGGAGGTGGAGTCAGCTCTAGCTGCACCGAAAAGGAGGAGGAGGAGGAGGAGGGTAGGGGGAGAGGAGATCAAGCAGGCTGGCCATGAGCCGATCTACAACTGCTGTGGCAGCCACCTATGCTGGCAGCAGCAAGCAGGCAAGAAATGCAGTGGGGGAGGGGTCACCCTCCAAGAGGAATGAAAAAAGGCAGCAGTGGCTAGAGGTGAGGCAGGAGGGAGGGAGATGGAGAGTGGAAGGATTCTTACGTGCTTTTGTGACTTTGAAGTTCTGGGACTTGTGCAATGTGGGCTTTGTGTTCTTAAGGAGTGTTTAGCAATTTCTATTTGGCTGATGTCTCATGTTAGCTTCTATTGCTCTGCTGTTGTTAGCTGTAAGTTTTGCTGCAAGGGATTTCGAAGTATTTTTCTCCTGAATGGATTTTGCCTGTAGCATTTCTTTACTTATGAATGGAGCCATTTGGGGAGGCTGCCTTAGCAGGCTTCCTTAAGTGCCGGCTGCAGTCCTTAACTTTCCTTTCTAGCCAGTAGCTAATTCTTAAAAGGGAATGTGCCTTTTTAAGCTAGTTCACTCAGCAGTTTGTATTTTCTGTCTCTGGAGGCTTTTCCTTGTTTGATGAATATATGGAAGAGAGAAAATATGGGGGGGGGGGGTTCAAATTCTTCCTTCAGAAGGAGATGGGAATGAGAAAAAGGGAGGCGGGGAAGGGAGGGAGGAAAGGAAGTCCCGCCTTAGCACTTGGCCACCAGCCGCTCTGCCATTGACTTTGCTTGTCAAAAGGTTGCAGAAGAGGATCACATGACCCTGGAACACTGTGACCATCATAAATATGAATCAGTTGCCAAGCATCCAAATATAAATCACATGACCCTGGGTATGCTGCAATGGTCATAAGTGTGAAAAATGGTCATAAGTCATTTCAGTGCAATTGCAACTTTGAACAGGTTTTTTTTTGTCATCAAGTTTTTGACACCTTGCTAGGTGGTACTCGAATATTGTCATATCCTAAAAGTGGTACAGTCGGTAAAAAGGTTGAAAAGCCCTGGATTAAATGAGTCATAGAGAATAGAAACTCTTCATATCCTGGGTGTGGGATCCCGGTGCAGGTACTCCTCGACGTACGACCACAGTTGAGCCCAGAACTTCCATTACTAAGTAAATGCAGTTGCTAAGCGAATTGTGTTTCATTTTGCCCTGGTTGTTAAGCGAAACACTATAGTTTTTATGTGAATTATATAGTCATTAAGCGAATATGGCTTCCCCCATTGACTTTGCTGGTCAGAAGCTGCCTAGGAAGGTAGCAGATGACCATCCCAGGACACTGCAACCATCGTAAATGCATACCGGTGGCCAAGCCCCTGAAGTTTGATCACCTGACTGTGAGGTTTGTGGCAACGGTGGTAAGTGGGAGAACTGATCACAAGTCACTTTTTTCAGTGCCATTGTAACTTTGAATAATCATTAAACAAACAGCTATAAATCGAGGACTACCTGTAGTTCAATGGTGTGAAGCAGGATGTTGGACTGGGCGGAGCTTGTTACTGTTTTTGATCCTGCAGACCTGCCTTCCCCTCATAGCTCAGGTTCTCATGCTGCTTTTCTTACCTTTCAGGCACAAGTTCAGATCAAATCCTTCAGACGGGAACCATTCTTCTCAAAAGGTGAGTACTATATTTTCAGCAAATATTTAGACCAGGGTTTCTCAACCTTGATGTGTGGAATTCTGGCAGTTGAAGTCAACACATCTTCAAGTTGCTAAGGTTGAGACGCACTACAGGTGGTCCTTGACTTTCAACAGTTCATTTAATGACCATTTGAAGTTACAGTGACACTGAAAAAAACGACATGGTTGTTTTTCACACCTTACAACTGTTGCGCTTAACAAATGTGGCGAGAAAAGTCATAAAATGGGGCAAAACTCACCGAATTTCTCACTTAACAACATCAATTTTGGGCTCAATTGTGGTCGTAAGTTGAGGACTACCTGGACTCTAGAGCAGAATTCCCCAATCTTTCCAGGTTGGCGGCCTGAAGGAGGAAGGGGGGAAAAAGAGGATGGTTTTGTGGGAGGGGCAGGTGTGCACACAAGCACCCATTGCTCACGCAAGGGGGACATGAGCACCCGCGACACACAAGTGGGGACGTGAGCACCTGTGATGCTCACGCAAGTGGGGCCATGAGCACCTGCAACACTCACGCGAGGGGCTGTGAGTGCCCGCAACACTCACGCAAGAGGCTGTGAGCACTTGCGACACTCACGTAAGTCGGGCTGTGGATGCTTGCGCAAATGGGCCACGAGTGCCCACAATGCTTGTGACACGATCACATTCTCGTGGGGCTGCAAACGCCTGCGATGCTTGCAGTGACGATCATGCGAGGGGCTGTGCATGCATGCACACACGCATGCACCGGCCAGCCACTCACACAGCCCAGTAGCCAATAGGCCACGGTCCGGTAGCAGGCTACAGCCCACAGGTTGGAGACTGATCCCTGCTCTAGAGGCATATAGTTCCCCTCTTGGAGGGACTAGCAATAAAGCTGTGACTTTGAGCTGCTGATTCTTCTGCAAAGACCTGCAAGGACAAAGCTGGTTGAGATCTCAGGCTGAAAATTTTTGTATGATTTATTTTATTTTACTTGGACCCTGTTTCAGCTTTATCAGGGATCGAATCCAGTGCTGTGGAGATTTGGAACGCATTGAGGTGACGATGGCAGAGCTGGACGATTCAGAGGCTCAGGCTTGTAATCCCAACACCAAATCACTAAGCGAGTGCCTGCGCCGGATTGGAGATGAGCTGGATGGAAACACAGAGCTGCAGAGGTACGTTTTGGCGGCAGTGACTGGTGCCACCACTGCCGCCATTACTTCTTTAGAAGATCTAAATCAGGGGTCTTAAACTTGGCCCTTTTATGACTTGCGGACTTCAACTCCCAGAATTCCTCAGCCAGCATGCCTGGCTGAGGAATTCTGGGAGTTGGTCCACAAGTCATAAAAGGGCCAAGTTTGAAGACCCCTGATCTAAATTGTTATTTGCAGTCCCATTATTCAAGAACACTTCTGAACATTAACAATTGGGGGGGGGGGAGAACTCTAGGTAGACCTTGACTTAAATGCAATGGAGCCCAGAATTTCCATCATATGTCATGACGGTCATAAGTTAAGGCACCCATTTGACCTGAACCAATTTTATGATATATTTATATTGTAGTAGTTATAAAGCAAGCCCATTGTCTGTAATGGGGGCGGATTTTGTCAGAAGCTGGAAGTAAATGCCAGTTTCCAGCGAAAAACACACACCACACAGGGTAATTCGTGGTCATGTGACCTTGGAAGCTACAAATGACCATAAATGTGGGCCAGTTACCAGGCGCCCAGAATGTAATCACGTGACTGCTGGAGGGTGGTGCTGCCATTGGAACTTTGAAATCCAGGTCATAAGTTCCTTTTGATGGGCATGGTAGTTTTGAACAGTTGCTAAAATCCCCAGAGTTCAAATATATATATATCAGCTATTCGTCTTCTGCCTGATAGAAGTAAACTTTGCATTCATACAGTTATTGCTTTTCTGTCTTCTGTTAATCCCTTTGACACCTCTGTGTAATGTTGAATTGATTAAATCAATCAATTAGTTTTATTTATATTTAAGTAGTGCAGTGTGCAAAGCATTGTACAATAAAAATTAAATTAAAGCCTATATAATTGGCTAGATTAGTTGATCAAATGCCATTTAAATTGTTACAGAAGATTGTAGTCTAACAAATCCTATAGAGAGTACAGATACACTTGGACAAATTTTAAAATAATTATATTAATAATTTTTGGTAGGAGCCCCCAAGCCAAAACTAATGCCATGAGAATTGCTCTGGATTGAGTGTTGCAAGGCAGGGGTACCAGGACTAGGAATATTACGCATATATTTGTTATTGCCAGTTTGATGCTATGTGAGCCTGGGAGTCTCTTAGAGGAAATTTGACTTAATTGGATAATGCAATTTTTAATCTACCTGATTCTTCACACACAAAGGTTTTATCAGAAGGGAATTCTAGTCCCAGCACTTTAGGAAGGTGTCTGGATGGCAAAAGCAAGAGGGCAAAAGAGAGCCAGTTTGGTCTAGTGCAGCGGTTCTCAACCTGTGGGTCGCGACCCCATTTGAGTTTTCTGTTTATCTGTTAAGTTTTTTGTTAACAGTTTAGTCTTTTCCCTGTTTATTTTCAATCCAGCCACTTCTCCAAATTTCTCAATTTTCTGCAAAAGTTTAACAGCTGTTTCCAATGACTCCTCTAAAATAAAAACTAAATCGTCCGCAAAACCCTGTAACTTATATTTCTGGTCTTTAATCTCCAATCCTTTTATTTCCGTATGTTGTCTGATATTTCTAGCCAATACCTCTAACGTGAGGATAAATAACAAAGGGGACAGTGGACATCCCTGTCTTGTACCTTTTTTTATATCAAATCCATCTGTGTAATCTCCATTCAGAAGTATTCTTGCTGTTTGTTTTTTATAAATTGCTTGAATTGCTTTAATAAAGTTCTCACCAAAATCCATTTCTTGAAGCTGTTGAAACATAAATTGCCAATTTAGATTATCAAATGCTTTTTGTGCATCAAGAAATATAAGTGCCATCTGGTTCCCTGGGTGATTTTCATAGTATTCCAAAACGTTTAAGATAATTCTCAAGTTATTCTTTATCTGCCTTCTAGGAAGGAAACCATGTTGGTCTGAATGAATAAATTCAGTCAAAAAGTTTTTCATTCTTTCTGCCATTATTGCAGCAAAAATTTTATAATCCACATTTAATTACGATATTGGTCTATAATTTTTTGCTTGTGTAAGATCTGTGTCTTCCTTAGGTATCAAAGTAATATTAGCTTCAGTCCATGAGTTCGGTATTTTTGTCTGTGTAAAGATTCCATTACATACATCTTTCAAAATTGGAGTTATAGTATCTTGTAACTACATAAACTTCTGCCGGAAGTCCATCAGGTCCCGGTGTTTTGTCTTTCTTTTGCCTTTTTATTGCCTCTGTAATCTCCATTGTTGATATCTTCTCATTCAGCCTCTGCCGCATATTCTCAGGAACCTTTGGGAGATTTGCTTCTTTTAAATAGTCCTGAATTGCCTCTTTAGGGGCCGCCTCCACCTTATAAAGTATCTCATAATAGTCCTTAATAATTTTTTTCATTACATCATTATGGCAATGCAACTCGCCCTTTGAGTCCCGTAGCTTACTAATTAATCTTTTTTCTCTTTCTTTTTTCAATCTACTGTATATGCGAGCCATCACCCCGGTTTATTAGCATTTTCAAAAAAATTCTGTTTAGTTCGTTTAATCTGTTGTGCCATCATGTCCATTTCCAATAAATTTAGTTTGTGTTTTATTAATTCCATTTGTGTTTTCAGCTTTTTCATTTGTGGATTAATTTGCAGCTCAGCTTCCAAAGTACTAAGTTGATCTTTGAGCCTATGTTGAATTTGTTTCTTTTCTTTGTTCTTTTTGGCAACGTAGGTTATAGCCAAACCCCTGTGTCCCATAAAATTTGTATGGAGTTTTCTTCTTTTTTATTGATTTTGAAAAACAATTCCATTTCTTTTGTTGCAAATTGTAGAAATTCTTTTTCTTTCAATATTGATTTATTCAGAATCCATCTCGGTCTTTTCCTCACTCCTTTCCAAATAATTTTAATTGGATTATGATCTGCCCAAATATTTGATTCTATATCAACTTCTTGAATCATAGTCTTTAAGTCGTGAGAGGTCCATATCATGTCTATTCTTGACCATGATTTATGTCTACTAGAATAAAAAGTATATTGTGTTTTTTCCAGGTTCATCTCTCTCCATATATCCTGTATACAAAATTCATCTTTCATTTTAAAAAAGGGTTTAGGTAGAATGTTTCTTCCCTTTTTCCCCTGTTTGTTGCTGTTATAATCTCGTACTGGATCAGAAATTGCATTGAAGTCTCCAAATATGCAAAGATTATGATAATTTAAGTCCACTAGTTTATCATATAGTTGCTGAAAAAATTGATCTTGTTTTTTGTTAGGAGCATATATTGCAGCCATCAGTATTTGTTTTTGATTCCATGTAATTTCCACCATTAATATTCTTCCCTCTTCATCTGCGTAGATTTGTTTTGGGTTCATCTTTTCTTTTATGTATAAGACTATCCCTCTTTTCTTTTGTAATGCCAAAGAAAAATAAAATTTACCTAATTTTGGTTGTTCTAAAGTTCTAGAGTGTTGTCTCTTGATATGTGTTTCTTGAAGACAAATTATGTCCATTTTTAACTTTTGTAGTCTGTGAAATATTCTACTCCTTTTTGATGGGGAGTTAAGACCATTTATGTTTATTGAAAAAATTCCAATTTCCTCCATGATTTCAGTTGTGTCGGGATCTCAGTTTCCTAGGAGAGCTTATCTGTCTCTGCTCTTTGGGTCTAACATCTTCCTCTGATTGAGTCTTTTTTGACGCTTCCTCCTCTGTTTGCTTTGAAGTTTGTATGGTCGTTTCTTTTGTTTCTTTGGATTCCGCCTCACCTTTTTCCAAGAATGCTCTATGGTTGTTGAAGAAATCTTCTGCTTGAGATGGAGTATTCACTCTATATCTTTTTGAGTCCCAAAAGATTAATAATCCTTCTGGGATCAGCCATCTAAAATTCACTCCTCTACTGATCAATTTCCTTGTTAAGAATTTATATTCTCTTCGAGCTTCTCTTATTCTTCTAGGAATCTGTTTGAGAACAACCAATTCTTTATCTTTATATTCTAATGGTTGATCCCTTACTGCTCTAAGGATCTCATCTTGTATTGCTCTTTTAGTGAATCTAACATGAACCTCCCTAGGCACTCTATTTCTTCTTGGGTAATTTGAATTAACTCTGAACGCCTGATCCATTTCTCTTTTCATTTGATCTATTTCCATTCCAAGCAACTCCGCCAATAATTCACTCATCAATAACAAAAGGTTCTCCTCCTTCTCTTCTATCATGTTTTGGAATCTTAGAAAATAAGATGACCTTTCCATTTCCATGGTAGCCATACTTTCCTCCAGTTCCGCATTAGATTGCGCCAATCTCTGGTTTTCTTCTTGCAAAGCTTCTAATTTCTGGTCCACTACATCTGACTTATCTTCTATTTTTTTCATTCTTTGTTGAGTATCTGTCATCGCCTGTTGAAAAGCCTCCATTTTTAAATCCATCTTAAGCAAATCATTTTTCAAATCTTCATAGTTTTTTTCAAAATCTTTTTTCATTTCCATTTTACAATCTACAATTGCCTGGAGGATAGCTTGCGTGTCTGTTTGTTGAGTCTCCTGGTGTAAAAAAGTTGTAATTGATTTTTGAGGTGCTGGTCTCACCGAGGTTGAGGCCGGAGCCGAAGAGCCCTTCCTCACCCCTTTTACCTGATTTGAAGCACTCATCTTCTAAATATTATATATATAATCCAGTAACAAGCCCGATGGCCAGATTTATAACCCAATAACAAGCCCATTGGCCAAATTTGTAATCCAATAGCAAGGCCCAATGACCAGTTATAATCCACCAATGAGTCAAAAGTAAGAAAAAAAAGGGAAAGGGAAAAAAATATAATCCAATGCCCTCTGTTGTCAGGAGACAAAGCCAAGGTTAGTTTAAAAAAAAAAAGGCGACAAAAGCCAGAATAAAGAAAAAAGAAAAACTTCCAATACAAATATTATCAGGAGGCAGAAAAAAAAGGAGGAAATAAAAAAGAATATAAAAGGCAATGCAAAGTCTTTATAATAAAAGGCACAAAAAAAGGAGGAAAGAAAAAAAGTATTTATGTCCAACAGCCAAACAAGCCTAACAGGAACAAAAAGGAAAAGACAATGTCTAATTTATAGTCCAGTTGCTAACTTAGAGCTCTTCTCTTGTAGTTAAGAACAGGAAATAAGCAGAGAATTAAAAACAAAACCAGACACGAGAGGCAAAGGGAAACAATCTCCTTTTTGTGGCCTCTAAAAAAGATAAGAATGTCTTGGCATACAGCCAAGTGTCTGGGCATTGAGCCAAACTCTGCAGCTGAATCAACACAGCAAAAAGGGAAAGGCTAACAAGAGAGGTTACAAAATAACCACCAGAGGCCGCTGTCCCCCCCCCCGTTTGAATAGGGAGGGGGGGAAAGGAAAAAGTTCCGAAGTAAATACACAAAATTAAAGTTTTAAAAGTAAAAGAATTAAGGTGGCTTTTCCCAATTAAGATGTTAATAAGTCCTCTTTTCCCTCTATATTAACAGTCTAATTTCTTCAATTTATCTTCAGTAGAACAGGAAGAAAAATTTTTTCCAAAGGTTTTAAAATGAGGCTTAAACCGCTGCTTTCCTTTGCTTTAAAGGCAGGCAGGCAATTTTAAAGGGTCCATTTGCAGCAAGGATTAATATCGTCTCACCCGGACTGGTTACTTGTTTCCTTCAACAGCTGTGTTCTGTCTCCAATGATCTGCTGATGATGGCAAACGCAAAGCTCTCCGCCTTTCCCTCGCCGGTTCCAGAGGCTAATTTGAGTTTGGAAAGCCGGCTACCGCCGGCTTCCTTCCCTCAGACTTTCACCTCTCGGTGGTCACCCCTCCAGGGTGACATTCAGCCCTTTTGGGCTTGCCAGCAACAGAAATTCGGACCTGGGAAGGGAGAGCCCTTTCCCAGGCTTTACAACCAACGACGTCACCGGAAATCCTCCTATAGCTTCCTATTTCTGTTCAACTTGACAACCCTCTCACTTTCTGCTTCCAGGTCTGGTGAATTTCCTGCAAATGACTTCAAAGAGCTTAGTTTACAGAGGCCAAACTTTAATTCTACTTGGATCATTTAAAAAAAACTGCATTGTATTAGGCTCCCTGAGCTCTCCATTTTTCGACTGGGACTATCTAATTTAGGCTGTTTTTTTGCTGCACCCTACAGGATGATAGAACAAGTTCAGATGTATCCCCCCAAGGAAGTTTTCTTTCGAGTGGCGGCTGAGATGTTCTCGGATGGTGCTTTCAACTGGGGCCGTGTGGTGGCATTGTTTTATTTTGCATGCAAGTTGATCCTAAAGGTAAATATGTCATTTCTAGTCATCCCGTTTTTGAGACACCTTCCCCAATTGCTGTCCATTTTTGGCTTCATTTTTCATGGACTTACTTGGCTGTTTTGTCATTTTTCAATAGGTAGTGTGCAGTAAATTACCAGAGCTCTTAAGGACTGTCATCAGCTGGACTATGGAATATATCCAGGAACATGTCCTGTCCTGGATCCAAGCCCAAGGAGGATGGGTGAGCTTACTTATTAGACTTTTTTATGCCCGCTTTATTACTTTATAAGTAACTCAAGGCGGCAAACATGCATAATGATCCTTCCTCCTCCTATTTTCCCCACAACCATCTTTTGAGATGGGTTGGGCTGAGAGAAAGTGACTGCACAAATTCACCCAGTCAGATTTCATGCCTGAAACAGGACTACAACTCAGTCTCCTGGTGACTGTCCCAAAGTCACCCAGCCAGCTTTCATGCCTAAGGTGGGACTAGAACTCACAGACTCCTGGTTTCTAGGCCAGCACCTTAACCACTACATCAAGCAGGCTCTCATTTACAGTGTAAATGTCATTTAGAGTTATTTAGAGCAGGGGTCTCCACCTTGGCAACTTTAAGACTTGTGGACTTCAACTTCTAGAATTCTGGGAGTTGAAGTCCACAAGTCTTAAAGTTGCCAAGGTTGAGGACCCCTGATTTAGAGTTTACAGGGACTTTACGTTGACTTCCTTCAGATAAGAAAACTTTTATCAAAGATGTGAGCAGATTTCAGTTTTTTAATACCAAAACTCCAGGGCCCATGAACTGAAGCTTTGTGCAGTATAATTAATTCTCAACACAAGCATATATTGAGATGAGTTTGCGTGGCCCACTAAGCTGTGATTTACTTAACCATATGCTATAGTAATCCACATTTCTGAGTGTACAGCACACTAAGCCATATACTCTGGCTTTAAAAATTACCAAATTCATACAGGCTGAGTCAAAGCCAGGCAAATCACATGGTGGTTTAGCATGTGGTGAGAACTGGTCACATTGATCTTAGTAGTTCACTCGAGGACAGAGGCTATCAAATAATTAAAATTCCTTTTTATATTTAACAACAAAAAGAGGAGAAATGTGAACTGCAACGTGTTCTTAAAGCTCCTGTCTCCTCACTCCCTCCTGTATGTGTTTTCTCCCAGCTGAACAATTCCTGTATCAACATTCTGGAGAACCTGAACATTTCTTGAGTTTATGCCATCCCCAAATTTTCAGGCGTCATGGATTTTTGTTTAAAACATTTCTTTCCCCATAACCATGACTGGGAAACAAAGACTGCCTGTGTGGTTCAGGTGTTGGGTTGATCCTGGCGGGGGTGGGGGGGAGTGGACAGATCAAGACCACCATTGCTGGATGGGTTTTTTTTAGGTGCTCTGTCTCAGTCCAGTCTCCTTCACAAGATCGCTGTGAAGATAGAAATGCAAAGGGAGGTGGGCTTTCACCAGACAACTGTAAACATGACATTCTTACCTTGAGGCTTGTATAGGTAGTCCTCAACTTATGAGCGTCATGGAACCTGACCTTACAATCATAACTCAAGGCAGTTGTAAAGAGGCCAATCCAATTGTTCAGCCTTTTTTTTTTTGCACAGTCATTAGGTGAATGCCACGGTCGTTAAGTGAACCAGTTGTTTGCTATGGGGCCTTTTTACCCAAAAATGGAAGTAAATGAGAATTTTCGGCATTGCAGTCACATGCCGGTAGGACACTTTCAAATGGCCATAAAGGCGAGCCAGTTGCCTAGCCCCTGAAATGCAGTCACATGACTTGCGGCTGTCAGAACTTCAAAACCAGGTTGTCAGTACCTTTTGGAGGGTCCGTCGTAAGCCACAGGTCATAAGATGAGGATTACCTGTATTTTGCTGTAATGTGTCTTTGTTTTACCGTAAGACGTCTTTGTTTTCTCCCTCCCTTTGTTGTTTGTCCCTTCCAGGAAGGCCTCCTCTCCTTTTTCGGCACCCCCACTTGGCAGACCATTGCTGTCTTTGCTGCGGGGGTCTTGACTGCCTCACTGACCTTCTGGAAGATGTCTTAATCCTCAGCCACCTCCACAAGGAGGACCTTTTCATTACAAGAACAAGTGGAGGAGGGGCAGGTTCCCCCCACCCCCATTTCCTAAGCAAGAAAGAAAACATTCTAGGATTCCTTTTCAGACCTGTGTTGGGGAGCTTTTTAAAACAAATGCTGTTGCTCATATTTGGTGCCTTTTTTTTCAAAAAAGGTGCACACTTTTTTGTTTTGATGAGTGTGTACTTCTTGCTTTGCTTTCTCCAATCGATCAGCCTCTTGGACTTAGAGGTCCGAAGACGTTAAGATTCTCTAGTTTTGAAACAATGACGGAGAACAAGGTGAAGGATGCCGGTGGCTTGTTCTCTCTGCCAGCAGCTTGTGAATAACTGCTGGATGTTTATACTGTTTTTTGGAAGATTAATCCCAGATTTCTTCTGCCAACAATAGCAATGCATTTGTTCAGCATCCTCAGATTGGATGTTTTCTAAGGGATCCATGCAAACAAGTTTTGATATTTTATATTTTCCTTTCCTTGAACAGAAGCTGAATTTTGGCAATATCCTGATAGAAAACCATGTTCTCCCCTTACTAAATTTTGCATATTAGAATAAATTACACTTCTGCTGGTACATCTACTTTTTTTTATAAAAGAAACTAAGATCGCTGATCTGGTCACAATCAAAGTAGAGGAAACCTTTACGAGTCTTTAGCAACTATTGATGTGTACAGGACTTTTAGGGCTGACTTTTTACAAAGGAACTGTATTGCTGGAAAATGAGAATTTGGAAGCCATCTTTCATTCTGCCAGATCTGTGTTTCTCTATAGAAATGCTCTGAGGGATGCTAAAGAGAAACATGTTCTAATCTAAATGGGTCTGTCCCCAGTCCAAAAAAAAACAAAAGGTAAGAAAAATGCTTTATAAAAGCAACATGTCTCCAAGTGGAGCACAGAAGACATTGCAAGACTGAGACTAAATGACTGGAAGATTCCCTTCCCTTTACTGTTTCATTCTGTCCTCATAGAAATTAACTTTTCACTTGCCTTGGAGATCTGAGTCAAGAAATGAAGAAGAGAGAATGCAAAGGGCTTCTGATCTATTTATTCTACAAGAGATTTTTTTTTTTCATTGCTCGCTTCTCCATTTCTGTATTTTACCTCAGCCTTCCCCAACCTTGTGACCTCTGGAAGTTTCTCAAATAATATGCTGGTTGGGGATTCTGGAAGTTGCCGTCTTAATCCATTTGGAGGGGGCCAGGTTGAGGGAATCTGTTGAGTTGAATCACCCTTGGGGTTTCTTAGTCTTTAGACTCAGCCAAATAAAAAAGAAATCTCCAGGAATTCCAGCAAATCATACTCTCTTCTACCATGTCCTAGTACTTTGTATCTCATAGCTGTGGTAACGGTTGAGACATTCGGCTGAATCTGACTATTGTAGGTTGGGTTTTTTTTTTTTTTTGCTTTTTATGTTCATGTGTGTAATGCTAAACATTGTGACTGCAGCTCTATGTGCTAAAGATGGAGCATCTGCATATATGCCCCCAAAGTATGCCCACATATTGATACCCATTTTGGATTATGGACTTCACGTTGATATTTATTGGTGTGCAGAAAATATTTATCATTCTCTGATCTGGAATAGGGACTTGTGATCCTCCAGATCAATGTTTTGCAAACTCAGCAACTTAAAGACACGTTGATTTCAACTTCCAGAATTCCCCAGCCAGAATTCTGAGAATTGAAGTCCACACATCTTCAAGTTGCCAAGGTTGAGAAACATTGAACTGGAGGATGTTGCTGAATTAAAAATCCCAACTGCCTCAGCTGCCATGGTGGGTGTTGCTGGGAATTGTACTTCAGCAGCCTCTAATGAGAAAGCCACAGATTCCCACCCCTGCTTTGAATTTTTTCCCCAAAGTGTTTACATTCATTTTTCCTTTATCTTCCTGTCAATCAACGGATAATCAAAATGTGTCCTTATACTTCTTTACAGCATTTGCCTTGGAATTCCAGTTGAAACTGTTCAAGCTATATTAAACTAGAGGGGGTGGGCCAAATAATACATTGTTGAACTATTTGATCAAGAGCTCGGGTACTGAAATTGTTTGATTTATCAAGCGAAATGAGAGGCAAAAAAAATCAGCAATCCCAGTTCTATTGTTTATTAGGTGACTTTTGGTCATCAGTTTTCCCTGTTGCTGTCACAACATCCTTGTTTTAGCTGCTAGGAATGGAAGACGGCGTAGTTAGTAGCTGTGCTATTCTACATTGGGTTACCTTCTTCTTGTGGCATATCCATTATCGGACGTTGGCGATCCTGTTTTTATCAGCAGCCGCACAAAAAAGTGCTGCTGAGTTTTATCCAAACCAGTCCCTTAGATTTTGAAGCCGCGATGTTCTTCTTCTGCCTGGACCTCGTTTGCCTTCAATCTTTCCCTGGAGGATTAAATGGAGTATGCCGTATTTTTCTGGGTGTCACATGTCCGAAATATTCTAATTTTTGTTTTTAAATTGTTTTTTAATTACCAGGGTTACCAGGGATGGGGAACTATGGCCCTTTTATGACTTGTGGACTTCAACGCCAAGAATTACTGAGCCAGCCATGCTGGTCCAGGAGTTCTGAGAGTTGAAGTCCACAAGTCATAAAGGGGCCATAGTTCCCCACCTCTGGGTTAGACTATTGGTGTCTTTCACATAGCTTAGTCCAAGCCCTGTTTGTGTGATGCACTGAACAAGTAATCTCTGCTAGTGAGGGAGCATGCATGTCAGTTTGAAAGCTCACTATGTTCTTCCCCCACAATAAGGTTGCCATCTAGGATTCTTTTCACCTGGTGCTGTATCTTCAAATCGCAGATGCTTCCAGGTCAAAGAGCTAAGATACAACCATTGAGAATTCGGATGGTCCCATCCATCAGATTTGAGTTAAAAAAAAAAAAAAGCTGGCACATGGGTTTTAAACTGCCCCCCTCCCTGCCACTTGTGGCTTCCTTCTCATGTTTTGTGAACAAAGCCAACAAGCTATCATTTGATAATGCTAGGACTGCCAAATCTGACAGACATTGATAGGTGGCAACCCTCAAGTAGAAGTCAAGGAATTCTTTCAGATCATTCTTCGTTGCAAAGAAATGGTTATGGCCAAGCCAATGGCAGAAGATTTTTTTTTCTTTTTTTTTATGGCAGAAGATTTTTAAGGGTATGATTGTCCAGTTCTAGAAACCTGCTCTTTCTCCATCCTCTTGCTAATTCTAAGTGAGGTATCCCTGTCAGACTTCCTGATACAGTTGTACATTCTTCCATCTGTTGTGCTCAGTTTATATTTTGGTAGTGCATCAAGCTAGGCTAACATCTGGGATCTCTTTAGTCATCCTTTGTAGATTTAGCCAGCTAATGACCCTTCTACTCATCCAAGCACATTGGTTCAACCGGATGTTACAAGTTGCGGCTGGAGAAATGAAAGAGACATAAGGTTTGGGGGCAGTGAATGCAATGGAGGCAGGATTGGGTCAATATGAATTAATTGTACTTGAATA
This sequence comes from Bothrops alternatus, assembly GCA_034064705.1. Taxonomy (NCBI): domain Eukaryota; kingdom Metazoa; phylum Chordata; class Lepidosauria; order Squamata; family Viperidae; genus Bothrops; species Bothrops alternatus. Next base: position 1,307,270 of record JARGCV010000054.1, read on the forward strand.
ATTATATTGGGGAGGGATTTTGTTACCTCAGGGGGTTGGGTTAGGGAGGGAATGAATTGCCATTAAGGGTTGGGCTTAGATAGATTGGGCAAATTCCATTTTTTTCAGAAGGGCCAGAAGCAGAACAATACATAATAACATGGGTTTGTGAACACTGAGGCTTCTGTTGCAATTCTTTAAAGTATTTTGGGGTGCTGTGGATTTTCATAATATAATAATTTTGGAAGAGTCCAGGAGTGTGAATTTACTGGACCTGGGGGTGGGTTGGATTGGGTTTATCTAGATCTTTGGATTATTTTTTGTAGTGCTTTGATATTTCAAGCTGTGAGGGTTTGTTTGTTTTTTTCTTTCAAGGTCTCTGGCTCTTTGAGGAAGTGTGGCTTATAGAGTTAAGATAGCATGGCTGTGTTTTATGGCATTAGTTTGGGATTAGCAGGCAATAATACTGTGGAGGGTTTTTTTGGTTTTTTTTTGCCAGTTGGCTATTGTCAGTTGAGATTCAGTTATGCCTAAATCTGTGCGTGTGTCACCCTGGATTTGTACTTTCACATGGATGATGCTTTGTTTTTCTTCAGATGCTTGTTTTGCATCAGACTTCCCTTCCCCAAATGTATGGGGGACCCTTCTTGTTGCACCAGCACATTCAACTATTATTTTGCCACCCAGTGGTAAAAGTACACGCACCTTGCACATTGGCAAGTAGCCAGTATGAAGCAAGTAGCTGTAACAAATAACGCTGGGTGGATTGCCTCTGGACGTCCACCTTTCTTAGCCAATAGTCTTCATGGATGGGCAAGCTCCAGAGGAACTGTTCACAGGATGCCCTCCTGCTCCATATCCCCTCAGCACAGGACCCCTGCGCTACATCAGTAGACTGCTGAGATGAAGAGTAGGTCTTTCCCAAAAGTTCCTGTTCCAGGGCTCCAAGATTAGCCAGACATAGTTTTGATGGTTGCTCAGCCAACTTAAGTTTTTCACCCTTGCCATCAGATTCACTTCAGGAAACCTTTATTTGTTCAGAAGGCAATGAAGGAAGGAAACAATATTTGAAACTCTCAGCCGTGTGAACACTATTCTCTTAACTGGCCTCAGCCTGGTATCTTTGCCTGCTTAATCATACGTCCTAACAAGCTGTCATGTTTTTAATCAGGAATTAAATTCTTGAATTATGTATATTTCTGGGGTTTGACATTACCGCAAGAGGTCTGCGGGCCTGAGACACAGTGGCGTTAGCTGTGCCTCTTAGGTTGGAATCCAGTCACATCTGATTGTAAAGCCAACGTTATCATGTACCCAGGTTAGCTGTTCTACTGTTCAAGTTATTCATGTCTGTATTTTCTATGCAATTGACCCTTCCCTTAGGCAATAGTTTCTACACTTTTTTAACAAAAAGAAAGAAATTTTGAAATCTACCTTCCCATTTTATAATTTTTTTTAAAAAAATGTTTGATTCATCTTTAATCTGTCAACTGAAGTTACAACGGATTTTTTTTTGTTAGTGTGGAAATTAAAAATGAAAAAAAAATTCTAATGTGCACATTCCAGAGTTGTCTGTATAGAAATGATGGTGTAAGAAACTATAACTGATAACAAGGCTATCACTTCAGTAGATTTCAGAAAATATATGTGATTTGTGTGTCTTCAGCGATATATATGTTACTCAGCACATAATGTACTTCAGTTTTTTATGACTAAGAACTTAGTTATACTGTACATCTCTAGGTCTATTGCAAAGCTAGTTGGAAGAAACACCCAATCAGTCCCATCCATACCTTCCTTGTGTTCACCAAGGGAGGCTACACATCCAATATTGGTGAATTCAATAAAACACTGCTGACTGGGGGGATTCTGGGAATTGAAATACACACCTGTTCAAAGTTGCTCAGGCTGAGAAACATTGCACTAACTAAACCATAACATGCGGTTTGCTAATCATAGTTCCTGGGCTCACACTATATAGGTAGTCCTCAACATACAACCACAATTGGGACCAGAATTGCCATCGGTAAGCAAGGAGGTTGTTAAGTGAGTTGCATCCAATTTTATGACTTTTTGCCAAAGTTAAGTGAATCACTGCCATTGTTAAGCGAATCATGTGGTCGTTAAGTAACTCTGGCTTCCCTGCTGACCTAGCTTGTTGGAAGCCGGCTGGGAAAGGTTGCAAATGATGACATGACCCTGGGATACGGCAGCCGTCATACATACGTGCCAGTTGCCAAGCACCTGATCATGTGACACATGGATGTTGCAAGAATTGTAAGTGTGAGGACCAGTTGCACGCCACTTTTTTCAGAGCTGTTGTAACTTCAAATGGTCACTAAACAAATGGTTGTAAGTTGAGGATCATCTGCATTTGGCCACACTGCTCAGGTATATATAATGCTGGTCTCCCAAAAAAACCTCCCAGCAGTTTACAAGGTAAAAACGTCAGAAAATTAATACCTACATCAGGGGTTCTCAACCTTGGTAACTTTAAGACTTGTGGACTTCAACTCCCAGAATTCCTCAGCCAGCTTTGCTGGCTGAGGAATTCTGGGAGTTGAAGTCCACAAGTCTTAAAGTTGCCAAGGTTGAGAACCCCTGACCTACATAGTAAAAAAATCCATAAATGATCCACCCATCACGGTACCTATTCACTGGGGACAGCGGTATAGTTAAAATTACACTTTGTAAAAGTTTTGAAGCAGCTGGATCTCCACTGCTTTCCCAAATGTCATCAGGGAAGGTGTGGTCCAGGGCTTTGGAGATAAAACTATTCCAGGCGTCTCCAAACTTGGTCACTTTAAGACTTGCAGACTTCAACAACCAGAATTCCCCAGCCAGTCATGTTGGTTGGGGAATTCTAGGAGTTGAAGTCCACAAGTCTTAAGAGTTGCCAAGTTTGGAGTACCCTGAACTATTCTCCAGGGGTGGAGGCATAACAGAAAAACATTGTCTTCTGTCCCCTAATCTCTCATTAAGGAAAGTCTGTCAACATCTTCCTTGGGAGAAGTGAATTAAACAGGCCAGTTCTCCCAGGGATTACCTGGGTGCTGAGCCAGGATGGGCTGTATGGATTGATTCCAGCACTCTGAATTGTGCTGAGAAGCCGATTAGTAGCCATGGCAGTACTTGACATCGGTGAGAATGCGGTTGTAATGGATGTCCTCTGTCAGCAAATGGGCTGCTGTTCTACACCAAGTGGGGCTCCCAACTATTTTTTGAAAGGTGAGAGTTTAGTGAAATGCATTGCAGTAGTCAAACCTAGAGATCATAAAGTTGTGAGTTACTTTGGTCCACCTTCCAGATCTAAAAAGGACCACAGCATGCATCAGCTGGAACTGAGCAAAAGTTCCCCAAGTGGAGCTGCCACCTGTTTATCAGCAGTAGCCATGAGCTATTAATAACTATTTTTCAGCCAGATTATTTATAATATTTTGCACAGCATAGAATTAGTAAGGAGGTACTCCACTCAACCATTAATCACCAACTTGATGGAGCCATTGATGGATACTTGTTGAGTACAGTTCTCAACCAGCTCTATACAGTATCCACCTAATTATAGCAGAGCCCTATTTTTTTCTACCGGAGTATCAGGAAATCAAGGTAGAGTGTATTCCTCTGGTCAACTAAACTGGACATTCTAGCAACAAAGAGGGTTGGGTTGGGTTCATTTGCTCTACAGTATACATTATTAACATACAGTACATTATTTTCTAATTTTGATTATAAGGCAAAATGCAAATAGAAACAAAAGATAGAAAAAAAGATGCAAAGATTTTTTAAAAATGACTTCTAACTTTTTTCAAAGCAGTAGAGTACAAGAAAAGTTACAACCTCAACCATCCCTTCTTCTGTTATGGGAACTGATGTATCTATCCATCTTTGTGCTTGTAAAACTATCACTGCTTGACAAAAATTTGCAAAAGGTGATCGCATGATCTCGGGAGACCGCAACCGTCATAAATATGAGTCAGTGACCAAGTGTCTGAATTTTGATCACGTGACCGTGGGGATGCTACAATGATCGTAAGTGTGAAAAACAGTCATAAGTCACTTTTTTCAGTGCCGTTGTAACTTTGAATGGTGACTAAACAACCTGTTGTAAGTTGAGGACTACCTGTATCTATTGCAAGACTTATACTAATGTTCTACATCTGTTTCCCACCTCAAAATGACAAGAAATCGTACCATAGATTTTCCATAATCATGATCAGAAGAGCCTCTAGGGGCCACAGAAGGGAATCTGAGGCCTGCTTGGTCTTGATGGTGAGCCCAACCCATTTCTTGGCAACTGGCTCATATTTATGACGGTCGCAATGTCCTGGGGTCATGGGATGATCCTCTTTTGTGACCTTCTGACAAGCAAAGTCAATGGGGAAACGGAAGCCAGATTCCCTTAACAACCATATGACTAAACAAATGCAGTGATTCACTTAACAACAGTGGCAAGTAAAGTTGTAAAACGGGGCAAAATTCACTCAACAAATGTCTTGCTTAGCAACAGAAATGTTGGGCTCAATTGTGGTCGTAAGTCGAGGACTACCTGTAGTCCTCTTTCCTTAAATATCAGGAAATCGGAAGCCAACTTAGCAAGTTTGCAGGAGAATGAATTAGAGATTGGTTCGATGCAAATAGAAGGTAAAAGACTGAAATCTTTTCTCTCTTTCTTGCCAAGGACTTTCTGACAGCATCTCATGCATCCTTCGAATTGGGAAAGCCTTATTGTTGGGGTAGGCAAGATTTATTTATTTATTTATTTAAAATGTTTATATAGATGGACTTCTGGTTTTGCACCATAGCGCACAGTCAAGGGAATTGTGGAGCTCTGCACCCTACAGCTAGTTTCGCCCTGCCAGGGGACCCTAAATGGGTCTAAAGTCACCCTGGAGAGGTGCCGAAGAAAGGGGGGTGCCCCGATGATCACGGAACAACAGCAGTCGTCCCGCTTGATCCAGGGGAAGCCCTCTAACCGAACAGGAGAAAGGCTGGCCACACTTCAGTGACCAGCCCAAGCTACTTGCAGCCAAAGTCCAAAGGCACTAACCAGAACAATGTGAACAGCATGCTTGAAACTGGGTGAGGAATTCAATCTTCTGTCTCCTATTTTGTATCTGATTTCCTGGAAAAGATTCCCAAGAAGCAAAAATCCTCCCAAAGTGAGAAGGGAGGGGACTACACCCCACCCTCCCATAGACAGAAGCGGCGAATTAAAATGGGGAACAAAAATATATTGAAATGAGGTTAAAAATACTACAGTCTGGATAAATTTGAAAACTAAGAAAACTTAAAATTCCATACCTGAAAAAGTATGCATGAAATTATATAATAATAATAATAATAACAACAACAACTTTTTGCTTTAAAAGCTGGAAAATGAACAGCTACTGACACCTAGTGGAGAATTAGAGAAAACTATAGCTGCATTGACTCAGAATTTGGCAAGATGCCCAGAAATAGCAAAAAACAGCTGGGAACAAAGCATTGGGCTATCTGCTACAGCAGTGTTTCTCAACCATGACAATTTTAAGGCATGTGGACTTCAACTCCCAGAATTCCACAGCCAGCATTGCTGGCTGTGGAATTCTGGGAGTTGAAGTCCACATGCCTTAAAATTGTCAAGGTTGAGAAACACTGTGCTACAGAGTGAAATTATATATGTTTAGAAACTGCTGACCTTCTGGGATTATAAACACACTGAGCTGCATTTTTAAGTTAAAGACTGTTTACAGAGAAAGAAAAACCTTGACCTTTGGTTAATCTTCTAAAAGGGAAGTTACTGGAAAGCTTTCAGGTGGTTAAACACTTTGGATTGAAATCTTGGCTGGTTGATAATCATAAGACCTCTGAAAAGAAGAACTGTTACAAAATACTGTTTTCAGTGGTGCTTTGATAATTGGAAACATATTGAATTACAAAAAACATATATAAAGATAAGAACTACACAAGATTTGGTTGTTTGGATTTTAAGATGGGCTGGTTTGATAAAGCTAATTAAAGAGACTATGGTACCGGTAAAAAACTACTTAGAGGATGGATGTTGTATATTTATCTAAAAGTGACAGAAAACCACACCTAACACCTGCTGAAGACCCCAGCATGGAACATCAGAGATCTGCAGGAACAATGACTCAAGACAAAGCAAATACATTCCAGGAGAAAATATATGCAATGCTGCAACAGAATCAAATGACTATTGTCTTAAATCATGATGAGATTAAAAACAACGTTGATAACATAAATGAACATATCTTTAACCTAAACTCACAATTAAACAACTCTCAAAAAATGATGATAAAGAATGAACAAATAAATCAGACAATAGAATACAAGTCCGAGGAAAATGACTTAAATATGGAAGCTACAAATGAAGAGATTACAGATAACCAACAAAGGATCCAGAAGATAGAAGACAAATCTTTGGAAGTCGATCAGAAACTAGAATCTTTACAAGAGGAGAATCAAAGACTGGCCCAAACAAATGCGGAATTAGAAGATTCGCTTGCACTGATAGAGATGGAAAGGGCATCATACTTTTTAAGAGTCCAAAATATAATAGAAGACAAGGATGAGAATCTGTTAGCATTGATAGTTGAGTTATTTGCAGACCTGTTAGGAATGGGAAAGACCCAAATGGAAGGAGAAATAGACCAGTAATTCAAGTTATGCCAGAAGAAACAGAGTTCCCAGGGAAGTTCATGTTAGATTCCTTAAAAGATCCATGAGAGATGAGATTTTGAGAATAGTAAGAGATCAACCATTAAAATACAAAGAAAAAGAAATAGTAGTACTTAAGCAAATTCCTAGAAGGATAAGAGAGGCTCAAAGAGAGTACCAATTTTTAACGAGGAAACTGATTAATAAAGGAGTGAATTTTAGATGGTTGGTCCCAGAGGGGATACTAATTTTCTGGGACTCGAAAAGATATAGATTGGATACCCCGCTTAAAGCAGCGGAATTTTTTGATAAGCATAGATCCTTTTTGGAAAAAGGGGATCCTGAACCTAAAAAACAAGAAGAGACGGGTGCCATAGGAGCGTCTGAACAACTAGAGGAGGAAGAAGTTACAAAGACCACTCCAGAGGAAGGAACAAGACCGAGAGACCAGAGACAAATAAGATCGCCTAGAAGATTGAGATCTAGATACAATTGAAGTCATGGAGGAGATTGGAATTTTATCAATAAACATAAATGGACTGAATTCTCCCTCAAAGAGGAGAAAAACTTTTACCACACTACAAAATTTAAAAATGGATATAATCTGTTTACAAGAAACACATATCAAGAGACAACATGCTAGAATTTTAGAACAACCGAAAATAGGCAAGCTTTATTCCACGCATGCAATCCAAAAGAAAAGAGGTATAGTCCTCTATATAAAAGAAAAGATAAATCCTAAACAAGTTTATGTAGACGAAGAGGGGAGAATATTAATGGTGGAGATTATGGTTGACCAAAAACAGATATTGATGGTTGCAATATATGCATCTAATGATAAACAAGAGCAATTTTATTACCAACTACACAATAAAATAGTGGACTTAAATTACCAAAACCTTTGTATATTGGGAGATTTCAACACAATAGCAGATCCAACCCTGGACTATAAAAGCCTTATATAAGGGAGAAAAGGGGGAAATACCCTGCCCCAAAGCCTTTTCAAAAATGAAAGAAGAATTGCCTGTTCAAAATATATGGAGAGAGATGAATCCAGAAAAATCACAATACACATTTTATTCAAATAGGCATAAATCATGGTCTAGAATTGACATGATATGGACATCTTATGACTTGAAAACGATAATCCAAGAGATTGAGATAGAAACCAACATTTGGGCAGACCATAACCTAATAAAAATGATTTGGAAAGGTACTAAGAAAAAATTAAGATGGTCTTTGAATAAGTCTATACTTAAAGAGAAAGAATTTTTACAATTAGCGACAACACTAATAGAATTTTTCTTTAAAATAAACAAGAAAGAAGAAACTTCCCTCCAAAATGTTTGGGATACGGCCAAAGCATACTTTAGAGCAGTGTTTCTCAACCTTGACAATTTTAAGGCATGTGGACTTCAACTCCCAGAATTCCACAGCCAGCAATGCTGGCTGTGGAATTCTGGGAGTTGAAGTCCACATGCCTTAAAATTGTCAAGGTTGAGAAACACTGCTTTAGAGGCTTGGCTATAACATATATTGCTAAAAAGAATAAAGAAAAGAAACAACTACAGCTAAACCTGAGAGAAGAACTTAAAAATTTGGAATTTGAGCTACAAAATGACCCACAAAAGAAAGTTCTTAAGAAACAAATGGAGATAATAAAACATAAATTAAACTTGGCTGAGATGGACATTATGGCACAGCAGATTAAACGGTCTAAACAGAACTTTTTTGAAAACGCTAATAAGCCAGGAAGATGGTTGGCATATAGGCTAAAGAAAGAAAGGGAAAAAAGACTGATAAATAAGCTACAAGATTCAAAAGGAGAGTTACACTTTCATAATGATCCAATGAAAAAGATTATTAAGGCCTATTATGAGAATGTCTATAAGGCAGAGGTGGTCTCCAAAGTGGGAATACAAGCCTATATGAAAGAAAGCAATTTGCCAAAAGTTCCAGAGAACATCCGAAATATATTGAATCTGAAAATATCAATGATGGAGATCACAGAAGCTATAAAAAGGCAAAAAAAAGACAAGACTCCGGGCCCAGACAGACTGCCTGCAGAGTTCTATGTAGCATTACAGGACACATTAAGCCCGATCTTGAAGGAACTATGTAATGAAATTTTCTCAGAGACAAAAATACCAAATTTGTGGACGGAAGCCAATATCACTTTGATACCCAAAGATGATACACAAATAAAAAACTATAGACCAATATTGTTATTAAACGTAGACTACAAAATGTTAGCTTCGATACTGGCAGAAAAAAAGAAGAAATTCTTGACAGAGTTCATCCATACAGACCAAAATGGTTTCCTACCCAAAAGACAGATAAAAAACAATTTAAGGATTATCTTAAGCATCCTGGAATATTATGAAAACCATCCAGGGAAGCAGATGGCATTGATATTTCTCGATGCGCAAAAAGCCTTTGACAACTTAAATTGGCAATTCATGTTCCAGCAGCTGATAGAAATGGACTTTGGCAACAATTTTATAAAAGCAATTCAAGCTATTTATAATAAACAAACAGCCAGGATACTTTTAAATGGTGATTATACAGAAAGCTTTGATATTAAAAAAGGCACAAGACAGGGTTGTCCATTATCCCCCTTGCTATTTATTTTAACATTGGAAGTACTGACTAGAAACGTCAGGCAGGACATGGAAATAAAAGGATTGGAGATAAAAGATCAAAAATATAAACTACAAGCTTTTGCAGATGATTTGGTTTTCATTTTGGAGGAGCCACTAGAAACATCTACTAAATTGTTGCAGAAAATAGAAAAATTCGGAGAAGTGGCTGGTTTGAAAATAAATAGAGAAAAGACTAAGGTATTAACAAAGAACTTAACAGATAAACAGAAAACCTACTTTACAAAAAAGACTAATTTGCAAATAGTCAAAAAAGTGAAATATCTAGGCATCTATTTAACACCAAGATGTACAACATTAAAAGAAGATAATTATGAAAGACTGTTGAAACAAATAAAATTAGATTTGGAAAAATGGGAAAACCTCCAACTATCACTGCTAGGATGAATAGCAACAGTGAAGATGAGTATTCTACCGAAACTACTTTTCCTATTCCAAACAATCCCTGTAAAATTGGGGAAGATTTTCTTTGATGACTTAAATGCAACAATATTAAGATTCATATGGCAAGGGAAGAAAGCCTGAATTAAAGCTAAAATGTTACAAGAAGCTAAAGATAGTGAAGAATTTATACTTCCAGATTGGAGACTTTACTATCAAGCAGTGATCTTACCGTGGATTAAAGAATGGATAATGCTGAGAAATAAAACACTTCTCTACCTAGAGGGGCATGACCTGCAACTGGGTTGGCATGCCTTTCTGTGGTACGGGAAAAATAAAACACACAGATATTTTCAATGCCATGCTATAAGGAATGTACTACTTTTAGAATGGGAGAGAATTAAAAAAACCTATATTAAAATACCAGAGTGGCTCTCAACAATGGAAGCTTTTGCATACCCAAATTTAATTAATTATGATAAACTTGTCACCTATAAAGACATTTTGGATAATGACGGAAAACTTAAAGACAGGCAAGATCTACAACAGCGGTTCTCAACCTGTGGGTCGCGACCCCTTTGGGGGTCGAACGACCCTTTCACAGGGGTCGCCTAAGACCATCGGAAAGCACATATTTCTGATGGTCTTAGGAACCAAGACACCATTCCTCTATCCGTCTCCAGGCGGATAAAAACAACACAGAGAATGGTAAGACTTAAAGCATCAAAGGAGCAACTCCCCGCCTCTCAGGTAGAGCTAGCAAGAGCCAACAACTCAGCCCACCTTCTCCCAGCCTTTTCACCAATCAGAAGCTGCGGCCCGGACATTGGCGTCTGTGACATATCTTCCCACGGAATCATTGAAGCCCGCGGAGCTGCTCCAGATTGCACTTCCGTGCAGTCGCTTGCGCCTCGGTGGAAGAGGGGAGATGGGCTGGCATGGAGTTGAGCGGGGATGAGGCAGGAAGAGGAGGAAGGAAGGAGGGAGGGAGGGAGGGAAGGAAGGGTTGTTAGCTGTGGAATCAGCACGCCGGAGGGCTTTGCCATGGGGGTGGGTTCCTTTTGTATTTTGATTCCCTCCCTTTTGGAGGGAGGAATGGACATTTTATGATCTGGGGGAAAAAAATCTGGTGTCTGTGAATAAAAGTGCCGGCGATCATCTTTTCTTTCCGCCAGCTCGCCTTGATGCATTCAGTGCAATTGCTTTTTTTAAATAGCGCTTTTGGATTGTATTTTTAAAAAAATCTTAGCTTTTTTTAAAAAAAACCCCTGGAAAGCGCACTCTTAGAGCAAGGCGCAGACTTGGTACCTCTCTCTCTCTCTCCCGCGCCCCCCCCCAATCCCCGGGTATTTTTATTTTTATTTTTGGTTGGCAAAATCAGATCCGCAGCTGCTAAAAATGAATAGTGGCTTGTGAGGGAGGGGGGCTGTTGTGGGCAGCAGAAGACAGGCTGGTGCATCCGAGGTGTTGTTCACTTGCTCGCCTCCTTTCTGTTGACCCCTCCCCCAGTCTAAATCGGAGTTGCTGCTTTGCGCGGGCATGAGCCAGGATGGACATTCGTGAGGTTGGTGAAAATGTTGGAAGGAGAGAATGAAATAGCTGGAATCTGGGACAGCTGTAAAGTCGTATCCTTCTGTTTTGGGAAACTTCCATGAAAAAGCATTAAACATCCCACCCACCCAACCCCTTCTTGTTCTCCTTTCACAGCCTCCTCGCAGGCAGAGGAGGTCGTTTTTGGGGGGGGCGCGGAGGGAAGGAGGGGATGCTTCAAAAGTTTGCCCCCCACCCTCCCTTCCTCAAATAATTTGGCTCCTCTTAGCTTGCAGGGAGGGGAAGAGGAGGCGTGTGCGCACGCGCCGCAAAACAGGCTCCCTCACCAAATGCGTAATCCACTTTGGGGAAGGAGGGGGGAGGGTGGAGAAGGAAGCCGTCGGTTTTACTTGCAAGTAAGCATCCCAGAGGCTCCTTCTCCTCACCGCCGCCACCCTTAAATGGCTCCCTCCTGAAGAAGTTCGCTTTCTAGATATCTAACTTTCCCCATCCTAAAAAGGGTGTTTGGCGGCGCAAGAGAAGGCGAGGGAGTAGGGCTGGGGGGGAAAACCCCAAACAAACCTGGGGATCCCGTTAATCAACGCGCAGCCTTAGCGAGGTAAAGGGCTGAGCCGGGACTGACTCTCACCCTTACTCATGAGTAAACCCTGCGGGGTATCCGCCGGTGGGAGGAGAGTGACCCTCCGGGATCCCGACCGCCAGCTGGATCGGGCGCTTGGAGAAGCAGATCCCAGAGAGGGAATAAAAGTCGGAGCAGGTGAGGCTTTGACCCCCTCCAGTCTTCGAGGACCCCCCCTCCGATTGTCCCTTTCCCCAGCTGGAGATCCTCCAGAGCAAGATGTGGGTTTTTTGGCGGGGGGCATCCGGACTTTGTGGATCCGGGCAACATCCTTTTGCCTGCAGACCCTGGAGTCAGCCCACAGGTTTGAGTCTTTCCCTCACAAAAGTGCTTCGGTTTGCAGCTTCGAACGGCCTCCAAAGTTGGCCCTGAAATTTGGGGGCGAGGATTTTTCATCAGGGCCAAAGAGACGAATCCTCCCCCCTTAAAAAAAATATTGCAAGACCATCTTTCCAAACTCGGATGCAGGATTAAATATTCGGAGTGGAGTGACATTCATTCTCTCACACCCACTCGCCAAACATACATTTAATTCCCTTAACCCCCACCGTAGCCACCTCCAATCTCCAGCACACAACTGAATCAAACCGGTCTGTTATTAAGAGATATTTACATTATGATTATCAGATATTTACATTACGATTCATAACAGTAGCGAAATTACTGTTATGAAGTAGCAACAAAAATAATTTTATGGTTGGGGGTCACCACAACATGAGGAACTGTATTAAAGGGTCGCGGCATTAGGAAGGTTGAGAACCACTGATCTACAACAACAAGGTATTGATTTATCATGGTGGCCTTACTTACAAATCAAAACAAGATACGAGAAAGATCTAAAGACAGTGGGATTTTATAAAGAACAGATAGAATTTGATCAAATACTCTTGAAAACAGATGAAAATTTGATTAAGAAACTTTACAGATTTCTGCTAAAATGGAAGATGGAAGAAGAACAAGTAAAAGAGACAATGATAGTCTGGGTAAAAAACTTCAGACACTCCATAGACTTAGAAGCTTGGCAAAAGTTATGGGACAGAAATATTAAACTGACTAAAGCAACTTCATATAAAGAAACCTGTATAAAATGTTTTATAGATGGCACATGACACCAGTAAGGTTACTGAAAATGTTTAAAAATGTTTCAAATAACTGTTGGAAATGTAAACAAAAGCCAGGTACCTATTATCATATCTGGTGGGTATGTCCTAATGCAAAGAAATTTTGGTTTAAGATTCATACATGGCTGGAAAACATGACTAAAACACAGATAGAATTTAGGCCAGAATTGTTTTTGTTAGGAATACTAGGATCTAATTATGGGAAAGAGAATGAGTATTTAATATTACATATATTGACAGCTGCGAGAATAGTATTTGCCCAATACTGGAAAAATGAAGATTTACCATCTGATGAGACTATAATTAGGAAAATCCTAGAATGTGCAGAAATGGACAGATTAACGCTAGAGAGTAAAGAGAAAGAAGTTTCAGTCTATTTTAAAACATGGGAAAATTTTTATCAATGGTTAGCAAAACGAGTTAACGAAAACTGCTTGTGAAACTTATTAAGATGATTGACTTTCTTTTTTGATTAATTGATATGTTTTATAATTTTTGTTATTTTTGTTGACTACAGTTACTTATTATTATATTAATTAACCCTGTTGAATACTTGTATCCAGACAATAGTTTGCTTGCTAAAGCTTGGAATGTTATTGGGGGCAACCCCATTGTTGTACCCAGTGCTTTTTTTCTAAAAAAAAAAAAAAAAAAGGTGCCAGAACTCACCCACGTCATACAACCCGCCTTGCCTACCCTACAAGGTTCCATCCAAAAAAGGTGCCGGAACTCTGTTCTGGGCGTTCTATGACAAAAAAAGCCCTGGTTGTACCCATTCCCATCCTAATCCCTTCCCTGAACCCTATCCCGAATCCCACTAGGGGGGGAAACTTGAGGACAAAAAAGAAGATTTAACAAAATGGATTAAAGAGCTGTCAAGAGAATCATTAAAGCGTGGGAGACAAAAAGTGAATATTCTACTTAATTTGTCCTTTTTATCCCCAACAATATCTACAAAAATACAACCTGGCAAGCTAAACCTACTGATTTGGAAGGCGACCTGGCAAAAGAAGAAGATTATAATTAGATTTAAGAGATGTGATTTAATTTATCAGATGGAATACTATATGACTAAACACTTGTTTGAATACGGTTAAAAAAATATAAAGTTTGGATATAAAGAAGCCCTATAGAAAGATTGCTAGATGATGTACTATATGATTAAATACTTGTTTGAACATGGTTTAAAGAAGAGATAAAGCTTGGACATAAATGGGCCCTATGGTAAGAAGGATTAGATATATAAGTAATATAATATTTATAATATATGAAATGTAAAAATATTGAGACGGTGTATTTGAATGAAAAGTTTGGATATTCAAAGGCAATGAATTTTGAGAAAATTATGACTGACAAGAGTGGTTTCAATACTGAGGGGAAATTAAGCTTAAATAAGAACTTTGAAAACAGGACATATAATGACTTAATAAGATGACTTCTATAAATACAATTGAAAAATAAGCTGATTAGAAAAGATGTTATATGCTGATGTTATTGCTATATGTACAAATAATAGAAAAATGGTTATACCCAACTCTGTATGTATTGAAAGTATTAAGAATTATATTTGTTTAATGTAGATAAAAGGAGAATATTACTAGAAGAACAGAGAATCAAGGAAATATATTATCAACTAACATATTGATCAATTATAGAAATTAATTATTATTTATTGTTTTTAAATATATGAACCCACACAACACATTGTTCACTAAGCACTAAAGATTGTTATTGTAAAAAGATTAATAAAATATATTAAAAAATAAAATGTTTATATAAATACCCATTTGATAACTAACTCTAAGCAGCTCCCAAGTGATATCATATCTACAAGTATCACTACAAGTGATGAGATGAGTGCATTTTGAGCATAAATGAATGCTCTCCAAGAGCTGAGAGCTGAAGAAGCTTCTTAGATGAGAAGCAAAACGTCTTCAAAGAAAAACAAGGAAGTCCAGTTGCCTCTTGAAAAAAGCACCTTTGGGACAATGCTCTCCAAGCTTTCTCTTGTCACTTGAATAGAACAGAGTCCAGATGTGCTGAATTTGGGGCTCCCAGAAAGCCCAGCTGCAGGGCAAGTTGATTGGGGGGTGGGGGTGATTCAAAGAACTCTCCTCACAGGGGTTGTTGTTGTGGGCAAAAGAGGAGGAGAAGGAGTATTGTGTATCTTCACCACCACCTTGAGTTACTTATAAAGTAATAAAGGGAGAATAAAAACCAAATGATCTCATTCAAGAGCATCACTTTGTCAAAGGCTGCTCTGTGCTTTTCAAGGAGTCTTTTCACTGCTCCTTTTTAGCATCTCTGCCCATGACGCTGAATCTCCCATCCAGAGCCCAGTGATGGAAAGCAATGTAGGACAGTGCTAACTCCACCTGTTTCAAGTTGCCACAAAGAAGAGGGAGTCAAGCTATTTTCCAAGGCGCCTGAAGGCAGGACAAGAAGCAACGGATGGAAACTAACCAAAGAGAGAAGCAACCTAGAACTAAGGAGAAACTTCCTGACAGTTAGAACAATTAACCAGTGGAACAACCTGCCTCCAGAAGCTGTGAATGCTCCAACACTGGAAGTTTTTAAGAAGAGACTGGACAGCCATTTGTCTGAAATGGTATAGGTTTCTTGCCTGAGCAGGGGGTTGGACTAGATGACCTCCAAGGTCCCTCCCAACTTTGTTGTTGTTGTTGTTGTTATTGTTTGCTGGGCTCAGACGCCTCATCTGTTCATGCTTTTTTCTCTGGTAGATTCATCAAGACTCTGTGGCAGCAATATGCAGCTTGCTCTCGCTACCTGGCCTCCTTGGAGCAGTTTGGCAGAGACAACATGCCAGGGGAGCAAGCAAATGGGGAAGACGAGCCAGATGCTACCCAGATGTATTCATTGAAAGAACACATGTTCTGCATATACCAAGAACTCAAACAATGCAGAAATCACCAGGTAGGAAGAATGGGATCCAACCCATGTCTGTGGGCCACTGTGATTCTCCCTTTGAGGAGAAGGCCAATTTCCAGTGGACCTCTGATTGGTTGCATTTTATTTATTTGTTTATTAAATTTATATGCTCCCATGTCACTATCGAGGGACTCTGAGCAATACATTATAAAGAAGAGTAACAAAGATGATTAGGGGACTGGAGGCTAAAACATGTAAGGAATGGTTGCTGGACTTGGGTATGTCTAGTTTAATGAAGAGAAAGATGAGGGGTGACATGATAGCAGGGTTCCAGTATCTCAGGGTTTGCCACAAAGAAGAGGGAGCCAAGCTATTCTCCAAAACACCTAAAGGCAGGACAAGAAGCAACGGATGGGAACTTACCAAAGAGAGAAGCAACCTAGAACTAAGGAGAAACTTCCTGACAGTGAGAACAATTAACCAGTGGAACAACCTGCCTCCAGAAGTGGTGAATGCTCCAACACTGGAAGTTTTTAAGAAGAGACTGGACAGCCATTTGTCTGAAATGGTATAGGGTTTCCTGCCTGAGCAGGGGGTTGGACTAGATGACCTCTAAGGTTCTTTCCAATATCATCAACAACAACAACAACAATAATAATAAAAACAGCTGAGGGAACTAGGAACAAAGTTTAGCCTAACGGAGAGAAGGCTTAGGGGTAACATGATAGCTGTCATGTGTCTGACTAATGAAACACTTCAAAGAATTTTCAGGCATGATTTAACCTAAAAAAAACCCTTTATTAGCATAGAGACGTGTCAGCACCGCATGATGGATGCCAAGATCTGAATTTCCCTTCCCTTTGCACATAACATTCCAGGCATTTCCCCTCCCCTATTTTGGGGTCATGATTCACATCTTCCAATTAACTTGGAGGGCAAAGATTCATTTCCGTTCATTTTCCCCAGGCTTTCCTTACTATCTCCTCCCTTTTCTCTGTCATCTGAATTAACTCTAAAAATACCAGACAGTTCTGCATATTTTGTCAAAACAAGAACATCCAATGTTAGCAGTCTTGACATCCGGCCCCCCTTACAAAAATGACAGATCCTGCAATGTAAACAAAAGGGTTAGATTTCGGTTTGTTGGGGTATTCCGCATGAAACCTTTTGACGAGCCTGTCAGCTTTCACCTCACTGGATTTCACCCAGGTGGCTTCAGACAATGGGTATCCCTTCCATTGTACTAGGTACTGCAATTTACCTTTAAAAATTCTAGAGTCAAGAATACGTTTCACTTCATAGTGGGTCTGTCCTGCAACTACGAGGGGCCCCGGTGCCTTCTTCGGGGGAGGTCTTAAAGTGGAGCCCCAATAAGGTTTCAACAAGCTGCAATGGAAGACTGGGTGAATTCTCCCTATAAGTCTAGGGAGTTTTAGTTCTAGGGTGACCGGATTGATGATCCTTACTATTGGGAAAGGCCCCAAGAATTTTGGTCCCAATTTCTTGCTGGGCAATTTGAGGCATAAATATTTAGTTGACAAATAAACCTTTTCCCCAACTTGGAATGTTCTTTGGGAGCCCTCTTTCTATCAGCCTGCTTTTTATAGGTTTCAAAAGTCTTTTTTAAAGCAGTTTTTGTGTTTCTCCAAACTTCTTCCCACCCCCTCACCCATTGGTCAAGTGTCTGGGAATCGGAGGACACCTGAGGGTATTCAGGTATTGGGCTGAACTCTTTTCCTGTGGCCACTCTGAAAGGCGTGTAGCCGGTACTGCTGTGAACAGAATTATTGTACGTCACCACCCCCGCAAAAGGGAGGAGATCAGTCCAGTTCGTCTGTTGGTAAGAAACGTAGCATTTAAGATATTGCTCCACCATTTTGTTCGCGGATTCTGCAGCCCCATTGGTGGCAGGATGAAAAACAGATGATAACCCATGAGATGATACAATTAATTTAAGAAAACTCCTCCAACACTTTGCTGTGAACTGCACCCCCCTGTCCAAAATTATTCGCTTAGGGGCGCCATGCAGCCGGTAGATATGTTTCAGGAACAATTTGGGAATTCCCCAAGTCCACAATGGACCCCTCTTGGGAGCACTGTCCCTCGAGCCCAAGACCAGCAGCTGGAGTGGCCTGAGTAGCTGATTTACCCCAATGTCCCATTGCCCCAGTGTCTGTGCCGCAGGTGCCAGGGTCAGGAGCCGCCTCCATGGCAAACCCCCCTTTTGGAGCAATAGCTGAAGCCTGTGAATGTCCATTTGGCCGGGCAAACACCCCTTCTGGAGCAATAGCTGAAGCACTTGGCCGGACAGACTGTGGTCCACGATCGTAATTGTGATCCTCCTCCCCCCCAAGAGCAGAGCCAGGAGCAGAAGTGTTGCTGGGAAGCCTCCAGCGTAGTTGGTCAATGTGACGTTGGATCACAACCATCATCCAAGGCCACTTCATATGACAGCGGCCCAGAGACCTTGCATACCACTGCTGTGACCCAGAGATGTCCAGGTCCATAGTTCCTTGTCCAGACCGGATCGCCCACCTGTAGTCTCCTAGGTGCCCGTGGCTGTGACACATGTGAAGCCACCCAGCGTAGTCGATATGCACTCTCGACCAAGGGGAAAGTGTCTCCTCCCACCTATGTACAGGGGCCTGAGGCATTTCAGGCCTGGACTGTTGGCACACTTGGCACCCATGAACCTGGGTCTCGATCTCTTTATCGAGCCCAGGCCACCAGAGATGGCTACGCGCAAGCGCTTTCATCCGGACTATGCCTGGATGTCCCTCATGCAGAGAGAGCAAGACTCTAGTCCTCACTGAGGCTGGGATGACTACCCTGCTACCCCATAAAAGGCACCCTTTGAAAGTGGAAAGCTCGTGCTTCTTTTGCCAGAAGCTTTGAAACTCAGTACCTGGACACGTGTCAGGCCATCCTGACAACACCCATGTCAGCACGTGTGTAAGCGTGTGATCAGTGGCAGTTTCTGCAGCCATGTCCCTAGCATTGAGGGGAGATTCAGGCAATTCCTGAATGGAGACAATGTGAAGAGCAGGAGCAGGATCTGCCTCTATCTGCTGTAGAGGTAGTCTGCTGAGGCCATCTGCATGGCCCATTTCTTTGCCAGGTTTGTGCACCAAAGTGTAGTCGTATGCTGACAGGAAAATTGACCATTCAGCATTCTAGGAGAGATTATGTGTGGGGTTTGTTTATTTGTGGTAAACAAACCGAGCAGAGGCTTATGGTCTGTGTAGACTGTAAAATGGCGGCCATATAAGAAATCATGAAATTTCTTTATGCCAGCCACTATGGCCAAGGCTTCTCTGTCAATCTGTGTGTAATTACGCTCTGCAGATGACAGAGTCCTTGAATAGTAGGCCACAGGGACTTGTGTCCCATCAGCCTTCAGATGACTAAGCACAGCCCCAACCCCATAAGAGGACGCATCACATGCGATGCACACAGGCAATTGCTCATTGAAATGTGCTAAAACCGCATTTGAAGAGAGCAAGGCCTTGACCTCTGTAAAGCTCCTTTCATGGACCTTAGTCCACTGCCAAGGAGCCTGTTTGTCCAAGAGCCAGTGTAACGGCTCAGCCACTGCAGCCTTGTGGGGAAGGAATGCATGATAAAAGTTTAAGAGTCCCAGAAAAGCCTGAAGTTCACTTTTGGACTTGGGACTTGGGGCCTGCTGAATTGCTTGAAGCTTGGATTCAGCAGGATGGATGCCTTCAGCATCAATACGGAACCCCAGAAATTCAGTGGAGGTGACTCCAATCTTACATTTATCTTGCTTCAGCTTTAGCCCCGCTTGGTGGAAATGCAGCAAGACAGCTCTCAGCCTTTCAGCTAAATTTACAGATGACTCCCCAGCAATGAGGACGTCATCAAAGTAGGGGCAGACCCCAGGAATACCACGGAGCGTTCACTCCATTACACTTTGGAAGATGCCAGGGGTCACGTTAACCCCAAACTGCAGTCTTTTCACTTTAAAGTCTCCCCGGTGCGTCACAATTGTTTGAGCCTCAGCTGTTGCCTCATCAACAGGTAACTGTTGGTAGGCCTGTGCCAAATCAAGCTTTGCAAAGAGGTGCCTCCCCCTTGAGGGAGGCCAGAATGTGGCTAACCACAGGGACTGGATATGCATGCTGTTGCAGCACTTTGTTAAGTGTATGTCATGGTTCCGACTAATGAAACACTTCAAAGAACTTCCAGGCATTTTATCCTAAAAAGTCTTTTTATTCATGTGACAAAATGTCGGCACGGCATGATGAAATGGGATGCTAAGATCTGAAATTTCCACCCACCAAGCAGTTATTTTTGCTAGCATTTCCCCTCCCTTATTTTGCTGTCATGATTTACGTTCTCCAATTAGTTTGAAGGGCAAAGGTTCTCTTCCTTTCCCTTTCGCAGGCTTTTCCCTCCTCCCTCATTCTCCTCTGCATTAACTCTAAAAATATCAGACAGTTCTGCATATTTTGTCAAAGCAAGAATATTCAATATTAGCAGCGTTGACATCCGGCCCCAGATCCTGTAATGTAAACAGAAGCATATGTTAATGACTAGTTTTCGGTTTGTTGGGGTATTTCACATGAAACCTTTTGACGAGCCTATCAGCTTTCACCTCACTGGATTTCACCCAGGTGGCTTTCACTCCAGGTGGCTTCAAGCAGCCGATAGATATGTTTCAGGAACAATTTGGTCAGTCGTTGGGCAGATGGGAGTCCTTTGCAGGCGATGAAATGAGCCTGCTCCGAGAACAGGTCTATTACAGTCCAGATAACAGTATTTCCTCTACTTTCAGTTAGGTCTACTATAAAGTCCATAGCTATTTCTTCCCATGGTTGAGAAGGGTCTGCCATGGGTTGCAGTAACCCAGAGGTTTTCCCTGGGATTCTTTTCATTGTGGCACATACAGTACAACTTTTTACATAGTTTTCCACATCCCTTTTCAGCCCTGGCCACCAAAATTGCTGGCGGGTGAGGTGTAAGGTTTTCAAATATCCAAAGTGTCCAGCCTGTTTTACATCATGGCTGTGTTTGAGAGCATTAAGACGGAGGGCTTCTGGCAAATATAGTTTCTCCCCTTTGTAAGCCAAGCCATCCCTGCATGTTAGGGAGGTTTGATTATCTTTAAACCATTGATCGGTGAGGAGCTCTCATTTTATTTTCTTTACCCCAGGGTCATCAGTATTGGGGACCTTGCGAGGCATAAGTTGAGCGGCAGTTTGTGGATTGGGGATAATTGCCTCGTTAACCTCCTCCCGTTCACTTTTGTATTGAGGTAACCGGGATAGCGCATCAGCTAGGAAGTTCTTTCCTCCTGGTATATACTTTAGAGTGAAGTTGAAGCGGTTAAAGTACTGTGCCCACCGCACTTGTTTTGGGGACAATTTGCGGGGAGTTTTCAGTGCTTCTAGATTTTTGTGATCTGTCCATACTTCAAATGGCACCTTGCTCCCTTCTAGATAGTGTCACCAGTTTAATAGGGCCCACCTAATCGCAAAGGCCTCTTTCTCCCAGATTGCCAGTCTCCGCTCGCTTTCAGTAAATTTCTTAGAGGTGTAGGCGCAGGGTTGCAGGACCCCACTTTTGTTCTTTTGCAGTAACACAGCTCCAACTGCCACATCGCTGGCATCGGCTTGAATCACAAAGGGCTCCCCTGGGCAGGGGTGCTTTAGGACCGGTTCAGCAGCAAATAGTCTCTTTAAATTCTCAAAAGCTGTTTGACAGCCCATTGTCCATGCTAGTGGTTGGCCCGGTCGTGGCTTCCCTCCTCCTTTGCCTGTTGGAAATTCTGTAGCCAAGATAGTCTAATCGGGTCTGGTGAAATTCACATTTTGACAATTTGGCATATAACTTGGCATTCAATAGTTTCTTTAACACTTCTCTCACCAGCTTTATGTGATCAGTCATATTCGTGCTGTATATCAGGATATCACCAAGATACACCAAAACCCCTTTGTACAAGTGATCATGTAGGACCTCATTAATCAACTGCATAAATACAGCTGGGGCCCCCTGTAGTCCAAATGGCATGACTTTGAACTGATAGCTCCCCATGGGACAGTTGAAGGCAGTTTTCCACTCGTCTCCCTCTTTTATTCTCACCCGGTAATATGCCTCTCTCAGGTCTAATTTAGTGAAGACACTCCCCTTAGCCAGATGGGTTAATAAGTCCTTTAGGAGGGGGAGGGGGTATTTATTTTCCACACTCACAGCGTTGAGACCCTTATAGTCTACGCAGAGACGAAGAGACCCATCTTTTTTCTCTTTGAACAACACAGGGGCTCCCACGGTAGATTTGGCCCATTTGATGAACCCCCTCACTAGGGTTTTTTTTTTTTAAATATATTTTATTAGTTTTTTTAATTTTTACAGAAAGAAGAAACTACTCAAATCAAATCATAGTGTTAAAATAAACAATCATCCATAAACAAAACATAAGTACATTTTTCAATACATCTAATACTAATAGGTTTTTGTTCACGTATCACTGCATCTCCTCCATTTCGAGGGGGGGCATAGCATACATTCTTGGCCGTGGGAGTTTGGCTCCTGGCACCAGTTCGATGAAGCAGTCATTGGGTCTGTGAGGGGGTAGGGCATCACATTATTTTTCACTAAATGCCTCCGCCAGGTCCCAGTATTCATTGGGGATGAGTGGTTCATCTGGTGGCGGTGAGGCAGTCATGTGCGCTCGTTCATTGGGTGGCCTAAGGTGCCCCGCAACATCGGTTGAATCAATGGGGGGATTAGGCCCAATAGGTAGTCTCACAGTTCTCATTCCTTTCTCCCACCAGATAAACGGCTTCCATTTGTCCAACCAGGCTAGCCCTAGGATCACAGTCTCAGTCATTTTTGGAGCCACTAGGAAGCGAATAAACTCCCAGTGCTCACCTATTTCTAGGTGTAGGGGCTCAGTTAATTGCGT
This sequence comes from Bothrops alternatus, assembly GCA_034064705.1. NCBI lineage: Eukaryota > Metazoa > Chordata > Lepidosauria > Squamata > Viperidae > Bothrops > Bothrops alternatus. The sequence goes on from JARGCV010000054.1 coordinate 1,330,052, forward strand.
GACAAGAGTCCCTCCCATCAGGGAGCCATCGGCTTGCTCAAACCTCACAGGTTTGGAAAGCTGTTTTGCCCGTATGCCCATTTTCATGGCAAACGGCAGACTAATAATGCAGTGGGTGCATCCAGAATCAATTAGCACGGTTAAGTCCATTTGTGCCCCAGACTTAGGGATTATAAATTTGGCAGCCAGTGAAAAAGGCAGGATTTGTCAACTCACCATCGGGTCGTTCTCTCCGTCATCGTTGCTGTCAAAGGAGGGTAGAGCAGGGGTGGGTCCACCCGGAGTCTCGGCGTTCTCCTGCATAGGGGGTGTAATCTGGGCAACAGGTTCGTGCATGAGCCGGTTGGATTTTTCTCCCGTTAGCCGCTGAGCAGGTTTCTTTCTCGTTGCTGGTTCCGGTCTTCTCTGCAGTCGGGGGTAGGGGACTGGACAGGTTGCTGCTCGATGTCCCTCTTGTCCACACCGAAAACACTTATTTTATGGGTCTCCAGGTGGTCTGGGTCTCTCCGCCATTGCAGTAGTTGGAGGTTTTCGTGGGGGTGATTGCTGTCCGGGTTGCTCTGGCAACTGCTTGGATTCAGGTGGGGGAGGCTTCTTATTCAAGTGAGAATGCACTTGGTTGAGAAAAAAATCAGCTTCTCTGGGTCCCCATCAAAGGTTGCTTTGAAGGGTGGTGCAATTACAGGCTGTTGCTGCTGGCCCCATCCTGGCTGCAGATTTATGCCCAGGGGTTGCACGTTCAGGGGCTGTGGCCAATCTCCCTGCTGTGGTCGGTCTCCCACCAGCTGCTGATCTCCTGGTTTCTGCACCACCCCAAGCTGTTGCAAGGCCTCTATTAGTTGTGGCAAGCTCAGAAATCGCTGACCATCCATCTGCTGGGGAACCCCATCTAACCATTGCTATAGATGCCTCAGACTAGAATTCCCTCTCTCTTCAGGGTTGGGGTCCCTGGCAGGGGAAGACAGGTTCTGACAGGCTTTCTGCTGGGCCATGGGAGGGGTATAGGCTCCTCTCTCCAGTAATTGATTTAAAAGATTTGTGGATCTTGACATGATGTCATGTGTCTGACTAATGAAACACTTCAAAGAATTTTCAGGCATGGTTTAACCTAAAAAAAAACTTTATTAGCGTAGAGACGTGTCAGCACGGCATGATGGATGCCAAGATCTGAATTTCCCTTCCCTTTGCACATAACATTCCAGGCATTTCCCCTCCCCTGTTTTGGGGTCATGATTCACATCTTCCAATTAACTTGGAGGGCAAAGATTCACTTCCGTTCATTTTCCCCAGGCTTTCCTTACTAATCTCTTCCCTTTTCTCTGTCATCTGAATTTACTCTAAAAATACCAGACAGTTCTGCATATTTTGTCAAAGCAAGAACATCCAATGTTAGCAGTCTTGACATCAGCTGTCTTCAGATACATGAAGGGCTGCCACATGAAGAGGGGGTTGATTTATTTTCCATAGCAAGATTAGAAGCAACTAGTCAGAGGGTGATCCAACTTGGAGCTAAGGAGAAACTTCCGGACAGTGAGAATGTTTGCTTGCTTCCGGGAGTTGTGGTGCTCCATTGTTGGTGGTTTTCAAGAAAAGATTGGACAACCATTTGGGATGGAATAAGGACTCCTGCTTTGGGCAGCGGGTTGGACTAAAGATCACCAAGGTCCTTCCAGTCTTATGATTCTACTAATCACTCCCACTGTGGAATGCCCCCATTGGAGCTGCAAAATCAGTTGGCAGAGCTAGGTTTTCAGGCCCTTTCGGAAGGCCAAGAAAGTAGGGGTAGATCTCATCTCAAGGGTCACATTCAGTGGTGGGATTCAGCCAGTTCTGCCCAGGCCCAGAATGGACTTCCGGAAGCAGCATCCACACAGAGAACCAGTTGTTCACATATTTGAATCCCACCACTGGTCACATTGTTCCACAGGACAAGAACCAGAGCAGAAAAGGCTTTTCTGGATCCTGAATGATCAAATTCCTTGGCCAACAGGATCCAGAGCATGCTCTTTCTGCCGGAGAGATGGGATGAGCCAATCCCATTGGGATGAGATGGTAGCTTAGATAGTGTTTGTTACTGCTCTTGCCTGAGAAGGCACATTCTGGATTACTAACACAGATGAATATTATCCTACCTATTAAAGCACCCCCATGAGTACCTTTTCAATTGTATTTGATAATACAGTTCCTAATAATAAGAAAAAAAATGTGACTGTATTGAATATGATGGGACAGCGCATCAGTTCTGATATAAGATGCACCTATCATGGTTCCGACAAATGAAACTCTTCAAAGAACATTGGATGTTTTTGCTTTGACAGCACCAGCTACTTCTGGTGAAAGATGGTAAGATCCAAAATAATAATAATAATAATAATAATAATAATAATAATAATAATAATAATAATAATAATAATAATAATAATAATAATAATAATCTTCTTCTTCTTCTTCTTCTTCTTCTTCTTCTTCTTCTTCTTCTTCTTCTTCTTCTTCTTCTTCTTCTTCTTCTTCTTCTTCTTCTTCTTCTTCTTCTTCTTCTTCTTCTTCTTCTTCTTCTTCTTCTTCTTCTTCTTCTTCCAAAATCCATTCTCCTCTCCTGGGCTTCTAATGATATGCAAGGTCCATAAAAGCTTTTCTTAAAAAAACAAACATGCTGATTCTATCAGTTGGATTTGCCACTTTTTACATGATTTTGCTTTGTTTTCCAGAATTACCTTTTTGTTGTATTGCACTGAGATGTCCCTCTCTCCTTACAGAATGGCAGAAAGCGTCATCAGTGAAAATCCACTCCACGCTCTGGCCATAGTATCAGAGGAGACGTTTGCTACTGGAGTCAACTGGGGACGGATCGTTATCTTCTACTTTACATACAAAGTTGCCCAACAGGTAAAAACCTGAAAGCATAATGTTTGTGGTATCAACATCCTCAAGGAGTGGACAGGAAAAGCAAGATAGGCTGAAATCAGTGGGGTTGTAGTAAGGCCCATATAAACAGTGCCAGTGTAAGCTGGGTTGCTTTGGAGAGGAGGGGCTTTGGGGGGAGGACAGTCTTAATACTTTTGAGTGGGCTGAAGGTCACATGGAGGCAGGGCAGGATTGGGAGAAAGTGAAAATAGGAGTTATTTTTTGTATTTTTAAATGCTTATTTTAAGGAAACAGCATTATTTTCTCATTTTTTTTCCTGCCCTGTAATGATCGTTTTGATGTAGCTTTTTAGCAGGCATGGCCTGGGGACCTCACTGTGTTGCAGAAAAACAACTTGGCAAATGTGTAAGGTCCTTTTGCCATAAATTACTCTCCCTTGCCTGAAAGAGAGGATTTATAAGACTGAAGTTTCTCTTAATTAAAACCTTTCATCTCTCCTTATTGCTAATCTTTACTGGCTCCTTCTCATCTTACTTGCATGTCACACTAAGAGGTGGCATAGTTTTTGTTTATTATATCTGGGTCAGACATGCTGCTTACCATGTTTGATAGCTATGGTTTGGCTTTGGCTAGTTTGCCTTATGTATGGCATGGTGTGCTAGACAAACCTAGATTACTGGCTAATTTTTAATTAAGGAAACATTAGTTTTCCAGGAAAAGGGTAGATGGGAGGGCTCTGTACACTTGGATCCATTCATTACTAGCCATAATGTCAAAATGATGACATGTAAGTCATCACCGTGCAAACAATGCAATTGTAGGCTTGCATCATGATATTTAAAGCTCCATCTTTTGTTTCTTTTGATGTCATTTTCCCTTCTAGGAATGCCCATGACTCTGTACATTTCTTTTATACCAACAAGCAAAAAAGAGAGTTAAAAAGAAAGAATACAGGGGAAAGGGTGGTCTTTCTATCTCCTACCCACATTGACTGTTATTCTGGTTAAGCCATTGTATACCTATTTTAAAGGAAAAACAAACAAAAAGGATACCTTAGTCTTTTGGGGGGGGGTGTTGCCTGGGGTGCTTTGTATGTTTGAAGCTTCTACAAGATATAAGTGCCTGTTTTGTCTTATGGTTTGTGTTCTTTAAATCTTCCAGGGGCAATTCTCCTTTGTCTTCACTCAACCCATTGATCCTTTACTCTTTCCCCACCTATTTAGGAGAAAAATGGGCCCCTAAATCACTAAGTAATTCTTCTTTTGTTTCTTTTGAGTTGCATGCCACGCCATCCTAGCTTTTCAAATACAGAATTGACTATGGCACTTTTTTTTCAGAAGGAAGTCATGCACTCAGCTCAGTGCTAAAAGCAGATTTTAAACCTAGTTGACCTCTCTCTTTTTAAATAGTTAGAGCATTTGTTCTTCTTTAGCTCAATGTGACTTTCCACAGATTACCATCCCTATAAACTGATTGGGAAAAATGGTGTCTGTTCTGTTCACGAGTCCAAGGCATTTAGACGAAGTGAGTACGGTAACACAAAAGCAAGTCTTCTTTATTGCAAGTCAGCAACAGAACAGTAAACAAAATGGCACACAGGCCTTTTATAGTCTCCTTGCAAGGACAGCGTCAACCAATCAATGCAAGGCTGGTTTCTTGCCTTGCGCATGTGCGCAAGGCTGGCGACAGCCTGTCTGGTCCCAGGCAACCACGTGGTCTGCCCGGGACTCTCTGCAGCCTTCCTGAGCCTGCTGAGCAATTCAGCAAAACCAGACATAACACCCCTCCCCACTGGATAAAACAATAAGTAACCCTTACTGTTATAGCAACAAACATATACATGTGTTCTATTGGCATTTGTTATTGTTAAACACATTATGCCTGCACACAGGCAGACCCAATCTTGCATTTTATATGTACAAGAATACAGCAAAATGTTTAATACACTGCAATATAACACCCCTTCATCTGAGTGTTTGTTTTGCATTTTAAAGAACTAGCAAGATTCCCTTAGGCTTGACAGAAACCTCACATAGTCCTTAAGATGTTTGGGTGGACCCTTGGCCCGCTGTGACCTTCTTACGGCCGGTGTGTGTGTCTGGCCTGCCAGCTCACCTGTCAGGCTAGGCAGACCAGGACTTTGTTGCCCCAAGAACCCAGGTGACCCACCCAGCTGCTGACTGGCTGGATCCGCTAAATCCAAGCCAGAGGTCCTTGGTGGGGTGGAATTCCCCAAGTCCGGTGGTGGGGTGGAATTCCCCAAGTCCACAATGGACCCCTCTTGGGAGCACTGTCCCTCGAGCCCAAGACCAGCAGCTGGAGTGGCCTGAGTAGCTGATTTACCCCAATGTCCCATTGCCCCAGTGTCTGTGCCGCAGGTGCCAGGGTCAGGAGCCGCCTCCATGGCAAACCCCCCTTTTGGAGCAATAGCTGAAGCCTGTGAATGTCCATTTGGCCGGGCAAACACCCCTTCTGGAGCAATAGCTGAAGCACTTGGCCGGACAGACTGTGGTCCACGATCGTAATTGTGATCCTCCTCCCCCCCAAGAGCAGAGCCAGGAGCAGAAGTGTTGCTGGGAAGCCTCCAGCGTAGTTGGTCAATGTGACGTTGGATCACAACCATCATCCAAGGCCACTTCATATGACAGCGGCCCAGAGACCTTGCATACCACTGCTGTGACCCAGAGATGTCCAGGTCCATAGTTCCTTGTCCAGACCGGATCGCCCACCTGTAGTCTCCTAGGTGCCCGTGGCTGTGACACATGTGAAGCCACCCAGCGTAGTCGATATGCACTCTCGACCAAGGGGAAAGTGTCTCCTCCCACCTATGTACAGGGGCCTGAGGCATTTCAGGCCTGGACTGTTGGCACACTTGGCACCCATGAACCTGGGTCTCGATCTCTTTATCGAGCCCAGGCCACCAGAGATGGCTACGCGCAAGCGCTTTCATCCGGACTATGCCTGGATGTCCCTCATGCAGAGAGAGCAAGACTCTAGTCCTCACTGAGGCTGGGATGACTACCCTGCTACCCCATAAAAGGCACCCTTTGAAAGTGGAAAGCTCGTGCTTCTTTTGCCAGAAGCTTTGAAACTCAGTACCTGGACACGTGTCAGGCCATCCTGACAACACCCATGTCAGCACGTGTGTAAGCGTGTGATCAGTGGCAGTTTCTGCAGCCATGTCCCTAGCATTGAGGGGAGATTCAGGCAATTCCTGAATGGAGACAATGTGAAGAGCAGGAGCAGGATCTGCCTCTATCTGCTGTAGAGGTAGTCTGCTGAGGCCATCTGCATGGCCCATTTCTTTGCCAGGTTTGTGCACCAAAGTGTAGTCGTATGCTGACAGGAAAATTGACCATTCAGCATTCTAGGAGAGATTATGTGTGGGGTTTGTTTATTTGTGGTAAACAAACCGAGCAGAGGCTTATGGTCTGTGTAGACTGTAAAATGGCGGCCATATAAGAAATCATGAAATTTCTTTATGCCAGCCACTATGGCCAAGGCTTCTCTGTCAATCTGTGTGTAATTACGCTCTGCAGATGACAGAGTCCTTGAATAGTAGGCCACAGGGACTTGTGTCCCATCAGCCTTCAGATGACTAAGCACAGCCCCAACCCCATAAGAGGACGCATCACATGCGATGCACACAGGCAATTGCTCATTGAAATGTGCTAAAACCGCATTTGAAGAGAGCAAGGCCTTGACCTCTGTAAAGCTCCTTTCATGGACCTTAGTCCACTGCCAAGGAGCCTGTTTGTCCAAGAGCCAGTGTAACGGCTCAGCCACTGCAGCCTTGTGGGGAAGGAATGCATGATAAAAGTTTAAGAGTCCCAGAAAAGCCTGAAGTTCACTTTTGGACTTGGGACTTGGGGCCTGCTGAATTGCTTGAAGCTTGGATTCAGCAGGATGGATGCCTTCAGCATCAATACGGAACCCCAGAAATTCAGTGGAGGTGACTCCAATCTTACATTTATCTTGCTTCAGCTTTAGCCCCGCTTGGTGGAAATGCAGCAAGACAGCTCTCAGCCTTTCAGCTAAATTTACAGATGACTCCCCAGCAATGAGGACGTCATCAAAGTAGGGGCAGACCCCAGGAATACCACGGAGCGTTCACTCCATTACACTTTGGAAGATGCCAGGGGTCACGTTAACCCCAAACTGCAGTCTTTTCACTTTAAAGTCTCCCCGGTGCGTCACAATTGTTTGAGCCTCAGCTGTTGCCTCATCAACAGGTAACTGTTGGTAGGCCTGTGCCAAATCAAGCTTTGCAAAGAGGTGCCTCCCCCTTGAGGGAGGCCAGAATGTGGCTAACCACAGGGACTGGATATGCATGCTGTTGCAGCACTTTGTTAAGTGTATGTCATGGTTCCGACTAATGAAACACTTCAAAGAACTTCCAGGCATTTTATCCTAAAAAGTCTTTTTATTCATGTGACAAAATGTCGGCACGGCATGATGAAATGGGATGCTAAGATCTGAAATTTCCACCCACCAAGCAGTTATTTTTGCTAGCATTTCCCCTCCCTTATTTTGCTGTCATGATTTACGTTCTCCAATTAGTTTGAAGGGCAAAGGTTCTCTTCCTTTCCCTTTCGCAGGCTTTTCCCTCCTCCCTCATTCTCCTCTGCATTAACTCTAAAAATATCAGACAGTTCTGCATATTTTGTCAAAGCAAGAATATTCAATATTAGCAGCGTTGACATCCGGCCCCAGATCCTGTAATGTAAACAGAAGCATATGTTAATGACTAGTTTTCGGTTTGTTGGGGTATTTCACATGAAACCTTTTGACGAGCCTATCAGCTTTCACCTCACTGGATTTCACCCAGGTGGCTTTCACTCCAGGTGGCTTCAAGCAGCCGATAGATATGTTTCAGGAACAATTTGGTCAGTCGTTGGGCAGATGGGAGTCCTTTGCAGGCGATGAAATGAGCCTGCTCCGAGAACAGGTCTATTACAGTCCAGATAACAGTATTTCCTCTACTTTCAGTTAGGTCTACTATAAAGTCCATAGCTATTTCTTCCCATGGTTGAGAAGGGTCTGCCATGGGTTGCAGTAACCCAGAGGTTTTCCCTGGGATTCTTTTCATTGTGGCACATACAGTACAACTTTTTACATAGTTTTCCACATCCCTTTTCAGCCCTGGCCACCAAAATTGCTGGCGGGTGAGGTGTAAGGTTTTCAAATATCCAAAGTGTCCAGCCTGTTTTACATCATGGCTGTGTTTGAGAGCATTAAGACGGAGGGCTTCTGGCAAATATAGTTTCTCCCCTTTGTAAGCCAAGCCATCCCTGCATGTTAGGGAGGTTTGATTATCTTTAAACCATTGATCGGTGAGGAGCTCTCATTTTATTTTCTTTACCCCAGGGTCATCAGTATTGGGGACCTTGCGAGGCATAAGTTGAGCGGCAGTTTGTGGATTGGGGATAATTGCCTCGTTAACCTCCTCCCGTTCACTTTTGTATTGAGGTAACCGGGATAGCGCATCAGCTAGGAAGTTCTTTCCTCCTGGTATATACTTTAGAGTGAAGTTGAAGCGGTTAAAGTACTGTGCCCACCGCACTTGTTTTGGGGACAATTTGCGGGGAGTTTTCAGTGCTTCTAGATTTTTGTGATCTGTCCATACTTCAAATGGCACCTTGCTCCCTTCTAGATAGTGTCACCAGTTTAATAGGGCCCACCTAATCGCAAAGGCCTCTTTCTCCCAGATTGCCAGTCTCCGCTCGCTTTCAGTAAATTTCTTAGAGGTGTAGGCGCAGGGTTGCAGGACCCCACTTTTGTTCTTTTGCAGTAACACAGCTCCAACTGCCACATCGCTGGCATCGGCTTGAATCACAAAGGGCTCCCCTGGGCAGGGGTGCTTTAGGACCGGTTCAGCAGCAAATAGTCTCTTTAAATTCTCAAAAGCTGTTTGACAGCCCATTGTCCATGCTAGTGGTTGGCCCGGTCGTGGCTTCCCTCCTCCTTTGCCTGTTGGAAATTCTGTAGCCAAGATAGTCTAATCGGGTCTGGTGAAATTCACATTTTGACAATTTGGCATATAACTTGGCATTCAATAGTTTCTTTAACACTTCTCTCACCAGCTTTATGTGATCAGTCATATTCGTGCTGTATATCAGGATATCACCAAGATACACCAAAACCCCTTTGTACAAGTGATCATGTAGGACCTCATTAATCAACTGCATAAATACAGCTGGGGCCCCCTGTAGTCCAAATGGCATGACTTTGAACTGATAGCTCCCCATGGGACAGTTGAAGGCAGTTTTCCACTCGTCTCCCTCTTTTATTCTCACCCGGTAATATGCCTCTCTCAGGTCTAATTTAGTGAAGACACTCCCCTTAGCCAGATGGGTTAATAAGTCCTTTAGGAGGGGGAGGGGGTATTTATTTTCCACACTCACAGCGTTGAGACCCTTATAGTCTACGCAGAGATGAAGAGACCCATCTTTTTTCTCTTTGAACAACACAGGGGCTCCCACAGTAGATTTGGCCCGTTCGATGAACCCCCTCGCTAGGTTTTTGTTCACGTATCGCTGCATCTCCTCCATTTCGAGGGGAGGGGCATAGCATACATTCTCGGGTGCGGAAGTTTGGCTCCTGGCACCAGTTCCATAGAGCAGTCATTGGGTCTGTGAGGGGGCAGGGCATCGCATTCTTTTTCACTAAATGCCTCCGCCAGGTCCCAGTATTCATTGGGGATGAGTTGTTCGCCTGGCAGCGGTGAGGCAGCCATGTGTGCTCACTCATTGGGTGGCCTAAGGTGTCCCGCAAGATCGGTTGAATCAGCGGGAGGTTTAGGCCCTATAGGTAGTCTCACAGTTCTCATTCCTTTCTCCCACCAGATAAACGGCTTCCATTTGTCCAACCAGGCTAGCCCTAGGATCACAGTCTCAGTCATTTTTGGAGCCACTAGGAAGCAAATATACTCCCAGTGCACACCTATTTCTAGGTGTAAGGGCTCAGTTAATTTTGTGACAAGAGTCCCTCCCATCAGGGAGCCATCGGCTTGCTCAAACCTCACAGGTTTGGAAAGCTGTTTTGCCCATATGCCCATTTTCATGGCAAACGGCAGACTAATAATGCAGCAGGTGCATCCAGAATCAATTAGCACGTTTAAGTCCATTTGTGCCCCAGACTTAGGGATTATAAGTATGGCGGCCAGTGAAAAAGGTGGGATTTGTCGACTCACCATCGGGTCGTTCTCTCCTTCATCGTTGCTGTCAAAGGAGGGTAGACCAGGGGCAGGTCCACCCGGAGTCTCAGCGTTCTCCTGCATAGGGGGTGTAATCTGGGCAACAGGTTCCTGTGTGACCCGGTTGGATTTCTCTCTCATCAGCCGCTGGGCAGGTTTCCTTCTCGCCGCTGGTTTCAGTCTGCTCTGTAATTGGGGATAGGGGACTGGACAGTTTGCTGCTCGATGTCCCTCCTGTCTGCACCGGAAACACTTAATTAATGGGCCTGTAGGTCGCCTGGGTCTGTCAGCTATTGCAGTAGTTGAAGGCTTTCGTGGGGGTGATTGCTGTTTGGGTAGCTCTGGTTGCTGCTCGAATTCGTGTGGGGGAGGCTTCTTATAGCGGGCAAGCTGAATGTCTAGCTTCACTGCTGCCTGGTACCATTCTTGCAGCTGATCAGTTACGGCTTGATAGATGCATGCCTGAGAGAGGTGATCGTCTAATCCCTCAATGAAGTGATGGATTAGGGATTGTTCAGGCCACCCCTCTATTCAACCTGTTATCTTGCAAAATTCACGCACGTACTCTAGGGCAGGCCTGCCAGCTTGTTTTATTTTGTGGATCTGTTCTCTTGCTTTAAGACCAATAGATGGGTCCTCAAATCTTTCCCTCAGCCCTAGGAGGAAGAGTTGGGGGTCTTCCAATTTGGGGGCTTGCTCATTATATAAATAGTTCAGCCATTCGGATGCTTCTCCCTCTAGGCTGGACACAATCACATCGACCATGGCCCCCGGGTCCGGGTAGAGATAGGCCCAGCAATTCAAATGAGAGCGCACTTGGTTGAGGAAAAAAACCAGCTTCTCTGGGTCACCATCGAAGGTTGCTCTGAAAAGTGGTGCAATCATAGGCTGTTGGGGCCCCCACTGTGGCTGTTGCTGCTGGCCCCACCCTGGCTGTAGATTTATGCCCAGGGGTTGCATGTTCGGGGACTGTGGCCAATCTCTCTGCTGTGGTTGGTCTCCCACCAGCTGCTGATCTCCTAGCTTCTGCACCACCCCAAGCTGTTGCAAGGCCTCTATTAGCTGTGGCATGCTCAGATGCTGCTGATCATCTACCTGTGGGGGGTGCAAATCTGCCCATTGCTGCAGATGCCTCAGTCTGGGATTCCCTCTGTCTTCAGGGCTGCAGTTCCTGGCTGGGGGAACCAGGTTCTGATCTGCAAGGGAGGGGCTGTTGGCTTCTCTCTGCAGGAATCGACTTCTGCTTTTTACATCTGGGGTTTGAAATCTTTCCAGTGACTCACACAAAGCTTGAGTAGCAGGCCATTCGTTAGCTCTGTACCATTCTGCTTTTGAAGTCTTTGCTCCCAGCTGGGAGATCTGCCAGAATTCATCTTCCCACAGCATGCTGTTTGTTGTTTCCTCCTCTGGGTTATCAGCAGCTGCTGGGTCTTGAAGCAAACTCACTTTTTTCATGATAGATTTTTCTTCCCTGAATCTTTACCAGCTCCTCTCAAGCCTAGAGACAGCAGATGGAGTTCAGGACCCCAGGTCGGTTGAAAAGGATTTGAGATCTTAGCATGATGTCATGGTTCCGACTAATGAAACACTTCAAAGAACTTCTAGGCATTTTATCCTAAAAAGTCTTTTTATTCATGTGACAAAATGTCGGCACGGCATGATGAAACGGGATGCTAAGATCTGAAATTTCCACCCACCAAGCAGTTATTTTTGCTAGCATTTCCCCTCCCTTATTTTGCTGTCATGATTTATGTTCTCCAATTAGTTTGAAGGGCAAAGGTTCTCTTCCTTTCCCTTTCACAGGCTTTTCCCTCCTCCCTCATTCTCCTCTGCATTAACTCTAAAAATACCAGACAGTTCTGCATATTTTGTCAAAGCAAGAATATTCAATATTAGCAGCGTTGACATCGTACATTTATAGTCCGCACAGATTCGGACTTCTCCATTGGCCTTCAGTGGCATTACTATGTGTTGTGAGTGTCCCTAGACCAGCTTGGGAAGTATCAGAGGATGAGGATCAGCAGCCAGGCCCCTCTGGGTGTTTTCCCCTCCCGGCAGCCGAGGAAGAGCAGCCAGGCCCCTCTGGGTATTTTCCCCTCCCGGCAGCTGAGACAGACAGGGAGGAGATTTACAGGCAGTCTGGGTCAGATTCGCAAAGTGAGGGGTCAGATTTGGAGCAAGAAGATAGATGGCTTGATCCGAGATTCCGAAGGTTTGATAAACGAAGGTGTCAGTTAAGTGGGAAAAGGAAGTAATGGGGGGAAGTGACGTATCGGAAACTATATTAGAAGGGGACAGAGAGACTACGCCTTTGTCACGAGCAACGTTAATCAAGGAGTAGCCTGATATCTGGAGCCGTGCGTTTGACTTCAGTCTTCTGATGTTTTGGAAATCTACGGGAGAATAATGAGGCCTTGGACAATGTGATAAAGAAAGAGTGAGTTAATTGGAAGGTGTGGAAGGAGCATGTGTTAATCTAAATGTAAATACATGAGACTTGGCTGTTTCTGCCAGCAAAATGCCAGCAGCGTGCTTTGAAGTGAATTCTTTTGAAATGTGTTAAATAAACCTCTTAAAGACATATTTATGTGGATTTTAAGGAGCTGAGAGGGGCCAGACAGAACACTATGGGGGTTTCCCATGGACTAGAGTCCACAGGTTCTAAGATGCCCTGCTGGAGCAGCTTTTCCAGCTCTGCATCAATTTTGCCTTTGAGGGCAAAAGGCACCCTTCTAGGTTTGATCTGGATGGGTGTGATAGCTGGGTCTAAGTGTAAGGCGATGGGAGGCCCCTTGTATGATCCAAGCTCTGAACTGAACACATCAGCAAACTCCTTGCAGACTTCTGCAAGGCCTGACATTTGCAGACTGTGCAGTCCAGTCACTTGAATCCCAAGGGCCTCGAACCAATCAAGTCCAATGAGACTTGTGCAATCACCCCCAACTACCACCACATCTAGCAGGCCTTCAAAAGTCCTTGAGCGTAGCCTCCCCCTTTACGCTGACTCTAGAATTCTGGAAGTCAGTGAGAATTAAATTCGATGGCCTGAGTTTGACTCGTAGGCCACTTCTGCTGCAAATCCTTTTAAAGGTGTCAAAATAAATGATCGATAGAGCGGACCCTGTGTCCAACTCCATCGACAAGGGAACCCCTTGCAACTTCATGTCAATGTGAAGCTTTTTCTTAAGTGGCCTATGAATTCCTGTCCTGAAAATGCTCCTGCACAACGCGCAGAAACCCACCCTGTGTTGGCTGGGGACCCTGGTACCTTTCTGAAGCAATTCTTCCTGAGACCGGACCTTCTGGTGACCCAAACAGACGGAGGCAATGTGGCCTTGCCTGCCACATGCCCGGCAAATGGCGGAGCGAAATCTGCAGTCAGAGCGCTTGTGGCGTCCTCCACACCCGAAACACCGAGGGGGATGCTGGGGCCTTGTCTCTGCACTCCTGAAACTTCTTCTCCTCTGTCTGGTGCAGCCTATCCACCTCCTCTTCAGAAACTTGTTCTGAATCTTCTCGAGCGACCTCTTGATGGACGGTGACTGTGGCTGGAGGATTTCTGGTGAGCCGCAAGGCCTTCACAGCGCCGCCCGCTGCTTCTTCAGCTGCAACCTCTCTCAAGGCATCTTGGAACGAGACAACTTCTTTGGTGAAGATCTTCTGCTGCAGCTCACGACTTCTCAAGCCACAAACTAACCGATCCCAGAGCCTCTCTTCCAGGTCCTTGAACTCACATGGTCTAGCGGCTTGTCTTAAGGTAGCAATAAAGTCCGCAGCAGACTCACCAGGCCTCTGCTCGAACGCGTGTCACCAAGCAATCACTGAAAGTTTAGGTTTGAAGTGTTCTCTCAGCATCTTCTTCAAATCAGCATAGGACACTGACTCCAGAGGTGCTGGGGCAACCAGATTTTCCGCTATGTTGAAAGTGTCCTGCCCACAAACACACAGCAAGGTAGCCACTTTGAGGCCGTCTTCTCTAATCTGATTTACTCTAAAGTAGTTCTCCACCTGTGCCACGTAAGAGTTCCAGCGTTCTGGGTGAGAAGTATCGAATTCTGACAACCAGCCTATCTTTGACATTGTAGCAATCTGTAACTTCGTCAACGCCTTCGCTGCAAGCCTTTTGGGAAGGGGTCTCTACTGCCAAGCTCACCTCCAGCGATTTCGTACTGGCAGGGGGAGTCGCAATTTCCAGACACCGAACTTCCCCCGGGCTTCAGGACTTCCTTGGTGAGTCCTATCTTCTTCTCCTGTTCTTGCTTGCAGTGATCCCACCTTCATCACCAATGTTCTGTTCGCGAGTCCAAGGCATTTAGACGAAGCGAGTAACACAAAAGCAAGTCTTCTTTATTGCAAGTCAGCAACAGAACAGTAAACAAAATGGCGCACAGGCCTTTTATAGTCTCCTTGCAAGGACAGCGTCAACCAATCAATGCAAGGCTGGTTTCGCGCCTTGTGCATGCGTGCAAGGCTGGCGACAGCCTGTCTGGTCCTGGGCAACCACGTGGTCTGCCCGGGACTCTCTGCAGCCTTCCTGAGCCTGCTGAGCAATTCAGCAGGCCCAGGACATAACAGTGTCCCTTTGCACACTTATCTCAGAATAAATCCGACTGACAGTTGGATTTACTTCTGAATTAATACACGCATACAGTTGCTTCCTTTGTCTGAAATGTCCATGATTACTGAAAATTAGGAAGTCCTAATTTACTGGTCACCAGGTTGAAATGAGCTAGTGAATTCACAAACCTTGAACACATTCTATTGAACTTTTGACAAGCAGTTCATAGCCATTCATAGCCAAGAAACTCCTAATCTGTAAATCTGATTTTTCTAGCCATTATTTCCCACCTTCTCACCCTTTAATATTTTGACTAAAAAGATCACTGAAGCTTATAAATTCTAGCTTCTTTTTTTAATCATGTTGCTCTTTCTTCTTTTCTACACCCATAGTCTACTTCCAGTTTCTTTGAGACTGTGATGGACTGGGCCATGAACTTTTTAAGGGATCGACTGGCTCTCTGGATTGAACATCAGGGAGGCTGGGTGAGTGGCACTCTTGAAGATCCTTTGAGTATTTCTCTTATAGTCAAGATTTGAGAAGATTTTGTTAAAAATGTAGACCTAGGTCAGCTATAGAACACATGTATAAAAAGCCTGGTTCAGGCATTGGATCTCAAGTTCCATCATCCCCAATCATCATGGATCCTTACTAATAGGAATTATTCTGTAGTAATATCTGGAAAGCCACAGCATCTCTAGAAGATCCCACAACCTGGAAGAGTTTAGCTCTTGATCAGAAAAAGTAGGGCAACCTTAAACTAAGCCATAATGCCGTTTCATTCATTTTATCTTAGTGTGTTGTAGGAGCCCAAGAATTGTGCTTTGTTCACTAAACCATGATGTACAACCTGGCTAGTGTAGCTGATTTGTGCTCATAAGAATCAAATTCTCTCAGATGATCTTCCTTTTTAACAACTGCATTTGGGTGGGGTTTTTATATTATTATTATTATTATTATTCTGTGTTGAATGTCTTGAAGAAATCATAGTTCATGCAGTTGTTGTCTTGAAACTGTTCTGGGCAGCTTGTTCCCAAGAAGTCCAACAGGGGGCAGACACACCATGTCATGCTAAACCCAAGTTAAAGATAAAGGTACCTTTGAATAAAACTTGACTCCAAGCAGCTACATGGATGTGTTTGTGGAAAGTGTCGTCCGCTTCAAAAGAATATAGACAATTTAGGAACATAAATATTTCCTGAAGAATTTATATTCCATGAAGCCAGTTTGTGCACAACATAGCTGGGCTCAGAAACCTAAAAACTACCAATTGTCTTTTAAAGGGCATGTTTCTAATCCTTAAGACAGCAAAAGTCAGCACAACAAGTGTTTGAGGCCTGTTTAGGTGAATTATCTAAAAGTAGGAATTAATAGTAAGATTTTCTGTGGAAGGTCTATGTGACTCTATAGCTGCTTAGGAAAGCAGAAAAAATAAAATAGGCGTATAATTTAATTTTTCTTTTTTAAAAATAAAAAATAGCTTGATTTTTAAACAAAAATCACTGCTTGAATTGTTACTGATCCAAAACTCAAATTTTCTCCCAAATAGTACGATGTTAGTACAGATCCTTTAATTTAAGGTTTATGCAGAAGATTAATATACTACTCAGACTACATTTTCCCCCCGTTTCACCAGAGAGTTTGCTGCACAAGGACCCCTCAAAGCCTTGTATGGACACCTCCAAAACTTGCTATAGAGATTTTGTTATGAATGTGACATGGGGAAAAGTGTGAAAATGATTTTTTTTTCTGGAAAATAATTACATCCAATAGATATATACTTTAACTCATGTTATTATAAATGACCTCAATCCAACATTTCATTTTTTTTTCCTGGTCTTGTTCACATCTTTTTGGAATGTGACTCTGGACATGTACCTCACATCATTAGAAGCTGCGGTGCATTCTTCATTCTGAGATAAATGTTCCTATTCCTTCCCCTACAATACAGATAGTGCACGACTTAACAGCCATTCATTGTTGTAACTGCTCAAAGTTGCAACAACACTGAAAAAAGTGACTTATGACCAGTCCTCGCACTTACGACCATTGCAGCATCCCCACAGACACATGATCAAAATTCGGGTGCTTGGCAGTTGGCATATATTTCTAACGGTTGCGGTGTCCTGTTGTCATGTGATTGTCGTTTGCCACCTTCCCAGCTGGCTTCCGACAAGCAAAGTCAGTGGGAGAGGCCAGATTTGCTTAACGACTGCATGATTCACTTTACAACTGCAGTGACTCACTTAACAACCATGGCAAAAAAGGTTGTAAAATTGGGCCTGGCTCACTTAACAACCACCTTGCTTAGCAATGGAAATTCTGGTCTCAATTGTGGTCATAAGTTAAGGACTATCTGCATCCCATCAAATATGACTCATTTATACTTCCCCCAAGTGCCTACTGCTTCCCCTGAACAGATCCTGAATGAGAAGCATTTACAGGCCATAGAAACTGCACTGATCTGACTGGAGATGCTCTTGAATTAATTTACCACTTGTCAGCATCCTCTCCTCCCCTCTCCTTCACTCTTTCCTTTTCTCCTTACCATAGCAGGGAGAAAGCAGCTCTGTTTCCTGCCTGCTAGCCAGCTGATCATGGGGTCAAAGTGGACTGAGCTCTCCATACTTACAAGAGCTCCACTTTTTGTAGCCTCAAAATTATAGGTTGCTAACCCACAAATTAGGTTAAACGTTACCACAGGCTACATTAAGAGCCATGTCAGGTGTTGCAAAAGTGTTATTGAACTATTTCAGGCCCAACTTTTTTCCTTAATTCTATAAAGCAGCATTTAAAGGACAGCAGAGGTGCAGTTTTTCCTAAACGATAAGAACAGCTCCCAAACGTGACGATATTTTCTGCTGTGAAAAATTGCAGAGGTGATAGAACAAAAATAGAAACTCTGTGGAAATAGAAAGGCAACAAAACGTTGCTTCGGAAACAACTGTTGACTTTTCTCCTGCCAGGTTAAATATTTTTGTACCCCTTGCATTCAAAATGCTTCCATTCTTGTTTTGTTTTTTTTTCTTTTTAGAATGGTCTACTATTTTTTTTCCCGTCATTAGAATAGAAATCTGGAGAGATAAGTATTTCTCATTCCTGCTGTGTAGAAG
This sequence comes from Bothrops alternatus, assembly GCA_034064705.1. Taxonomy (NCBI): domain Eukaryota; kingdom Metazoa; phylum Chordata; class Lepidosauria; order Squamata; family Viperidae; genus Bothrops; species Bothrops alternatus. The sequence continues at coordinate 1,347,783 of JARGCV010000054.1, forward strand.
GCTAAGAAAATTATTGATTCCACTTAGGAATTCTTGGATGGATTTCATCCTGCCCAGAAATAATAGTAAAGTGAAACTGTTGCTTGCCTACTTGACTTGTGAGTCATTACAAGACAGCATAACTTGTTAGACTTCAGTTAAAAACTTTTAAAACTGCCATGTCAGAAAACTTGCTGGAATATCTGTGGCCTGTAAGTAGTTTTCCTCCTTGTTTTTTATATATAAATTTTTATTAGACAATTTTAAAGAGCACATAAAAACTAACTCTAATGAATACAGAATAAAAAGGTAAAGGAAAAGATCTCCCCTGTCGAGTTGTGTCTGACTCTAGCGGGCGGTGTTTATCTCAGTTTTTTTAGCCAAGGGAATCAGCGTTGACCGAAGACATTTCTATGGTCATGTGGCCAGCATGATTATATTTATTTATTTGTTTGTTTGTTTGTTTGTTTGTTTATTTGTTTGTTTGTTTGTTTGTTGTATTTATATGCCGCTCCTCTCCAAAGACTCGGAGCGGCTTACAACATCTATATAAAACAACAGATCATAATCTGAATCCAACCAAAATATTTTTTAAAAAAATAAGAAACCCCACACACATTCAACATTCACACCACAATCATCCCCAGGCCTGCCGGCAAAGATAGGTTTTAAGGTTCTTTCGGAAGGCCAGGAGAGTGGGAGAAATGCGGACTTCAGGAGGTAGTTGGTTCCAGAGGGCAGGCGCCACAACAGAGAAGGCCCTCCCCCTAGGGCCCACCAGACGACATTGTTTCGCTGATGGGACCCGGAGGAGGCCGACCCTGTGCACTCTCACCGGTCGTAGGGAAGTATGTGGCAGAAGACGGTCCCGTAAGTATCCTGGTCCAATGCCATAAAGGGCTTTATAGGTAATGACCAACACTTTGAACTGCGCTCGGAGACCAATAGGCAGCCAATGCAGCATGCGGAGAGTTGGCGAAATGTGGGCACAACGTGGAAGGCCCACAATTGCTCGTGCAGCCGCATTTTGCACTAATTGTAGTCTCCGAACACTCTTCAAGGGTAGCCCCATGTAGAGAGCGTTGCAGTAGTCGATCCTCGAGGTGACAAGAGCATGTGTGACTGTGAGGAGAGACTCCCGATCCAAATAGGGGCGCAACTGGTACACCAGGCGAACCTGGGCAAATGCCCCCCTCGCCACAGCCGACAAATGATGTTCCAGTGTCAGCTGTGGGTCGAGGAGGACTCCCAAGTTGCGGACCTTCTCCGAGGGGTTTATGGATTCACCCCCCAGAATAATGGAAGGACAGATTGAAATGTCCTTGGGAGGCATCACCCACAGCCACTCCGTCTTGTCAGGGTTGAGCCTTAATCTGTTAACGTCCATCCAGACCCTCACAGCCTCCAGACACCGGCACATCACCTCAACCGCTTCACTGATTTGGCCAGGAGTGGAAATGTACAGCTGAGTATCATCAGCGTACTGGTGATATCTCACTCCGTGCCGATGAATGATCTCTCCCAGTGGCTTCATGTAAATGTTAAAAAGTAGGGGGGAGAGAACCGACCCCTGAGGCACCCCACACGGGAGTAACCTAGAGGTGGACCTCTGACCCCCCACAAACACCGACTGCAACCGACCAGAGAGATAGGAGGAGAACCACCGTAACACAGTGCCCCCCCTCCCACTCCCTTCAGCCGGCGCAGAAGGATACCATGGTGAGCGCATGGAACGCTGTTACCTTCCACCTATTTATCTACCCGCATTTTGCATGCTTTCGAACTCTAGGTAGGCAGAAGCTGGGGTAATAATGGAAGCTGACCCCATCACACGGTGCTTGAGTCTTGAACCTGGGCTGTCAGCTTCCTAGGTGACAAGATCAGCTGAGCCATCATGCCCCATGAATACAGAATAAAGAGAACAAAGAAAGAGAATGTGAAAAACAAAAATACAGAAAGAAAAAGAAAGAAATGATAGAAGTTGAAAGAAGTAGCTTTTAATTTCATAGAATCATAGAATAATGAGGCTAGAAGTGACGTTGGAGGTCTTTCTCCAGGAGGCAAACTATTGCTTAATAGTTCTTATTATCAGGAAATTCCTCCTTATTACCCGATTGGATCTGCTTCTGACAAACTTCCACCTATTGCTTCTTGTCCTGTCCTCAGGTATTCTAGAGAATAAATTGACACCCTCTTCCCTCTGGCAGCCCTACAAGTATTGGAAGACTGTGTCAGAAGTAAAGTCTTCATCCTGGTTCATCCAAGCCTGCTTTGGGAAGAAGGTTACAGTTTATTGAAGAGGCAGAAAGATGGTTCTTGCAAGAAAGAGCAGAGGGAAGAAAGAACAGTTGAGCACATGGGCAGTAGGTTTTTATACCCCCTCTAGCCTTTTGTTTGGAATAGTTTCCTGTTCCTGTGGCATGAACCTTGAGGCTATTTCTGAGTGTTTTTCTAGGCCTTGATATCTGTGGTTTAATCCTATTATCATATCCTGCTTCCCAGGTGATGGGGCTAATGACTCCTAGAGTTTGGGTGGGGCATGCAGATTTTCTCTTTGTCTTCTTGATTGCTCTGGCTTCAAATTTCTGATGGTTTTACATCTGCATTTGTATGGGGCTAGCTCTTGCTTGGGGCAGAGAGATAGATTTGGGGCCAGGTTTGGTTTCTGCTTTTCAAAAAATACTTTTAAAAATCCTTTTGGTGAAAAATATATTTTCCTGCCCTTTTTAATATTTCCTTCTCTGGGCTAAGTTCTCTCAACTGACTATTCACTGAGCAACAAAGAAACAATGTTTTTATGTACGTTCTGTCTTTTTAAACATTACTATTTTGCACATTCTAGGCATTTTATTGTCTTCTGTTCTGAATTGAGCAGTATATCCTAAGATTTAGGTGACAGCATTATCACTGTGTTTCTTTACAATTAAGACTTGTTGGGAAGACACCTTACTCCAACGTGGCCAACCAGATTAATTTCACAGGCCAGATGCTTCCCACCCTGTATTGGTTAGAGAACCTGAAGACTTCAGGCCCCAAAACTAACCCTTGATTCCTTGAACCTCAGCAGCAAGATGTGTCAAGACAGATTGTTTTAATGAAGAGTATTCTGGGCAATGCAGAGATCCAGGCCTCCACTCTCATTTGGTTGACCTGGCTGGTAAACTAACTCTGACCACCATTCCATATCCTGCCATGATTAAATGATGGCTTATGCTCTTCCCTATTTTCTCCATGCTATCTTTCTTAATAGCCTCTAAGAGATTCTACATGCCGGCCTTCAATTGGAAGAGACATCAGTGTTCTGGATGTGAACAATGGGACAATTGGAATTAAAGTGGATCTCACTTGGGAGAACATACAGTAATGCTACTTCCACAACCCCTTAGCCAACTTACAGCTCACTGTTTTCTTAGCCACTATTTTCTCTCTGCACGGGTGGGGTAACCCTGGACTTAGGAGGATAAAAATGTGGGCAGATTACAGAAATCATCCATTATATCTACATGTTGAGCTGTGTGGAGCTTCTGCTTGGATATGACAGGATATGAGATCCCTGGAGTCCAGGAAACAAATGTGAAAACAGAATTGAAGCAAACCCTTTGATTTGGAAATGGGAAGACTGACCCAGCCATTACTTTGTTAGCCATCTTGTGTACTGTCTTGAGTAGAAAGGTAGGGTGAGTATCAAAAACATAAAAATACCGACAGCTGTGTAAGAAAGGCAAGCCAGCATAATTTCTATGACTTCAACAAGGAGAAATGTTCTCCACTCAGCTACAGAATATCTAGAAAGATCTCAGCTACAGAATATCTACTGAAGGGATTTTATTGTGCTTATGATTTTAGTATGTTTAAGTTGACATTAGCATTTATTTTATATATAGTAACCATTTTATATTGATACTTATAGTGTTATCATGTAATCATTGTTTTGTTATTTTGTAATCATTATTTTGTAGTTAATTGCTTGATCAGATGCTTTATATATATATTATATGTATATGTATGTATATGTATATATATATATATGTATATGTAGGTCTTTGGTTCTTCGGGTTTTCTCCCGCGTAGAATTTGAAGTGTCTTGGCAACGTTTCGATGAAATCTCATTCATCATCTTCAGGCTGGTGCTTTTGGCTTCTGCTTCTAGGAGCAATGTGTGGTCTAAGCTGTTTTTTCCTTTTAACTGCCAGTGGGGGTTTGAACTGATTGGCTGGGAGCTTGGCTATGTTCTGATTGGTTAGGGGCTTGGCTGTGCTCTGATTGGCTGGGGGGTTGGCTGTGTTCTGATTGGCTGGGGGAGTGTTCTGTTTGGGTGGGGGCTTTGTTGTGCTGGAGAGGTTCAAAGTGGCCAATGTTGCAGCTCTGGTCTGGCTCCTGGTCTGTGGTCTTGCCTCATCATTGGTTTGGGTTTGCTTTTTGCGTGGATGTGTGGAGGTGGCATCCTGTGTGGTTCTGGTGTCAATCTTAGAGTTAGGAATACGTTTGTCAATAAGGGCGGGTTTCCAAATGGCTGGTAGGCGGGAGGTATCATCTCGTTTGTTCATGCTGTGGGGGCGTTTTTCTATCTCGATGGCTTCTCTGATTATTCTGTTATTAAAATGTTCAGTTTTGGCAATTGTTCTGGTCTTTTTGAAATCAATTTCATGTCCTGTGGCTTTAAGGTGTTGGACCAGGGAAGAAGTTGGTTCCTCTCTTTTGACTGAGTTTTTGTGTTCTTCAATGCGTGCATTTATCCTTCTGTTGGTTTGTCCAATGTATGTAGTGGGGCAAGCAGTACATGGGATTTCATATACTCCTTGATTTTCTAACTCAATTTTGTCTTTAGGGTTTCTTAGGATGGTGGATATTTTTCTGTTTGTGCAGAATGCTGTTTTGACATTATATTTGTGCAGGACTTTGCTGATCTTGTCTGTGGTGCCTTTTATGTATGGGAGGAGGGCTTTGCCGTTTTCTTGTTCTCTGTCATGGATTTTAGTGGGAGTTTCTTTTTGGATTAAGTTGGAAATCTTATTTCTTGGGAATCCGTTGGATGTTAGTACATTAGTGAGAGTGTGTAGTTCGGTTTTTAGGTGTTGTTCGTCAGCTAGGCATTTGGTTCTGGAGATGAGTGTCTTGGCTACGGAGTTGATCTGTGCTGGGTGGTGGTGTGAGCGTGCGTGCAGATAGCGGTTTGTGTGTGTTTTCTTCTGGTAGATGGTGTGTCCTAGGGAGCCATTGGATTTCTTGTAGACTAAGACATCCAGGAAGGGAAGTTGGTTATTAGCTTCTGTTTCCATGGTGAACTGTATTTTGGGGTGTAGGCTGTTGAGGTGTGTAAGGAAGTTGTCCAGTTTTCCTTTCCCATGTGGCCAGATTACGAAGGTGTCATCTACGTATCTGAGCCAGAGTTTGGGTTTGTGATCAGATTTTTCTAGAGCTTGGGTTTCAAAGTGTTCCATGTAGAGGTTTGCAATGACAGGTGAGAGAGGTGATCCCATGGGTGCTCCTTCTATTTGTTTGTACATATACAAACAAAATACAACGGATTCCCAAGAAATAAGATTTCCAACTTAATCCAAAAAGAAACTCCCACTAAAATCCATGACAGAGAACAAGAAAACAGCAAAGCCCTCCTCCCATACATAAAAGGCACCACAGACAAGATCAGCAAAGTCCTGCACAAATATAATGTCAAAACAGCATTCTGCACAAACAGAAAAATATCCACCATCCTAAGAAACCCTAAAGACAAAATTGAGTTAGAAAATCAAGGAGTATATGAAATCCCATGTACTGCTTGCCCCACTACATACATTGGACAAACCAACAGAAGGATAAATGCACGCATTGAAGAACACAAAAACTCAGTCAAAAGAGAGGAACCAACTTCTTCCCTGGTCCAACACCTTAAAGCCACAGGACATGAAATTGATTTCAAAAAGACCAGAACAATTGCCAAAACTGAACATTTTAATAACAGAATAATCAGAGAAGCCATCGAGATAGAAAAACGCCCCCACAGCATGAACAAACGAGATGATACCTCCCGCCTACCAGCCATTTGGAAACCCGCCCTTATTGACAAACGTATTCCTAACTCTAAGATTGACACCAGAACCACACAGGATGCCACCTCCACACATCCACGCAAAAAGCAAACCCAAACCAATGATGAGGCAAGACCACAGACCAGGAGCCAGACCAGAGCTGCAACATTGGCCACTTTGAACCTCTCCAGCACAACAAAGCCCCCACCCAAACAGAACACTCCCCCAGCCAATCAGAACACAGCCAACCCCCCAGCCAATCAGAGCACAGCCAAGCCCCTAACCAATCAGAACATAGCCAAGCTCCCAGCCAATCAGTTCAAACCCCCACTGGCAGTTAAAAGGAAAAAACAGCTTAGACCACACATTTCTCCTAGAAGCAGAAGCCAAAAGCACCAGCCTGAAGATGAATGAGATTTCATCGAAACGTTGCCAAGACACTTCAAATTCTACGCGGGAGAAAACCCGAAGAACCAAAGACCTACATACAAACACCCGCGAAAACCTCAGAAAACAAATATATATATATATATATTTTAAACAACATATATATATTTGTGCTTGCAGGATGGCTCTGGGTTGAGCTGAAACAAGCAAAAGGAAAGAATGATTCCTTCCTCCCATATTTGGGTTTACAGGGTGCAATCTAAAAAATAAACACTTGACACATATCCTTACTCCCTGACTACTGACAAAGCGGGAGAGAACTTGTGGCTCAATAGGTTAAAGCATCTGCTTAGCATGCAGACTGCCCAGGTTCGAATCCCGGAAGGGTGAGTTCTGACTGAAGAGAGTTAAGAAACTCGAAATAGCTATATCAGAAATCCCTTATTTCTTTGTCAACAATTTTAAACAACATATATATATTTGTGCTTGCAGGATGGCTCTGGGTTGAGCTGAAACAAGCAAAAGGAAAGAATGATTCCTTCCTCCCATATTTGGGTTTACAGGGTGCAATCTAAAAAAAATAAACACTTGACACATATCCTTACTCCCTGACTACTGACAAAGCGGGAGAGAACTTGTGGCTCAATAGGTTAAAGCATCTGCTTAGCATGCAGACTGCCCAGGTTCGAATCCCGGAAGGGTGAGTTCTGACTGAAGAGAGTTAAGAAACTCGAAATAGCTATATCAGAAATCCCTTATTTCTTTGTCAACAATTTTAAACAACATATATATATTTGTGCTTGCAGGATGGCTCTGGGTTGAGCTGAAACAAGCAAAAGGAAAGAATGATTCCTTCCTCCCATATTTGGGTTTACAGGGTGCAATCTAAAAAAAAAATAAACACTTGACACATATCCTTACTCCCTGACTACTGACAAAGCGGGAGAGAACTTGTGGCTCAATAGGTTAAAGCATCTGCTTAGCATGCAGACTGCCCAGGTTCGAATCCCGGAAGGGTGAGTTCTGACTGAAGAGAGTTAAGAAACTCGAAATAGCTATATCAGAAATCCCTTATTTCTTTGTCAACAATTTTAAACAACATATATATATTTGTGCTTGCAGGATGGCTCTGGGTTGAGCTGAAACAAGCAAAAGGAAAGAATGATTCCTTCCTCCCATATTTGGGTTTACAGGGTGCAATCTAAAAAAATAAACACTTGACACATATCCTTACTCCCTGACTACTGACAAAGCGGGAGAGAACTTGTGGCTCAATAGGTTAAAGCATCTGCTTAGCATGCAGACTGCCCAGGTTCGAATCCCGGAAGGGTGAGTTCTGACTGAAGAGAGTTAAGAAACTCGAAATAGCTATATCAGAAATCCCTTATTTCTTTGTCAACAATTTTAAACAACATATATATATTTGTGCTTGCAGGATGGCTCTGGGTTGAGCTGAAACAAGCAAAAGGAAAGAATGATTCCTTCCTCCCATATTTGGGTTTACAGGGTGCAATCTAAAAAAAATAAACACTTGACACATATCCTTACTCCCTGACTACTGACAAAGCGGGAGAGAACTTGTGGCTCAATAGGTTAAAGCATCTGCTTAGCATGCAGACTGCCCAGGTTCGAATCCCGGAAGGGTGAGTTCTGACTGAAGAGAGTTAAGAAACTCGAAATAGCTATATCAGAAATCCCTTATTTCTTTGTCAACAATTTTAAACAACATATATATATTTGTGCTTGCAGGATGGCTCTGGGTTGAGCTGAAACAAGCAAAAGGAAAGAATGATTCCTTCCTCCCATATTTGGGTTTACAGGGTGCAATCTAAAAAAAAAATAAACACTTGACACATATCCTTACTCCCTGACTACTGACAAAGCGGGAGAGAACTTGTGGCTCAATAGGTTAAAGCATCTGCTTAGCATGCAGACTGCCCAGGTTCGAATCCCGGAAGGGTGAGTTCTGACTGAAGAGAGTTAAGAAACTCGAAATAGCTATATCAGAAATCCCTTATTTCTTTGTCAACAATTTTAAACAACATATATATATATTTGTGCTTGCAGGATGGCTCTGGGTTGAGCTGAAACAAGCAAAAGGAAAGAATGATTCCTTCCTCCCATATTTGGGTTTACAGGGTGCAATCTAAAAAAATAAACACTTGACACATATCCTTACTCCCTGACTACTGACAAAGCGGGAGAGAACTTGTGGCTCAATAGGTTAAAGCATCTGCTTAGCATGCAGACTGCCCAGGTTCGAATCCCGGAAGGGTGAGTTCTGACTGAAGAGAGTTAAGAAACTCGAAATAGCTATATCAGAAATCCCTTATTTCTTTGTCAACAATTTTAAACAACATATATATATTTGTGCTTGCAGGATGGCTCTGGGTTGAGCTGAAACAAGCAAAAGGAAAGAATGATTCCTTCCTCCCATATTTGGGTTTACAGGGTGCAATCTAAAAAAAAAATAAACACTTGACACATATCCTTACTCCCTGACTACTGACAAAGCGGGAGAGAACTTGTGGCTCAATAGGTTAAAGCATCTGCTTAGCATGCAGACTGCCCAGGTTCGAATCCCGGAAGGGTGAGTTCTGACTGAAGAGAGTTAAGAAACTCGAAATAGCTATATCAGAAATCCCTTATTTCTTTGTCAACAATTTTAAACAACATATATATATTTGTGCTTGCAGGATGGCTCTGGGTTGAGCTGAAACAAGCAAAAGGAAAGAATGATTCCTTCCTCCCATATTTGGGTTTACAGGGTGCAATCTAAAAAAATAAACACTTGACACATATCCTTACTCCCTGACTACTGACAAAGCGGGAGAGAACTTGTGGCTCAATAGGTTAAAGCATCTGCTTAGCATGCAGACTGCCCAGGTTCGAATCCCGGAAGGGTGAGTTCTGACTGAAGAGAGTTAAGAAACTCGAAATAGCTATATCAGAAATCCCTTATTTCTTTGTCAACAATTTTAAACAACATATATATATTTGTGCTTGCAGGATGGCTCTGGGTTGAGCTGAAACAAGCAAAAGGAAAGAATGATTCCTTCCTCCCATATTTGGGTTTACAGGGTGCAATCTAAAAAAATAAACACTTGACACATATCCTTACTCCCTGACTACTGACAAAGCGGGAGAGAACTTGTGGCTCAATAGGTTAAAGCATCTGCTTAGCATGCAGACTGCCCAGGTTCGAATCCCGGAAGGGTGAGTTCTGACTGAAGAGAGTTAAGAAACTCGAAATAGCTATATCAGAAATCCCTTATTTCTTTGTCAACAATTTTAAACAACATATATATATTTGTGCTTGCAGGATGGCTCTGGGTTGAGCTGAAACAAGCAAAAGGAAAGAATGATTCCTTCCTCCCATATTTGGGTTTACAGGGTGCAATCTAAAAAAATAAACACTTGACACATATCCTTACTCCCTGACTACTGACAAAGCGGGAGAGAACTTGTGGCTCAATAGGTTAAAGCATCTGCTTAGCATGCAGACTGCCCAGGTTCGAATCCCGGAAGGGTGAGTTCTGACTGAAGAGAGTTAAGAAACTCGAAATAGCTATATCAGAAATCCCTTATTTCTTTGTCAACAATTTTAAACAACATATATATATTTGTGCTTGCAGGATGGCTCTGGGTTGAGCTGAAACAAGCAAAAGGAAAGAATGATTCCTTCCTCCCATATTTGGGTTTACAGGGTGCAATCTAAAAAAATAAACACTTGACACATATCCTTACTCCCTGACTACTGACAAAGCGGGAGAGAACTTGTGGCTCAATAGGTTAAAGCATCTGCTTAGCATGCAGACTGCCCAGGTTCGAATCCCGGAAGGGTGAGTTCTGACTGAAGAGAGTTAAGAAACTCGAAATAGCTATATCAGAAATCCCTTATTTCTTTGTCAACAATTTTAAACAACATATATATATTTGTGCTTGCAGGATGGCTCTGGGTTGAGCTGAAACAAGCAAAAGGAAAGAATGATTCCTTCCTCCCATATTTGGGTTTACAGGGTGCAATCTAAAAAAAATAAACACTTGACACATATCCTTACTCCCTGACTACTGACAAAGCGGGAGAGAACTTGTGGCTCAATAGGTTAAAGCATCTGCTTAGCATGCAGACTGCCCAGGTTCGAATCCCGGAAGGGTGAGTTCTGACTGAAGAGAGTTAAGAAACTCGAAATAGCTATATCAGAAATCCCTTATTTCTTTGTCAACAATTTTAAACAACATATATATATTTGTGCTTGCAGGATGGCTCTGGGTTGAGCTGAAACAAGCAAAAGGAAAGAATGATTCCTTCCTCCCATATTTGGGTTTACAGGGTGCAATCTAAAAAAATAAACACTTGACACATATCCTTACTCCCTGACTACTGACAAAGCGGGAGAGAACTTGTGGCTCAATAGGTTAAAGCATCTGCTTAGCATGCAGACTGCCCAGGTTCGAATCCCGGAAGGGTGAGTTCTGACTGAAGAGAGTTAAGAAACTCGAAATAGCTATATCAGAAATCCCTTATTTCTTTGTCAACAATTTTAAACAACATATATATATTTGTGCTTGCAGGATGGCTCTGGGTTGAGCTGAAACAAGCAAAAGGAAAGAATGATTCCTTCCTCCCATATTTGGGTTTACAGGGTGCAATCTAAAAAAATAAACACTTGACACATATCCTTACTCCCTGACTACTGACAAAGCGGGAGAGAACTTGTGGCTCAATAGGTTAAAGCATCTGCTTAGCATGCAGACTGCCCAGGTTCGAATCCCGGAAGGGTGAGTTCTGACTGAAGAGAGTTAAGAAACTCGAAATAGCTATATCAGAAATCCCTTATTTCTTTGTCAACAATTTTAAACAACATATATATATTTGTGCTTGCAGGATGGCTCTGGGTTGAGCTGAAACAAGCAAAAGGAAAGAATGATTCCTTCCTCCCATATTTGGGTTTACAGGGTGCAATCTAAAAAAATAAACACTTGACACATATCCTTACTCCCTGACTACTGACAAAGCGGGAGAGAACTTGTGGCTCAATAGGTTAAAGCATCTGCTTAGCATGCAGACTGCCCAGGTTCGAATCCCGGAAGGGTGAGTTCTGACTGAAGAGAGTTAAGAAACTCGAAATAGCTATATCAGAAATCCCTTATTTCTTTGTCAACAATTTTAAACAACATATATATATTTGTGCTTGCAGGATGGCTCTGGGTTGAGCTGAAACAAGCAAAAGGAAAGAATGATTCCTTCCTCCCATATTTGGGTTTACAGGGTGCAATCTAAAAAAAATAAACACTTGACACATATCCTTACTCCCTGACTACTGACAAAGCGGGAGAGAACTTGTGGCTCAATAGGTTAAAGCATCTGCTTAGCATGCAGACTGCCCAGGTTCGAATCCCGGAAGGGTGAGTTCTGACTGAAGAGAGTTAAGAAACTCGAAATAGCTATATCAGAAATCCCTTATTTCTTTGTCAACAATTTTAAACAACATATATATATTTGTGCTTGCAGGATGGCTCTGGGTTGAGCTGAAACAAGCAAAAGGAAAGAATGATTCCTTCCTCCCATATTTGGGTTTACAGGGTGCAATCTAAAAAAATAAACACTTGACACATATCCTTACTCCCTGACTACTGACAAAGCGGGAGAGAACTTGTGGCTCAATAGGTTAAAGCATCTGCTTAGCATGCAGACTGCCCAGGTTCGAATCCCGGAAGGGTGAGTTCTGACTGAAGAGAGTTAAGAAACTCGAAATAGCTATATCAGAAATCCCTTATTTCTTTGTCAACAATTTTAAACAACATATATATATTTGTGCTTGCAGGATGGCTCTGGGTTGAGCTGAAACAAGCAAAAGGAAAGAATGATTCCTTCCTCCCATATTTGGGTTTACAGGGTGCAATCTAAAAAAATAAACACTTGACACATATCCTTACTCCCTGACTACTGACAAAGCGGGAGAGAACTTGTGGCTCAATAGGTTAAAGCATCTGCTTAGCATGCAGACTGCCCAGGTTCGAATCCCGGAAGGGTGAGTTCTGACTGAAGAGAGTTAAGAAACTCGAAATAGCTATATCAGAAATCCCTTATTTCTTTGTCAACAATTTTAAACAACATATATATATTTGTGCTTGCAGGATGGCTCTGGGTTGAGCTGAAACAAGCAAAAGGAAAGAATGATTCCTTCCTCCCATATTTGGGTTTACAGGGTGCAATCTAAAAAAATAAACACTTGACACATATCCTTACTCCCTGACTACTGACAAAGCGGGAGAGAACTTGTGGCTCAATAGGTTAAAGCATCTGCTTAGCATGCAGACTGCCCAGGTTCGAATCCCGGAAGGGTGAGTTCTGACTGAAGAGAGTTAAGAAACTCGAAATAGCTATATCAGAAATCCCTTATTTCTTTGTCAACAATTTTAAACAACATATATATATTTGTGCTTGCAGGATGGCTCTGGGTTGAGCTGAAACAAGCAAAAGGAAAGAATGATTCCTTCCTCCCATATTTGGGTTTACAGGGTGCAATCTAAAAAAATAAACACTTGACACATATCCTTACTCCCTGACTACTGACAAAGCGGGAGAGAACTTGTGGCTCAATAGGTTAAAGCATCTGCTTAGCATGCAGACTGCCCAGGTTCGAATCCCGGAAGGGTGAGTTCTGACTGAAGAGAGTTAAGAAACTCGAAATAGCTATATCAGAAATCCCTTATTTCTTTGTCAACAATTTTATTTTATTTTATTTATTTTTTTTTAAAAAAAAATAACTTTATTAAATATATGTATACAAAGTTTAAAAAGTACGAATGTACAATACATTAAACGGAGACATAGAACATAGTTGTGTAAATTAATATCTATAGCTATATACAAACAACATTTAACAATAATATCAACTATTTAGTTGATTCTTATTTATGTGCAGTCTATACAAAATATATTTATATCTTATAAACTAATTAGATATACATAATTGATGTATATATATAAATATATACATATGTATTTATTCTATCTTTAATTATCTAAGAGAGATTATCACATATTTCAATTTAGGTGATATATCATAATTTTCGGGATTCTTATCGAAATATGTCGATAGGGTTTTTTGTTTTTGTTTTTTTTTTAAAAAATATGTTTAGGTCAGAGGATGAATAAGACCATCATCTATATCTTATTTATTAGTATTGCATTTTGTTTATATTTTTAGGGATCCAAATATTTTTTTGCTTCTAGCCATTCGTACCATTTATTCCAGGTCTTATAAAAAATTGTGTCTTCTTTATTTTGTATTTTGAGAGTTAGTTTATTCATCTCGGCTACTTCATTTATTTTGTTGATCAAATTCAGAGTTGATGGAGTTTTTTCAAGTTTCCAATTTTGGGCGTAGACTAATCTGGCAGCTGTAATTATGTGTATTGTTAAATATCTGTCTTCTTTAGTTGTCTTATATCTTATTATTCCTAATAAAAATAGTTCGGGATTCATTGGAATTATTTGAGTAGTCATTTGTTCGAGATATTTTTTAATTTTTTTCCAAAAATTTTTGGCCAATGTGCAAGTCCACCAGAGGTGGTAGTATGTCCCAATTTTAACTTTACACTTCCAGCACTTAGGGGATGTATTGGGAAACATTTTTGCCAATCTATCTGGAGGGAGATGCCAGCGATAGAACATTTTAAGTATATTCTCTTTGTAGGTGGATGAAATGGTGAGTTTATAGTTAGTGTTCCAAATTTTTTCCCATTCTGCCAAATAAATTGTGTTTCCTATATTTTTTGCCCATGCAATCATGTTACCTTTAACTTCTTCTTCACACATTTCATCATATAATAAAACTTTATATAATCTAGAAATAAGTTTTTGGTCCGCTCCTAATAATATTTTATCTAACTTGTTCGTTTTTTGAAATCCATGCTTTTGGTCTTCCTTATATTTTGAGTTAATTTGAAAATATTGCATCCAGTCTAAAGTGATTCCTTTTTCTTTTAAGATTTGAATTGTAATTAATTGATTATCTTCTGTTAGAATTTGATGATATGTTATTATTGTGTTGGGGTTTAATAAGTTAGGATATGTTATGGATTCATTTGGGGAAAGCCATCTTGGTAGTTTAATATAAAATTGTCTTTTAATTTGGAACCAAATTTCTAATAGATTTTTCCTTATGAAGTGTTGTTTAAATTGTATATATGATTTGTTTTTTGTTCCAAATAGAAAGGAGTGCCAGCCGAATTCAAGATTAAAACCTTCTAAAATTAGTATTCTTCTATTTTTAAGTTGTATCCAATCTTTAATCCAGACCAGTGCAGCTGCTGTATAATATAATTTCCAATTCGGAAGCCCCATTCCACCTCTTGATTTATGATCTTGTAGGTGTTTAAGCTTAATTCTTGCTTTCTTTTTAGCCCATATAAATTTATGTATTATTTTGTTTAATTTATCAAAAAATTCTTTATTTAGCTTAATTGGAGCTGTTTGAAATAAATACAGTATCTTTGGAAGGACATTCATTTTTATTATTGCGATTTTGCCTAATAATGATATTTGGAGTTTGGACCATTTGTCTAAATCTGCACTTATCTTTTTTATTACTACATCGTGGTTGTCTTTTTTAATCTTGCTACATTTGGCCGAAAGTATTAGTCCCAGATATTTGGCTTTCTTTACTGTTTTTATTTCTAAAATATTCTCTAGTTCTTGATTTAAATTAGAATTCATATTTTTAGTTATTATTTTAGTTTTATTTTTATTAATTTTTAAACCCGCCACTTGACCGAATTTTTCAATTTCCTCTATTAAAATTAAAGCTGATTCCAAGGGGTCCTCAATTATGAAAGCCATATCGTCCGCATATGCTTGTAATTTGTATTCTTCTTTTCTTATCTTTAGTCCTTTAATTTCTTCCTTTCTCCTTATATTTATTAGCAAGGCTTCTAAGGCGAGGATAAATATTAATGGAGCTAAAGGACAACCTTGTCGGACTCCTTTTTCTATTTTAATTTTATCTGTTAATTCTGAATTTATAATAATATTAGCAAATTGTTGATTATATATTTCTTTAATTAAATTTATAAATTTATTTCCAAATTCCATTTTATTTAGTTGTGTGTTAAAAAAGAGCCAATTTATCTTGTCGAAGGCTTTTTCTGCGTCCACCAGAATAAATGCAACCTGTTTTTCAATATGTATATCGTAATATTCTATTGCATTTAGTATTGTTCTTATATTGCTTCTAATGTGTCTATTGGGTAGAAACCCATTCTGATCAGGGTGGATAAATAAATTCAGTATTTTTTTAAACCTCGCTGCCATAATTGCTGCAAAAATTTTATAATCTGTATTTAAGAGTGAAATTGGACGGTAGTTTTGAATTTGGTGTTTATTAATTGGGTCCTTAGGTATTAAGCTAATATATGCATCTTTCCATGATTCTGGTATTTTACTTTTATCTAAAATATAATTAAATAGTTCCAGAATCAATGGTGCTAGAAAGTCTATTAAGATTTTATATAATTCTGATGGGATACCATCTGGGCCGGGAGTTTTATTGTTTTTTTGAGCCTGTATCACGTTTTTTAGCTCCTCCAGAGTTATTTTTTTATTTAGCATTGCTCTTTCTTCTTCTGTAATTTTTGGTAGGTCAGTTTGTTCTAAATATTCATCAATTTTTCTTTGTTCAGTTTCTTCTTTTTTATATAAGTTTGAGTAAAAATCTATTACTATATCTTTCTTTTTTTGAGCATTATTTTGTCTTTCACCTTTATGGTCTGTTAAAATTTCTATATTTCTTTCTATTTTTTGTTTTGCTATTTTATGAGCCAACCATCTGCCCGGTTTATTTGCATGTTCAAAAAAAAATTTGTTTTGTGGCTTTTAAATTTTTTATCATTTCATTTTGTGTAATAAGATTTATTTTGTGTTTGTTAGTATTTAATTCTTCTAACATTTGAACATTTGAGGGGTCTCTATGTAGTTGTTTTTCCAAACTATTTATTTTCTCTGTTAATTCTTCTATATTTTTCCGTTTTGTTTTGTTTAGAAAGGATGAGTATGAGATTGAGAGTCCTCGTATGTAGACTTTCATGGTATCCCATAAATTTAATATTGTTGTATTTCCATTATTATTTATCTCTAAAAAGAATTTCAGTTCTTTTTGTATCATTGTGATATAGTCTTTTTCTTTAATTATTGTCTGACTGAGTGTCGATCTTTTGTTAATATTTTTTGTTTGCTGTTTCCATTTTATTAATAATGGATTATGGTCAGCCCATATGTTTGGTAGTATTTCTGACTCCGTTATTATTTTCATGAGTTCTGGATTGGCCCAAGCCATGTCTATTCTTGACCAGGATTTAAAAGGGTGTGAAAAATAGGTGTAATATATATTGTCTAAATGTAAGGCTCTCCAAGTATCTTTTAATTGAAATTCTTCTACCATCTGCATAAAAGGGAGAGGTAATGTTCTTCTTATTGTTTTTATTTCCGGCCTATTCACACTTTTATAGTCTTTTTTCGTATCTACTATTGCATTATAATCACCGATAATTATTAGTTTTAAAATTTCTATTTCTTGAAGTTTTTTTATAAAGCTTTGTATAAAATTTAGTTTGTTGTGTACTTGGAGCATAAATTGCAGCTATTGTTATGGGATTATTTCCCTGATCAATTTGGACGATTAAAATTCTGCCTTCTTCATCTGCATAGATCAATTTTGGATTTAGCCATGTTTTGATGTATAGCACAATTCCACATTTTTTGACCTGGGCTAAAGATACGAATGATTCTCCTAATTTTAAACATTCCAATAATTGCTGTTGATTCTTTTTAACGTGTGTTTCCTGTAGGCATATGATTTCTAAATTTTGTTTAATCAGATTATAAAATATTTTATTTCTTTTCTTGGATGCATTTAATCCATTAATATTTATAGATAGTAATCTTATTTCATCCTCTGCCTTTTGTGATTGTTTAAATTGTCTATCTTTTTCCTTTTGCACCTGCTTGCGATCTTGTAGTTGCCCCTTCTCTTTCCTCGTTGCCATGTTTATTTTTCAGTTTTGAATCAAGTGGGTTATCCTCAGAGCTTAATTCTTCTTTATTGTTTCGCTCTCTCTCCTTATTTTCTTTACGTTCTAATTCCTCTATTTCCTTAATATTTTGATCATAAAATTCCCTAGCTTCCTCTACATTATTTATTTTATGTTTCTTATCAAATAGGGTAATTAATAGACCCTCTGGAATCAACCATCTAAACGGAATCCTGTGGTTATTTAATTTGGAAGATAGAAATTGAAAGGGTCTTCTTCTTTCTCTAATGCGTCTTGGAATTTGTTTAAGAATTGTAATATCTCTTCCTTTATATGTATAGGTGTTTTTCCTAGCTATATTGTATATTTCTTCTCTTGTGGTTTTCTTAGTGAAACGTACATGAACCTCTTTTGGGAAATTATTTCGGCGGGCATAGCTGGTGTATACCCGATATATTTCATCCAATTCCTTAATTGCTTTTTGTGGTGTGATATCCAAGATGCCGGCTATAATCTCTGCCATCATCTGAGGAAGATTTTCATCTTTAGTTTCTTGTACATTTTGAAATCTCAGAAAAAAGGCAGCTTTTTCCAATTCAAGATTTAATAAGGCATCCTGCATATCTTTAGTATTTGTTGTCATATAAGTCTCTGTTTCATCAATTCTTGCCTCAATCTTTTCATTTTTTCCTCTATATTTTTTATTCTTTGATCATTTTTTATTAAATTCTCTTGAAATTGCTCTATCTTTCCATCAATCTTGCTCACTCTATCGTCTACTTTTTTAATATCTTCCCTCATCGTTTCCATATTTCCAGTCATTTTTTCATAATTACGATCTATCGATTCCTGAAGTTTAATCATCATTTCTTGTAGGGATATTAATGTTATTGGAGGAATCTGAGAGTCTAACTGTTTTTCAGGTAACATACTTTCTATATTTTTAGTAGTTTGTGGAGTTGTTGGTTGTGGTGTTACTGTAGTTTTTTTTGTAATTTTAGATTGATACATAGTTGTTGTCTTAATAATCTTTTGAATAGTTTCCCAATTGACCATATATATCTCTGATACAATAATTAGTTTATCTAGATTTCCATTAAATCAGTAATTCAGTAATATAGTAATCAATAAAGTGGTAAGTAATGTATATATATAAAGAAAAAGGAAAAGAAAAAAAAAGGACGAAAAGAGAAGAATATATATCTCCCACCACACAAACTTTGAATTAATTTGTTCTCAACTCACTCAAATTTATATATGTTGTTGACTGTTGGTTCAATTTTTCCAGATCGATAAAAGTAATAACAAAAAAAAAACAGAAAAAAAAGTCAATGGTCAAATGTTAATTAAATATTCAGATATCAAATATTAAAGTCCAAAAGGGTCAAAAAAAAGTCGATACAGAATCAAGTCTTTTTGTGGTATAAGTCTATTGTAGGAAAGAATTCAAAGGAATGATTCAATATGTCTGCTCCTTGGCTCTTCCGTTTGTCCTTCTTCCGGTTGAATTTAGTTTTTCATTCTCCAGTCTATAAATTTTCAAATGTCCAGTCCTTATTCCACTTTCCCCCCCCTTTTTTTTTTCCGGAAATCAAATTTAGATCCACGCCAATACAGTTAAATTTGGAGAGTATCTAAGGCCAATTTCAAATCTATAATCGCTCTTCCGATACTCTCCTTTCTCTCCTCTACCCGTTTTACTCCTCCAAAGATTTTAGCCGCTATATTGTTCTTTTTGGAGTTACTAATTCAAACAGAACGAGAGAAGAATACGAAGGGCTTCACACACCGGATTTTCTTTTACCGATTAAAAAGTCTCTCTTTCAAAGTTCTCACCGTAAGTTCTTCTCCTTCAATAACTAGATGACTGCGCTTCTTTCTTCCAATAGCTATGTTAACCCGTTGTGTCTTCGGGCCGGCCGGGGCCGGCTTCTTCGGCTCCGGCTCGAGTCGTTTTTCGGCTTTCCCAGGGTTTGCCAGGCTCCTCGGATGCACGAGAAACTCCTCTCTTTGATCGCTATTCCCTCCAGGCAGCGATCGCAAACAAGCAGCCAAACAGAGCCAAAATGCGAAGATCGATCCCGGAGCTCCCCAGGAAGGCTCCGCGTCGGCACAACCGGAAACCGGAAGTCTCTTTGTCAACAATTTTAAACAACATATATATATTTGTGCTTGCAGGATGGCTCTGGGTTGAGCTGAAACAAGCAAAAGGAAAGAATGATTCCTTCCTCCCATATTTGGGTTTACAGGGTGCAATCTAAAAAAATAAACACTTGACACATATCCTTACTCCCTGACTACTGACAAAGCGGGAGAGAACTTGTGGCTCAATAGGTTAAAGCATCTGCTTAGCATGCAGACTGCCCAGGTTCGAATCCCGGAAGGGTGAGTTCTGACTGAAGAGAGTTAAGAAACTCGAAATAGCTATATCAGAAATCCCTTATTTCTTTGTCAACAATTTTAAACAACATATATATATTTGTGCTTGCAGGATGGCTCTGGGTTGAGCTGAAACAAGCAAAAGGAAAGAATGATTCCTTCCTCCCATATTTGGGTTTACAGGGTGCAATCTAAAAAAAATAAACACTTGACACATATCCTTACTCCCTGACTACTGACAAAGCGGGAGAGAACTTGTGGCTCAATAGGTTAAAGCATCTGCTTAGCATGCAGACTGCCCAGGTTCGAATCCCGGAAGGGTGAGTTCTGACTGAAGAGAGTTAAGAAACTCGAAATAGCTATATCAGAAATCCCTTATTTCTTTGTCAACAATTTTAAACAACATATATATATTTGTGCTTGCAGGATGGCTCTGGGTTGAGCTGAAACAAGCAAAAGGAAAGAATGATTCCTTCCGCCCATATTTGGGTTTACAGGGTGCAATCTAAAAAAATAAACACTTGACACATATCCTTACTCCCTGACTACTGACAAAGCGGGAGAGAACTTGTGGCTCAATAGGTTAAAGCATCTGCTTAGCACGCAGACTGCCCAGGTTCGAATCCCGGAAGGGTGAGTTCTGACTGAAGAGAGTTAAGAAACTCGAAATAGCTATATCAGAAATCCCTTATTTCTTTGTCAACAATTTTAAACAACATATATATATATTTGTGCTTGCAGGATGGCTCTGGGTTGAGCTGAAACAAGCAAAAGGAAAGAATGATTCCTTCCTCCCATATTTGGGTTTACAGGGTGCAATCTAAAAAAATAAACACTTGACACATATCCTTACTCCCTGACTACTGACAAAGCGGGAGAGAACTTGTGGCTCAATAGGTTAAAGCATCTGCTTAGCATGCAGACTGCCCAGGTTCGAATCCCGGAAGGGTGAGTTCTGACTGAAGAGAGTTAAGAAACTCGAAATAGCTATATCAGAAATCCCTTATTTCTTTGTCAACAATTTTAAACAACATATATATATTTGTGCTTGCAGGATGGCTCTGGGTTGAGCTGAAACAAGCAAAAGGAAAGAATGATTCCTTCCTCCCATATTTGGGTTTACAGGGTGCAATCTAAAAAAAATAAACACTTGACACATATCCTTACTCCCTGACTACTGACAAAGCGGGAGAGAACTTGTGGCTCAATAGGTTAAAGCATCTGCTTAGCATGCAGACTGCCCAGGTTCGAATCCCGGAAGGGTGAGTTCTGACTGAAGAGAGTTAAGAAACTCGAAATAGCTATATCAGAAATCCCTTATTTCTTTGTCAACAATTTTAAACAACATATATATATTTGTGCTTGCAGGATGGCTCTGGGTTGAGCTGAAACAAGCAAAAGGAAAGAATGATTCCTTCCGCCCATATTTGGGTTTACAGGGTGCAATCTAAAAAAATAAACACTTGACACATATCCTTACTCCCTGACTACTGACAAAGCGGGAGAGAACTTGTGGCTCAATAGGTTAAAGCATCTGCTTAGCACGCAGACTGCCCAGGTTCGAATCCCGGAAGGGTGAGTTCTGACTGAAGAGAGTTAAGAAACTCGAAATAGCTATATCAGAAATCCCTTATTTCTTTGTCAACAATTTTAAACAACATATATATATATTTGTGCTTGCAGGATGGCTCTGGGTTGAGCTGAAACAAGCAAAAGGAAAGAATGATTCCTTCCTCCCATATTTGGGTTTACAGGGTGCAATCTAAAAAAATAAACACTTGACACATATCCTTACTCCCTGACTACTGACAAAGCGGGAGAGAACTTGTGGCTCAATAGGTTAAAGCATCTGCTTAGCATGCAGACTGCCCAGGTTCGAATCCCGGAAGGGTGAGTTCTGACTGAAGAGAGTTAAGAAACTCGAAATAGCTATATCAGAAATCCCTTATTTCTTTGTCAACAATTTTAAACAACATATATATATATATATGTGCTTGCAGGATGGCTCTGGGTTGAGCTGAAACAAGCAAAAGGAAAGAATGATTCCTTCCTCCCATATTTGGGTTTACAGGGTGCAATCTAAAAAAAATAAACACTTGACACATATCCTTACTCCCTGACTACTGACAAAGCGGGAGAGAACTTGTGGCTCAATAGGTTAAAGCATCTGCTTAGCATGCAGACTGCCCAGGTTCGAATCCCGGAAGGGTGAGTTCTGACTGAAGAGAGTTAAGAAACTCGAAATAGCTATATCAGAAATCCCTTATTTCTTTGTCAACAATTTTAAACAACATATATATATTTGTGCTTGCAGGATGGTTCTGGGTTGAGCTGAAACAAGCAAAAGGAAAGAATGATTCCTTCCTCCCATATTTGGGTTTACAGGGTGCAATCTAAAAAAATAAACACTTGACACATATCCTTACTCCCTGACTACTGACAAAGCGGGAGAGAACTTGTGGCTCAATAGGTTAAAGCATCTGCTTAGCATGCAGACTGCCCAGGTTCGAATCCCGGAAGGGTGAGTTCTGACTGAAGAGAGTTAAGAAACTCGAAATAGACATCTTTTCTGGTTGTTGCCTTCATCTCTCTACCAGCCACGAAGAGAGATGGGGTCACCCAACTCTATTTTGATCAAAATAAAAGTTGCTTGCTTGCTGAAACCTCGGCTCAGGACTTTCTTTGGCTCTTTTAAATTCCTGAGTAATGCTGGGGCAATTGTGAGGCTAAGTGGAAAACCTTACACTACAAAGATCCTTAGAGCAAATGTTCACCTTTCAGCAAACGATCAGCAACTAAAACACAAGGTCCACGCTGGTAATTGGTTTCCTTTGGCTGAGTTTGCATATCCTGCTTACACACGATCAATTAACACAAGATTTATTCGGCCTAATTTTTTGAATCATGAACGCATGGCATTTAGGTCCTCGCAACACACTAAGCTAAAATGTGGCTTGCTGATTTGTGATTCAGGATATTCCACAAACACAGTTTGTCTCCTCTTGTCCTTTAAGAACTGGTTTGAGGAAAAAGAGAAAACTGCCTTTATCCTCTGAAGAAGCTGTCTTCTTTCCAGCAGATAGACTTCTGAGATCTTTAGGACATGCAAAGAGAGACATAAGGCAGTGGGAAGGCCTGGTATCTCACCCGAGTGCCACCGATTGGCTCAGAAAATCCACTGGCTGAATGTGCCATTTGCAAACCACTGAAGTTGAACTGCCGTCAGCAGAGTTTTTTCCTTGCCACCCTTACCAAAATACCCGGTCCTTGGAGATAATACCAAAAGGGTGGGGAGATAACGGGTTGCAACTCAAAACTATGTCATCGGTTACGGAGTCTAATTAAGGCCATAGAGGCCTAACCACAAGAGTGAAAAGCCCTAATTCAGCAAGCTGCAGGCCTATTAGTGGCTTTTAATTAGCAATTAATAACTTCCATGCCTTGGGCCCAGGTCGTGGCCTTTGCTGATGGATCAATTTATAAACAGAAAAGGTTAATATATACATGTGTGTGCAGAGGGTGGGAGGAGGAGAAGAAATTACATTCCCTCAAGGGTCAATGTTAAGTTGCCTTGGCCAACTTGCCACATCAGCTTGGTGTGGGACAACTCACCACAGAAATTACTCTAAATAATTAAATTGAATTGTTGAATTGTCCCACAGCCAGTTGTGCCATGGTGAGTTAACTGTGGCGGGTTGTCTCATTCCGTTGTTAAGGGCTCCTCCTCCAGTCTCCTGTAGTTTCCCAGGCTCTGGAAATTCAGTGAAGGCTACTGATGGAAAGCAGGCTGATACAGGATCTTAAGGAGAGGCACTAATTGAAGATGGAGCTGGGTGCCTCAAATATGTTGACGCCAGTTAATCCAGTCCGAACAAGTTTCCTCATTGAATGGGAGGGCGGAGAGTTTTGCTCGTAGATCTTTGTAGCCCCCCCCCTCCATTTTACAGTCCTGCTTAATGCTGACTCATGGTGATGAAACACCACAGCTTTATGTCCAGCACAACATGCAAAGCCTATCAGAAAAAAAACATGGATTCAAAATAGAAGCGTATAAGAAAGGAAAGATATTAAAGAAAAATAGTAAGTGGTGAAAAAAGAAAAAATTAAAGAAGCAACTCTAGATCTTTTTCAGTAGTTATAAACACATTTATGTTTTGTCCTCTCTCTCTAAAGTTACATCATAATTTCCTTCTGTCTTTCCTTCTCTCTTTTCTAATCGTCAAACCCATAAATCAGAAATAATTTTTTTCTCATTTTTTAAGCAAAATGCAACATTAAATGTGGTTGAGAAACACTAATCCAGTATTTCTCAAGCTTAGCAACTGCTTAGCAACTTCTGGAAGTTGAAGTCCACATCTCTTAAGTTTAAGAAACATTGCAACAAGTTAAGTTTGTCATCAGAAAAACATGGATTCTGCTGGGGTTTAAATGGACAGAAAATTTGGGAGGTGGAGGGTCAACAAAGAAAGGAGGGTAAGTGAGAAAGTGGGCCTAGATCAGGGGTAGGCAACCTTGGTTCTTTTATGACTAGTGGACTTCAACTCCCAGAATTCCTGAGCCAGCCATGCTGAGAGTTGAAGTCCACGAGTCATAAAAGAGCCAAGGTTGCCTACCCCTGGCCTAGATGCAGGTTGGTTACAAGATGCTGGGTCTCATCCTAAATTAGAACAGGGTGTGAGATGTAAAAACCCCAAATTTTGATACAATACGAAGACAAGTCTGGTTAACAAAACAAAGTTTTATTGGAGAATAACATAGAAAGAATAAAAAGAAGAGAATAGAATAGAATAAAAGAGCGTTTGCAAACGCGGCCTCCTGAAATTCTTCCCACTCGAATGAGTTCCAAGAGCACGCTGGCCTGGTTTCAGGTTTTGCATTTTATACCCCTACAATGCATGTCACATCTAAGCAGCTCTTTCATCTTTATAGAAGTACTTTGAAGTTGTACTTTGTTAACCTGACCTCTTCCGTCCATCTGCTGTTATCTTGTTTATTTGTAATTCTCACCTTGGGTCAAAATCCCCCTCTTTGATAGTAGGATTTCTACTCAAAGTGTAAGTTCCTGTGTCCGGAGGATTTTTAGGCAGGAAATAGTAAACATTTGGTCATAATGAATTATCTTTGCTGATTACCATTTGCAGTCATTTTTACATGGGCAGGAAACAGTAAACATTCCTGTTTCATATTTTGGCATTGCATTGTTACATTTACAGTGTTACATTTGTACTAAAGAGACAGTTTCATATAATGGCATTACATGTCTACAATTATTTCTACAATTATTAAAAGAATAACTTTTATTTCCTTCAAGGGGAAAGGTTTCATATCAAGGCTAACCTCAAGTAACATGCTACAGTTTGTTGAGCAAATCACAGTTGCCTGAAGCTGTGCAACATTCTAAGCCACAAACCATGGTTTGCAAACCCCAATAGCTGGGTCTAAGCCAGAAACAATACAAAACATATGACTTTGCATGATGATTATGATGATGGTTTTATTCATTCAGTTGTGTCTGACTCTTGGTGATTCTATGCGCCAGGTCTCTCCACATCTTCTGATCTTACACTACTTCTTTGAGTTTTTCTATGCTCTGGCTGGTGTCAGCTTTGATGGTGTCCAGCCACCATGTTTGTTGATGGCCTGGTTTCCTTTTACTGCTAACTCTTCCAAGCATAATTGCTTTCTCCAGTGAATTCCCCTGCATGGCATAGCCAAAATAAGTGAGATGCAGATTTTGCACATGGTTTTAAATATAGGAAGTCTTCAACTTACAAGCACAATTGGGATGGGGATTTCCATTACTAAGCAAGGCAGTTATTAAGTGAGTTACACCCAATTTTACCTTTTTATCATAGGTGTGAAATGAATCATGCAGTTGTTAAGTGAATCTGGCTTCCCCCATTGGCTTTGCTTGTCAGAAACCAATGGAGAAGATTGCAAATGGCGATCATGTGATCCTGGGACACTGCAGCCATTGAAAATCTATGCTGGTTGGCCAAACATCCAAATTCTGATCACATGAGGGCAGGGTGCAGTGGTGGGATTCAGCCAGTTCGCACCAGTTCAGCAGAATCGGTAGCTAATTTTTTGTTGCCCATGCCCAGAATGGACTTCTGGAAGTGGCATCCACACAGAGAACCAGTTGTTCACATATTTGAATCCCACCACTGGCAGGGTGCTATGACAGTTGTGTAAGTATCTGTTAAAAGCCACTTTTTTCAATGTTGTAACTTTGAACAGTTGCTAAACCAATGGTTGTAAGTCACCCTTTTGGTTTAATCTCCAAGGATTGGGTATTTTGCTAAGGGTAGCAACTCTTCAGCTTTATAAGTAGTTTGTCTACTGAGTAGCTAAGTCCTGAAACTGGGGCTTTTCTTCTGTGTTCAAGCCATCAGTCCCTTCTGAGAATACAGTCCAGGAATGTCTGCAGGATGTGGTTAACTTAGTCAAGAAGTGAGTGGCATCACTCATAAAAAACACAGTTTGACGTTTTTGAAAACATCCTGCAGACAACCATTGCAGCCCCTTTCTATGTTCACTCAAAAGTCCTTTCAAACTGAATTCTTCTTCCTGATCAGTAGTCATGGATATTTGCAGTGGGGGGCCAACACAATGTGAATAGTGCCATTAATGTACATTGCAATGCACAGACTGAGTTGTTTCCTTTACATAAAGATGTCACAACATGTGTCATTTTGAAAATTACGGCTCAGGCATTTTGCACTCAAGGAAACAGCAAAGGGGGAGAATATTCAGGGCCTCTTTCTTGAAATGGCAATTAGTATTATTTAATATAGGCTAACATGTGGCAAATCAACCCCCACTGTATTTGGGGTAGGGACCCAGGCTGTTTAAGATTAAGAAACTGGCATGTTAGAAAAACTCTTTTTTGTAGCAAGGTAGAGTCACAAAACCTTGAACATTTCTTACACCAAACAAAATCAAGACAGTTTTATGTTGCATTTGCTTCTCATACTTTCCACTTTCTCAGGAATGAGAAATCTTTTCTGAAACTCCTTCCTTAATGGTCCATTATTCCTTCCTCATTCCCAAGGCCCAGGCTACACTCTTTCACAAGAGTGTTAGGTTTTTTTCTTTCTGAAAAAAGGCTTAACATTGTTAAGAATGTTGCCTTAACACCATTCTTTCAATATTATGCTGGAAATAAATAGATTACAGGTAGTCCTCGACTTACAACAGTTCATTTAGTGACTGTTCAAAGTTACAATGGCAATGAAAAAAGTGACTTATGACCATTTTTCACACAACTGTTGTGGCATCCTGTGATCAAAATTCAGATGCTTGGAAACTGATTCATATTATGACAGTTGCAGTGTCCTGGGGTCATGTGATCACTTTTTGCAACCTTCTGACAAGCAAATGTCAATAGGGAAGCCAATTCACTTAACCACTGTGTTACTAACTTAACTGCAGTGATTCACTTAACAATCGTGACAAGAAAGATCATAAAATGGGACAAAACTCACTTAACAAATGTCTCAGCAACAAAAGTTTTGGGCTAAATTGTGGTCGTAAGTCAAGGACTACCTATATTAACAAAACAGACAAGCAAAAGATATTGTGGCTTGGTTTACACACTGCAGTTAGCTAAAATCAAGCTTGTGCATTTGTTTCTTTTCAAGACATGACTCCTAGGTTAATATGTGTTTCCTAACAATATGTGTTTCCTAAGTTGGTGCCCTACAAGTGAGTTGGGTTGCAAATTCTTTGTTGGCTTAGGATGGAAGTTGTACTTCCAGCCATCTGGAGCAGGGGTCCTCAACCTTGGCAACTTTAAGACTTGTGGACTTCAACTCCCAGAATTCCTCAGCCAGCAAAGTCTTAAAGTTGCCAAGGTTGGAGACCCCTGATCTGGAGGACCCCAGTTTAGAAATAGTAAACCTGGAAATAAATGATCACCCATTGATCATCATCACTTTGAATGTTTCTGGATAAAAAATGAAAACAAAACACATCCCTTCAGCACTGTACCACACGTGTAAATGTAGATATTTTATTTTTAAAACAAGAGAAATAGTGCTGGGCTGAAGGCCTTTTACTGACTGATCTCTTTCTCATTATATGAAAGACCTGCTTAGCTATGCTCTAAAGGCAGCCAACCAAAATTCACAGGATCTTTACCTGCCTCTAACAAGAAACAGAGAGAAATTATTTGGGAACATATCAGTAAGCAAAATTCCAGCCCTGATGTGTGTTCTTCATATATTTCCACAGCCTTTTTGAAAGACACCAAGGGAGGCAGGTGGATCCCACCACACAATTCAAACCCTGTTCTTGCTTTTATGGCCTTAGAGGTAGACAAGGTACCTTAATGGCAAGAAGGTGGTCTGATCCCACAGGGGATAGAGATCACCACTTATCATGTCAGCGAGAGAAACCCATTTGGCAATGGGTTAGTCTTCGTGGGATTTCTAAGGGTGGAAGGAGCATAGGGTAAAAAGATCCCCTCTTATAGGTAATCTGATGGGGCCTCGGTGGCCAACCCAGGCTTTCAAAACAGCCTCCCACCTAAGATCCAAGGAATCACTTTTCTTTTTGCCTTCCGGAAGGTCTTGAAGACCTGGCTCTCCCCCCAAACGTTGAACTACAACAAGGCTTGACCTGGGAGGCCTTTGGCCTTGAAGGAAGTTAGCCCAGAGAAGCAAATATTAAAAGGGCAGAAAAATATATTTTTCCTCAAAAGGATTTTTTAAAAACCAAACCTGGCCCCAAATCTATCTCTCTGCCCCAAGCAAGAGCTAGCCCCATATGAATGCAGATGTAGAACCATCAGAAAGCTGAAGCCAGGGCACTCAAGAAGACAAAGAGAAGATCTGCTTGCCCCACCCAAACTCTAGGAGTCATTAACCCCATCACCTGGCAAGCAGGATATGATAATAGGATTAAACCACAGATATCAAGGCCTAGAAAAACACTCAGAAATAGCTTCAAGGTTCATGCCACAGGAACAGGAAACTATTCCAAAGGCTAGAGGGGGTATAAAAACCTACTGCCCATGTGCTCAAGGTCTCTTTCCTCTCTGCTCCTTGCAAGGACCATCTTTCTGCTTCTTCAATAAACTGTAACCTTCTTCCCAAAGCAGTCGCCATTTTGCTTATTTATCCCGGCTTGGATGAACCAGGATGAAGACTTACTTCTAACAGCCTGGTGTCTGGGTTACTTCTCTTTTTATTGTTTTTATGGATTGCTGCAAGCTGCCTAGAATTATGCTATGAGATATGCAGCCACAGAAGTCTAGTAAGCAAGCAAATAAATCCAACTGGTTAAAGTTCTTCGCTTACTATAGCACCACAGCAACAAGGATTTTGTTTCTCAACTTCTAGCGGACCTTCGTCTAATTACAGGAAAGTGTCTAGTCTTCAGGATGCCTTAATAGTTTTCATTTACTCCATGCATGCAGCTACTCTCTCCAGATCACCAAGCTCCCAGGTTCAATCCAATCAGAATAGAGCTGGAAGGGACCTTTGGAGGTCTTCTAGTCCAACCCCCTGCTCAAGCAGGAGACTCTAGTCTACACCATTTCAGACAGTCTTTTCTTAAAAACCTCCAGTGATGAAGGAGGCACCCACAACTACTGAAAGCAAACTGTTCCACTGATTAATGGTTTTCACTGTTAGGAAGTTTCTCCTTAGTTCCAGGTTGCTTCTCTCCTTGATTAGTTTCCATCCGTTGTTTCTTGTCCTGCCCTCTCGTGCTTTGAAAAATGAGTTGAACCCCCCCCTTCTTTGGCACAACCCCTCATATACTGGACTACTGCTCTCATAGCAGGTCAAAAGCGAGGAAGGAAATTAATCGCAGGTCTCCCCCCGCCCCCAGCCTTCGGGAAGGAGCCCGTGTGCACGCTGCGTCACATGAATCGAGGAGAAGCGGGCGCTAGGACTCCGGAGCTGTCTCCGCCCAGACTCCTCCTTTAGCAAACCTCCGGCCTGAGCTGGCGAGATCGAGTGGTTGGTGGCGGCTGCGCACGTCCTTCTGGATCGCTCAGCCGCTTTATAAAAGGGGCGCGAAGGCCTTTGTCTTGCAGAGCTCGGTTCCTGCTTCAACAGTGTTTGAACGGAACCGGTTCCACTGCCTTTTCTTTTTTTTTTCCCCGCCTCGGATCGCCTCTTTCCTCCTTCCTCGAGTTGAAAACAGACGAGGGAGCGACTCGCTGCTTGCCGATCCTCCACCTCCAGCAGGATCTCCTTGAGCCGGACGCCGCTGTCTCTTCCAGCCCACCGCAGAAATGGACTCCCAGATCCACCAGAACTACCACCGCGATTGCGAAGCTGCCATCAATCGCATGATCAACATGGAGCTGTATGCCAGCTACGTCTACCTCTCCATGGTGGGTATGGGCCAGGGAGACGAAGGTACCCGGCACTTTGGGTAGAGACACTTTGGTTTAGTGGTTAACCAGGAACCTGAGTTCTAGTCCCGCTTTAGGCATGCAAGTCAGCTGGGAGACTTCGGGCCAGTCACTTTCTCTTTGACCTACCTCACAGGGTTGTTCTGGGGAAAATGGGAGGAAGGAAGTATGGGGTATGTTCGCTGCTTATTTATAAAAATAAAGGGGGATCTAGGGAGGCAGCCTGCCTCGGCACCCCGCTAACCCCAGCCAGCATCCCCAGACTAGCTTAGGGTGATGGGAGTTTATCCCCTTCCCCATCTCGAAGTTTGTGGGGAGGCTGATACAGAGAGGCGTAGTCGTGGTTCCACCACGGGTGACTAGTGCAGTAATCCGCTTTCTTGGCTAAGTAACCTAAGGCGGCTTTCTTTCCCAAGCAACTTGTTCTCTAGGAAAACTATAAGAGGAATTGTTCTCTAGGAAAAGAAATGGCAACCGGGAAGGCTCAAGAGTGGTGAGAAGAGGTAAACGGCACGGCGGCTCAGCCCAGTCGCTGACTTTTGCACACGCACATGCCCTTTAGACTAGCCCCAGGCGCTCTGGAAAGCGGAGGGAAGGCACAACCAGCCTCCTTACTCATGTGTAGACCTCTGGCTTAAAGGATAGGAATTTCAATCCAGGCGGTATCTGTCAACCTTGCCAATTTTAAGATGTGTGGACTTGTGAACTTCAACTCCCAGAATTCTCCAGCCAGCAGTGAAGTCCACACATCTTAAAATTGCCATGGTTGTATACCAGTCTTTCCCAATCTTTTAACAACTTTTAAGATCTGTGGGCTGAGGAATTCTGGGAGTTGAAGCCCAACTTCTCTAAACGTTGCCAAGGTTGAGAAACGCTGTTCTAGACCCACAGCACTCAAACTATGCTGCCTGGAACCCCAGAGTTCTGTGAGAATCCAGTGATTCAACATGACCGTTTATTGTCCTCATAAAATGGTAACGTCTCCATTCCTTCATTTAACTTTGAGAAATGTTCTTTAGGTATGTCAAATTTGAAGAACACTGTTGTAGACTATAAATTTACCATGCTGCTGCTACTCTTGTTGCTGTCCTGCTGCTTTTTTCATTTTATCCAAGGAACCTTATGTACTCTCTTGGGTGGATCTACACCAGAAATAGAGATAAGCCTACTGGAACACAAATATAAATTTCTGTTTCTTTCTGCACGCTTCGTATTTTGACCGGGACGATGTTGCTCTTGCAAACGTCTCCAGCTTCTTTCGGTCTCAGTCACATGAAGAAAGGGAGCATGTTGACAAGTTGCTGAAGTTTCAGAGCCAGCGTGGTGGTCGGGTCCTCCTACAAGATATTAAGGTATAATAAGTGTGGCTCAAACTTCTGCTTCTCTAATAAGAGATATTGAGAAAACTGTTTTCTTCAATCTGGGTGTCCTCCAGATGTTTTAAGCCTAAAAATCCTATCACTCAATGAAATACAGCAAGAAAAATATTAGGACAAGTTTAGGCTTGGAAGAATATCCCAGAAATGGCAACACTGTCCAGGTGCTGAGAGATTAGGAAAAAGTGCTTCAAAGAGACTCCACCTTAATTACCTCATGAGAAGTATGGCTGAAAAATTCCTCATATTTTTCAAACATCTGATACAATTAGTTCTTGACTTACAATCACAATTGAGCGCAAAATTTCTGTTGCTAAGTCAGACAGTTTAAAATGAGTTTTGGCCCATTTCACAACTTTTCTTGCCACAGTTGTTAAGTGAATCACTGCAGTTGTCCCAAAAGTGCTTTTGCAAGAGGCAAATGGACTTTCTTGGGGTTTTTTTTCCTCATCCAAGACACTTCTTCAGCTCTGACTGGATGGTGGGGAATAGAAGGATCATCACCATCCAGTCACAGCTGAAGAAGCTTCTAGGGCAGTGGTTCTCAACCTTCCTAATGCCGCGACCCTTTAATACAGTTCCTCATGTTGTGGTGACCCCCAACCATAAAATTATTTTTGTTGCTACTTCATAACTGTAATTTTGCTACTGTTTGGAATCGTAATGTAAATATCTGATATGCAGGGTGTATTTTCATTGTTACGAATTGAACATAATTAAAGCATAGTGATTAATCACAAAAACAGTATAGCAATGCTCGCTGGAGAAGCTTACTCTTCCTTGCTCAAAAATGTTGGGAGGGAGGGAAGGGGAAGGAAGGAAGATTGAAGGGGAAAGGAAGGAGATGGAGAAGGAAGGAGATTGAAGGGGAAAGGAAGGAAGGAAGGAAGGAAGGAAGGAAGGAAGGAAGGAAGGAAGGAAGGAGAAAGAGATTGAAGTGGAAGGGATGGAGATGGAAGGAAGGAAAGAAGGAAGATTGAAGGGGAAAGGAAGGAGATGGAGAAGGAAGGAGATTGAAGGGGAAAGGAAGGAGATAGGGAAGGAAGGAGATTGAAGGGGAAGGAAAGGAAGGAAGGAAGGAAGGAAGGAGAGAGATTGAAGGGGAAGGGATGGAGATGGAAGGAAGGAAGGAAGATTGAAGGGGAAAGGAAGGAGATGGAGAAGAAAGAAGATTGAAGGGGAAAGGAAGGAAGATTGAAGGGGAAAGGAAGGAGATGGAGAAGGAAGGAGATTGAAGGGGAAAGGAAGGAAGGAAGGAAGGAGAGAGATTGAAGGGGAAGGGATGGAGATGGATGGAAGGAAGGAAGATTGAAGGGGAAAGGAAGAAGATGGAGAAGGAAGGAGATTGAAGGGGAAAGGAAGGAAGGAAGATTGAAGGGGAAAGGAAGGAGATGGAGAAGGAAGGAGATTGAAGGGGAAAAGGAGATAGAGAAGGAAGGAGATTGAAGGGGAAGGAAAGAAAGGAAGGAAGGAGTTGGAGATGGAAGGAGATGGAGAAGAAAGGAGATTGAAGGGGAAAGGAAGGAAGATTGAAGGGGAAAGGAAGGAGATGAAGAAGGAAGGAGATTGAAGGGGAAAGGAAGGAGATAGGGAAGGAAGGAGATTGAAGGGGAAGGAAAGGAAGGAAGGAAGGAGAGAGATTGAAGGGGAAGGGATGGAGATGGAAGGAAGGAAGGAAGATTGAAGGGGAAAGGAAGGAGATGGAGAAGAAAGGAGATTGAAGGGGAAAGGAAGGAAGATTGAAGGGGAAAGGAAGGAGATGGAGAAGGAAGGAGATTGAAGGGGAAAGGAAGGAAGGAAGGAGAGATTGAAGGGGAAGGGAAGGAGATGGAAGGAAGGAAGGAAGGAAGGAAGGAGAGAGATTGAAGGGAAAGGGATGGAGATGGAAGGAAGGAAGGAAGATTGAAGGGGAAAGGAAGGAGATGGAGAAGGAAGGAGATTGAGGGGGAAAGGAAGGAAGGAAGGAGAGATTGAAGGGGAAGGGAAGGAGATGGAAGGAAGGAAGGAAGGAAGGAGAGAGATTGAAGGGGAAGGAGATGGATGGAAGGAAGGAAGGATTGATCTTTGGAGAGTCATGTTTTTCCAGATGGTGATGAACTGCAACTCCCAGCATTCCCCAATCTTGCCCTCTCCCAGCCGCCCTCCCGGGACCTGCCCGCCCCTCCAACCTCCTGAGCGCCATTGCAGCGGCGGGGTCGCGGGAGCCCCTTTCCATGCTGCGCAGCCCTTCACCGACAGACCCTCGTTGCATGCAAGAGGGGTGCGGCTGGAGCGCTAGCTCCCGCTCGGAACGCACCGCTTCTGCCCTCCCGGCCCGGCCGGCTGGCCTCCGACACACATGCAGGCATCGCCGCCGCCTGGCCGCTTCCGAGGCCCAGAGCCTGGTGAGCTGGGAAGGAGCTGCTCTTGCCCGCCAGTCCCAGGGCCGTGCCAGGCGCCAGAGGGCTGAAGTGGCCTCTGACGGCGAGGGAGGCAGGCCGGGCGGCACGGGGGAGGCTCCAGCGTGGTACGGAGGGCAGCCGGGGGCAGAACGCAGCCGGGCAACCAGGAGGCGTGGGGACAGGCTCGGCGCTGCAGCTCAGCTCAGCCAGCAGCAGCAGCAGCAGTAGCGCGTTGCCAGAGCAGGGTGGGAAGATAGGGGGCAGTGGTGGCAAGTCATGAAAGCAGTGTCCACACGTTCAGGGTGCAAATGCGTTGGACGGTTTGGCTCCCCCACCCCTTTATTTACTGATTTGCCACAAGCTCGTGCAAACAAGCCCTGAGGAGTTCTGAACGAGTGGTCGTTTAAAAAAAAAGCTTCAAGCAACGAGGCAGAAAGGGGAACTCGCTCACGGCTCATTTTTTTCCCTTTCTCAGCAACTGGGAAGGCAGCAGCCAGAGACGCCGCTGCACAAAGGGAGGCGGAGAGAGGGGCGAGGGGAAAAACCTCACTCAACTTTTGCCCTTATCAGACCCGGTTCCCTTCTGGTCGACCCCCTCCCACCCACCCGTCCCCTTCACCTCGTCCCACTACAGATCGACACTACCCCTCAGGAGTATTTTGCCAGGCTTTTTTTTTTACCTTGGCCCTGCGCTTTTCCCAGACGGAAGCCAGGCAACAGGACCTGAAAGACGCCGAGCAGGAGGTTCATAGCCGTGGCGACGCGACAGTAGCTGCTCTGCAATGGGTAGCGCAGCCCCGTTATGCTGCTGAGGCAGCTGCTTTCCTGTCTGCCTGAGCTGGCTGGCGGAGCTAGCCTTGAGCAGAAATTCTCACTAGTGTCTCGGTTCCTAAGACCATCGGAAATATGTGTTTTCCGATGGTCTTAGGCGACCCCTGTGAAAGCTTCGTTCAACCCCCAAAAGGGTCGCGGCCCACAGGTTGAGAACCACTGTTCTAGGGTGAGAAGCGAAACATCTTCAAAAAAAAAAAAAGTCCAGTGGCCTCTTGAAAAAGCACCTTTGGGACAACCATGACCTGGATGACTGAGAATCTCCATAGACAATCACTGCAGTTGTTAATTTAGTAACACGGTTATTAGGTGAATCTGGCTTTCCAATTGACTTTGCTTGTCAGAAGGTTGCAAAAGTGATCACATGGCCCTGGGACACTGCAACCATCATGAGTCAGTTGCCGTCAGCGAAACAATGTTGTCTGGCGGGTCCTAGGGGGAGGGCCTTCTCTGTTGCGGCGCCCACCCTCTGGAACCAACTGCCCCCTGAAGTCCGCGTTTCCCCCACTCTCCCGGCCTTCTGGAAGAATCTAAAAACCTATTTATGCCGGCAGGCCTGGGGATGACTGTGATTGTGTGCGGATGATGAATGTGTTTGGGGTCTTTTTAAACGCTTTTTAGCTTTGGTTTTAGTTTTGAAATGTTGAAATGTTGTTTTATTTATGCTGTTAGCCGCTCCGAGTCTTCGGAGAGGAGCGGCATAAAAATTTAATTTTTATTTAATAATAAATAATTTTGTTCATGTAACCATGGGGATGCTGAAATGGTTATAAATGTGAAAAATAGTCAAAAGTCACTTTTTCCAATGCTGGTGGAACTTCAAATGGTCACTAAATGAACTGTTGTAAGTTGAGGACTGCCTGTATTTACCCTAGCTTAACATTAAATACCCCTTTCTGAATTTAGTGTCATTATTGAATTGCTTGGTCTTGCCAGCTAATTTAAGCCTATAGGCCTTATTGAGTGTGGCTCTGCAGAGTTTGATGGAAGTTCTAGTCCCAGCAAATTTGAAAGGCACCTATTTGGGGAAGGGGGTGTTATAGAATGCCTATAACAAGATTGGCGGGCCTCCCTGAGTCTGCATTTACATATCACACCGAACAATAATGGCTGTATTCATAATGTAATCATCCATGAATTACTTTTTTTTTAAATTTTATTTATGATACAATTAAAAACAAACAAACATTGGATTTGACGTGACATTCCAGTATATACATTCTTATCCGATTGTTCCACTTTTTACAATGACTTCTTCATCTCTACATATACATCTAAGATTTATATACAGTACTTATTCTAAAATGAAATAACATATATTTCTATTTAACATTCATCCTTAATCCCAACCATCCTTTTCGAATTCCTCCAGCGGTAGAATTTATCCCAGGTTTCGTAATAAACTGATCCACATTTATCTTTTAATATCATTGTGAGCCTGTCCATTTCTGCACATACTAATATTTTATGTATTAACTCTTCCTCTGAGGGAATTTCCTTGCTCTTCCATCTTTGTGCAAAAGCAAGCCTAGCTGCAGTCAGGATATGTAGAAGCAGGTAGATTGTTCCCTTGTCATATTTTTCTGTCATTATTCCCAGCAAGAAGAGTTCCGGTTTTAACTCTAAGTCCAGTGATAATATATCCCTCAACCAGTTTTGTGTCCTGTGCCAATACTCACGAGTCTTTGGGCATTCCCACCACATATGGTAATATGAACCTATTGCTGTTTTACATTTCCAGCATAAGGATGAGATGTTTGAACCCATTTTGGCTAGCCTTGCGGGTGGGAAATGCCATCTATAGAACATCTTGTAGAGATTTTCCTTATATGAGGTAGCTAAGGTGAGTTTCCTATTTCTTTCCCACAGTTCTCGCCAAATATGCAGGTCGATACTGAAACCAAAATCCCTACTCCAAATTAGCATGGTCTCCTTAACCTGTTCTTCATACATTGTCTGATCTAAAAGAAAATCATATATTTTTTTAATCATTTTATCCTCGGGACCTAATAAAATTTTTATCTAGTTCTGTCGGTTCTATCTTTATACCCCACTCTTTTTTATCTTGCCTATATCTTGCTTGTAGTTGGAGGTATGCCCACCATTCTAATTCTATCCCTGCATCTTGGAGATTCTTCCTCGATTTTAATTCTCCTCTCTCGTCTAGTATGATTTTATAGGTTATTACTCTCCCTAGCTGAATGAACCTTGGGTGTATGTACATTTCTAGTGTTGAAATCCAATTGGGGACTTGCCTATAGTTCTGTCGTCGGATTTTGATCCATACATCTATTAGCGCCCATCTAACATAGTGCCTCCGGAAGTACTGGTGAACTTTATGCTTCTCATCCCATAACATGGCATGCCATCCAATCTGCATGTCATGACCTTCCAGTTTTAATAATCTCCGATTTTCCAGTCGAATCCAATCCTGCACCCACAGTAAAATTGTAGATTGATAATATTTTTCCAGATCGGGGAGGCCGAGACCCCCCCCTTTCCTTAGCATCCTGTAATAATTTTAATTTAATCCTTGGTTTTTTCCCTTTCCAAATTAATTTAAGTATGGTTTGGTTAAAATTTCGAAAGAATTCCTTTTCTAATCTAATTGGTATACATTGAAATAAGAATAATATTTTAGGTAATATGTTCATTTTAATTACGGCAATTCTACCCATGAACGAAAGCTGGAGATTTGTCCAGGTGTCCAAGTCTGTTTTTTTTAAATAACATTTTTTATTATTTGATATCCATTTGTACATGTAAACAAGGAAAAAAGAAAAAAAATACTTTCAAGTTAAAGCCATTCAACTCTATACAATCATTTTAAATTTGTAAACCTTCTTCACTCCATATATCCAAGTTTAACTATGAACCAACTACATTTTACACATTTTAACTTTCACTTCTTTTCAGGTCAATCCATTGGACATCAAACAAACAAGTCATCTTATTAATGTTAATAATTTCCATGTCGATATACCCATCCCTTCGACAAGTACATTCTTAGTCTATTTGATATATATCTTCCAATAATCAGTAAATATATATTTGTATATGTAAACCAGGGGAAAATTCAAGCTAACTGCTATCCGACTTAATACAATCGATTTAAATTTGTAAACATTCTTCACTCCTTATGTCAAGATTTAACTATAAGCCAGATACATTTTCTTTGATTGTTGTTTCTCTTGTATGTAGTCTATCCACTGTTTCCAGTCTATCATATATTGTTCATTTGAGCGATCCTTCAAATATGCCGATATTTTAGCCATTTCTGCCAAATTTATTACTTTCAAAGTCCATTCTTCTATAGGTGGTATTTCTGGCTTCTTCCAGTATTGTCCCACCAGCAGTCTCGTTGCTGTGATCAAGTTCAGAATTAAGTTCGTCTCTGTGGTAGTGCAGTCTTTTATGATCCCTAACAAAAACAACTGAGGTAGAAATTCAATATGCTTTTTCAAAATGGTTTGGAGTGTCCACCATATTTTTCTCCAGAAGGCTTTAATTTTTCTACATGACCACCATACATGAAAATATGTGGCCTCCATACTATCACACCTCCAACATTTAGGTTGGATGTCTGGGTAGATATACGATAATTTTTTCGGATCTAGGTGCCACCTGTAGAACATTTTATAAAAGTTCTCCCTTAAATGTTGCGCTTGTGTAAATTTTACATTTCTCACCCAGATTTCCTCCCACGTTTCCATCGTGATAGGTTGGCCAAAATCTTGTTCCCACTTTACCATACAATCCTTAACTAGTACAGTTTCAGAGTCAATTTCTATCAGTACACTGTACACTCGTTTGATATGCATGGGCCCCTGCTCTCTAACCTGTTCAATTAACTTCTCATCTGTTCTGGATAAACCCTTCTTCAGGTCTTTTTGCCATCTAGACTGCAGTTGCAAATATGAAAGCCAGGTACACACTATTCCTTCATCTGCTAGCGTATTCGATGGTTTTAACGAAAACACATTTCCTTCTTCCGTTACTAGTTTACTATAGGGCACCACAGCCTGACCTTGTATTATGTTTATGTCCCCTATTGCGTGTCCGGGGATCGTCCAGATGGGAATCTTTTCGTGTAGTAGGTGCTGATATTTCTTCCAGACCCACAATAGCGGGGTTCACAGTGGGTTCTCCCTGAAGCTCTTGTCCACCTTCTTGTCATACACTAGGTATGCGTGCCAGCCATATAGTAAACCATGCCCTTCAACATTCAGTACTCTGTCATTCGTTATATTAATCCAGTCACTCAGCGCCACCAGCGCCGCAGCATAGTAATATAACTTCAAATTGGGCATTTTTAAACCACCTCTCTTCCTTGTATCCTGGATGGTTTTTAATTTAACCCTCGGTTTCTTGCCATCCCAAATAAATCTGTTAATGCCCTTCTGCCATTCGTCCAAGTCCACATCCTTTTTGAGTATAGGTAGCATTTGAAAGAGAAATAGAAATTTTGGCAATACATTCATTTTTACTGCCGCTATCCTGCCCAGCAGAGACAGTTGTAATGTTTTCCACCTGACCAGATCTGTTTGTATCTTGTTCCACAGCACCTCGTAATTATTTTTATATAATTTCCCATTTGTAGCTTCTATCTCCACTCCTAAGTATTTAACTTTCTTAACTATTTCACAGCCCGTTATTCTTTCTAAGTCCTGTTTTGAGTTGTTATCTAAATTTTTAACTAGCATCTTCGTCTTAGATGTATTTACTTTGAAGCCCGATACCCTACCATAGTCCTTCATTATCTCCATCAATCTCCTAGCTGAATGTGCTGGTTGAGCCATTGTCACCAGCAGGTCATCCGCGAAGGCACATAGTTTGTAGTCCTGTTGTCTAATCCGTATGCCTTTTATGTCATCTGCCGCTCTTATCTTGTTCAGTAGAATTTCCAGCGTTAGAACAAACAGCAAGGGGGATAGCGGACATCCCTGTCTAGTACCTTTCTCTATGTTAAATGAGTCTGTTAAGTCCCCATTCACAATGATCTGGCCTGTTTGTTTCTGGTAAATTGCCAGTATAGAATTAATAAACTGTTCTCCCATTTTCATCCCCTCAATCAGTTTTATCAGAAACGGCCAATTCAATCTATCGAAGGCTTTTTCTGCATCTACAAACATGAGAGTAGCGGGCACCTGGTTATGCCTTTCCAAATACTCTATTATGTTCAGCAGTTGTCTTACATTAGTTTTCATCTGACGTCCTTGTATAAATCCAGTTTGGTCCGGGTGAATTAATTTTTGTAACACTGTCATTAATCTATTAGCCAAGATTTTTGCGAAGATTTTATAATCCGTGTTCAATAGCGAGATGGGTCTGTAGTTTTCTGGTTGAGCGTTGTCTTTTCCCTCTTTAGGGATTAGGGAGATGTAGGCTGTTTTCCACGACGGTGGAACTTGACCACCCTCTTGTATGTTGACAAATAGCTCTCTAAGGGGTTCTATCATTTCCTCTCGAAGATACTTGTAGTAGGTCGCTGTTAACCCATCCGTCCCGGAAGATTTTCCCTTTTTCAGTTGTTTAATCACTGAAAGTATTTCCT
The DNA here is from genome assembly GCA_034064705.1 of Bothrops alternatus. Taxonomy (NCBI): domain Eukaryota; kingdom Metazoa; phylum Chordata; class Lepidosauria; order Squamata; family Viperidae; genus Bothrops; species Bothrops alternatus. The sequence goes on from JARGCV010000054.1 coordinate 1,388,105, forward strand.
CTTATGTGATCAATGCATTCAGACTATCTTTGTTCATCGGTGATTATCCATAACTTTTCATTTTGTAGAAACTTATCTATCTCCTTGTCTTGTGTCTTCTCTTCAGCGTATAACTTGGCGTAGAATTCTGTAAAAGCTTTCTTGATCATTTCCTGTTGAAATTCTTCCTTTCCTTTATACACTATCTTTTCAATTATGCGGGATTTTTGCTTCTTCCTTAATATGTATGCCAGCCACCGACCAGGTTTATTGGAATTACGGAATATCCTGTGCTTTGTGTATTGTATATTCCTTGCCACTTTGTCTGCCATCAACAAGTCAAATTGTTTCCTTAAAATCTTGATTCCCTCTTTGGTGACTTTGTCCTCTGGTCTTTTTATTAATAGTTGCTCTTTCTTGCTTATCTCATCTTCTAACTCCTTTCTTTTTTGTTCTTGTTTGCAACGGTGCCTTTTGTTCATGTCCATGAGAATCCCACGCATGTATGCCTTGCTGGCGTCCCATATCATTTCTATAGGTGTCTCTTTATTCATATTTATGCTAAAGAATTCCTTCATAACATTTTTGCATTCATCCACCTTTTCATCGTATTTAAACAGGTTTTCATTAATTCTCCAGGATCTCCTAGGTTTCTGTCCATGTCTTAATTCCATCCACACCGGGTTATGGTCTGATAGTACTTTGGGTAGGATTTTCACCGTCTTTAGGCTAACAAGCAAGTCACTGGTTGTTAATATAAAGTCAATTCTAGAGAATGATTGGTGTCTGTCTGAGAAAAAGGTAAATTCTTGCTCTTTGCCATGTCTTTCCCTCCAAATGTCTATCAGTTCGAAGTCATCCTTTATGTCAAAGAAGGATTTAGGCAACTTGGAGTGTTTTTGCGGGTTTGGTGCTGTCTTCTTTTTATCCAGGTCGACCTCTACAACACCATTCCAGTCTCCCATTATAATACATGATCTGTAGTTGAGTTGTGTTAACTTTTTATGTACCAATTTGTAGAATTTTCCTTGTTGTTGATTTGGTGCATATACGCCCAACAAAAGAATTTTCTTATCTTCCTGCACTATTTCGATTGCTAGGTATCTACCTTGAGAGTCTGACTCTATTAATTTAGCTCTTATATGCTTTTTCACATAGATGACAATGCCATTCTTCTTTACTGCTGCCGCTGCAACAAATTGTGTGCCTAGCTTGTTGTTGATTAAATATTTCTGGTCCGTAGCTCTGATGTGTGTTTCTTGTAAGCAAATTATATCATTTTTACCTTGATTCAGATAATGGAATATTTTCTTCCTTTTCTGTGGGGAGTTTAACCCGTTAACGTTGCAAGTCAAATATTTACTTGTCATGATCGGCTTCGGGACACTCCTGCCAGACCACTTCCGCTTTTTCCCCTGCTTTCTTCTTTGGTCTCTCTCCCATGGTATCCAGGTTGGTGTTCATGTTGCTTTGTGGGATCTTTTCTTGCTGTTCTATGCGTTTAGTAGTAGCCCTCATCTGTCTTAGCTCTTTAATCTGCCCTGCTTCCATGATTTTGTTGACATCCATCCTCTGTGCAGTCGCATCCCGAGAAGGTCCTTTCTCTTCTCCTGCTGCTGTGGCGGTCAGTGCTTCTGGGGAGTTTGATCGTTGTTCTAAGTCCCTTCCTCTTTCACGTGGCCGGTCTACATTATCCCGTGTTGTGGGTTGGGGCCCCCCCGCCTTCAGTTCCTTTTCAAGAAATTCTTTTGCTTTCCTGATTGAGTTCAGATGGTATCTTTTGCTATTATAGAGTGCTGACATTCCAGTTGGGGCTTCCCATCGATATTGTAGAGCGCGTGTTTTCAGTTCAGTGACCAAGAACTTATAGTCTTTTCTTTCTCTTAGCATCATGGGGGGGGGATCTCTTTCAGTATCATCACCTCTTGCCCCTCTACATACAATTTCTTGTTGTATGATGTTGTAGAAATACGGTCTTGGAATCCCTTTGTTACAGAATGGATAACCACATCTCTTGGTAGTTTTTTGTTTCTTGCGATCCATGAGTTGACTCTGTGGATTCTGTCAATTTGCCCAGAGATATTTTCAGCCTCCTCTCCCAGAAATTGTACCAAGGCCTTTACAAAAATTCTTTTCAAGTCCTCTTGCTTTTCATTTGTTGATTCTTCCAGTCCTCTGACCCTGATAGCAGTCATCATTTGCCAATATTGCATCATAGTTGAATGGTCCTGCATCTGTCTTTTCATCTCCGCCATCTGGCCCTCAGTTTGGCTCTCCACCTCTTCCATCCTTCTTTCAACCCCCTCCCAGACCTTGTTAAAATTTTCCTCCATGTCTTCTCTCATTTTCTTATTGTTTGTTTTTATTGTTTCCTTGATTTGGTCTAGGTCTTCAGTAACAGCTTTGCTTTGTGCCTCCATCCTCCTCTCCAAGTCTCTGATCTGTTCCTTCAACTTCTGTTCTAGATCCTTGTATTGTTTCTCCATCTGCATACCCATTCCCACTATCTTCTTATCCACTTCCTCTACCCTCTTCTCCACTGCCTCTAGCTGTCTCCCCATTGATGACATTATCTCTTTTAATTCTTCCATCATATGCATTTCTGGAGAAGCTTGGGTAGACCGGGGGGCCTGGGGTTCCGTAGGCTTGGAGGAAGATGAGGGAACTGGTAGGTTGTTCCCTGGTGTTTTAAGGAACTGGCCTGGGGAGGGTGTTGCCACCTTTGGGACTGTTATTTTGGACTGTTTGTTGGTGGTCATCCTGGGTTCAGTCCACTGTTTGCCAAGCTTTTTTATGCAGAAGATTAATCTTCACAGTAATTAATTATCTTATACGTAGTAATCACTATTATGAGTTCATTGGCAGTACACAATACCATTTATCAATTATATTTATAGGTGTATTCAACAGGGTATACAAATGTAAAAGGTCTCTTTGTGGTTTTAGTCACCAATTTTTTTCTCGGCCAGTAGATGTCTCCCTTCTCCATTTTCCCCTTTCAATGCTGTGCAGCCCTCAGCTCGAAATGTCGGCTTTCTCTGCTTCTCTGGCACTTTTTGTCCCTCAGTTTTTGTTCTGAGTTCTTACTTGCTTCTCACGAGAAAGGAGAAGGGCTACTCTTCGCTTTTATCCTTTTCAGCCCACGAAGTCCAGCTAGTTAAAGTAAAAGCCTCCTTTGCCCCAGCTTTTCTATCGCTGCTAATCTATGGGGGGGGGAAATTCCACCCTTTTCTTTCCTTTCTGAGGCTCCTTTTCTCACCAGTTACTTTTGTTTTAAAGTAAAAGTCGCCATCTTGGCTACTTTTTGTGTATTGTGAACGTAGTTAATCAGCTGTATAGTATAAGAAATACTTGCTTTTTTTGGGCTCTTGCTTTCAGTCCATCTGTCTCCTTGCTTCTTTGGCGCAGTTTCCTCACGCGGAGGTTGTTCTTAGCTTGTAAGTCTGTAAGTCTGTCAGCTCCTGGCTGGAACTGTCGTGAGTGTCCGGGGGGAGTCCTCTTTTTTTTTCTTCCCGAACTCTCTTCCAGGGAATTTTTAGAGGCTCTCGACCCCCTCTCCCCGCTCTAGACCCCTTCTCCGACCGGGGAGGGGTTTTTTCTGCCGCGAAAAACAGCTGTTTTGTGCTGTTTTCGCTGCTTTTTAAGTCCCAGAGTTCGGAGCCTCACAGAAGCCGGCTGCTTCCGTGCCTTGCGCATGCGCCCTCCTCGTGTCCAAGTCTGTTTTAATCTGATCCATTAATTTGTCATAATTGTCTCTTTTAATTGTTACACACCTAGCTGTTAGATGTATCCCTAAGTATTTTATTTTCTTTGTAATCTGAATACCTAATTTATCAGCTAGTTCGTTTTTCTGTGATCTAATCATATTCTTCACAAGTATTTTGGTTTTTCCCTTATTTGTCTTTAGGCCTGCCATTTCACCATATTCACCCAGTACTTCCATTAGCCTTGTCCCTGATTGTAAGGGTTCTTCGAGTATGAAAACAAGATCATAAGCAAAACTTGCAATTTGAAATTTTCTCTCTTAATCTCTAAACCTTTATTTATTTATTTATTTATTTATTTATTTATTTATTTATTTATTTATTTAATTTCTATGCCGCCCTATTCCGGAGAACTCAGGGCGGCTCACAGCATGATAGAAATTACATTATATACATATAAAAAACCCTTAAGTTAAAAAAAACCCAATCATTCCACGAACATACACTGGCTAGGGGCAAGATGTTAGCTGCCCCAGGCCTGCCGGCAAAAGTGTGTTTTAAGCAATTCCAAATTATTCTATTTAGTACCTCCAGGGATAGTATAAACAGTAGTGGAGATAGCGGGCAACCTTGCCTTGTGCCTTTTTGGATTTGGAAGTTTTTAGTAGTTTCTCTATTAATTATCACCTTAGCTACCTGTTTAGAATAAATCGCTTTGAATATGTTTATAAAATTCTCCCCAAAGTCCATGTATTCCAATTGATTAAACATAAAGTCCCATTTCACATTATCAAATGCCTTTTGTGCGTCAAGAAAGATTAGTCCCATTTGTTTTTCATTGTGGACTTTGTAATATTCCAATACGTCCAATATAATCCTAACATTGTTACATATATGTCTTTTAGATAGAAAACCATTTTGATCTGTATGTGTGAATTTTACTAAGAATCTTTCAAGACGTTTAGCCATTATGGTCATGAAAATTTTGTAGTCCGAATTTAATAATGAAATGGGCCTGTAATTTTTAATGAACGCCAAATCTGAGTTGTCCTTGGGGAACAAAGTGATAGTTGCTTCTTCCCATGAAGTCGGAATCTTCGCATTCTTCAGAACCTCGTTGAATAGATCTATTAACACTGGGCTTAGAGATTCTTGCATTATTTTGTATATTTCTGTTGGTAAACCATCCGGACCTGGGGCTTTATTATTTTTTTGTTTCTTAATTGCCTCAAATAGTTCCAAAGGTGTTATCTCTTTGTTTAACATATTTTTAGTCTCCTCTGGAACTTTTGGTAGATCAGCTGATTGCAAATATTTTAATATATCATCCTTGTTTTTCCGTTCTACATCCTCATATAATTTCTTATAAAACTCATAGGCCACCATTTTCTTCCCTTCACTCTGGTAAACCATCTCTCCTTTTTCATTGTATAGTTTATTAATCCTCTTTTTATCATTATGTTTCTTTATCCTATAAGCCAACCATCTACCCGGTTTATTGGCATTTTCAAAGAAGTTTTGTTTGGTACGTTTTCTTTGTTGCCCCAATTCTTCCTTTTCAATAATATTTATCTTATGTTTAATTAAATCTAATTGTTGTTTCAGGTCGCGCCTTTCTGGTTCATTTTGTAGGTTTTCCTCTACTCTACTAAGTTCTTCTTCAAGATTTCTTTGTTGCTGTATTTTAGTTTTATTTTCCCTAGCCATATAAGCAATTGCTACACCTCTCATGTAGGCTTTGGCTGTGTCCCATAAGTTTTGAGAATTTGTGTCTTCCTTTTTATTCATCTGGAAGAATAGGCCCGTTTGTTCTTCTAATTTCAATTTCAATTCTTTGTGGTTTAAAATTGCTCTTTTTAGAGTCCACCTCCTCGTTTTCTTTTGCCCTCTCCATTTGATTCTAATTGGATTATGGTCAGCCCACGAATTTATATCAATTACAACATCTTCCACTTCCAAATTCAGGTCTGTTGACAACCACACCATATCTATCCTAGACCATGAGAGGTGTTGCCCCGAAAAGTACGTATACTGCTTTTTCCCTGTATTCCTCTCCCTCCAAATATCCTGAATGTTGAACTCTTCCGCCATTTCTAAAAAAGTACTAGGTAGTGTTGGTCTAATTCCTTTTCTGGTCTTATCACTTTTATAATCCAATTGTCTATCCTTGATCGCATTGAAGTCTCCCACTAAACAAAAGTTGTCATAATCAAATTCGCTAATAGTGCTATGTAATTTTTTATAAAATTGTTTCTGACCTTCATTGGGAGCATAGATTCCAACCAGAGCTATTTTTATTTTGTTCAAAATTACTTCTATTATTAAGATTCTGCCATCTTCATCGTTATATATATGTTTTGTTGGAATTTCCTCATTAATATATGCTACTACTCCTGCTTTTTTTGTTGTGTGAGCGCTGCAAACATTTTTCCCAATTTGGAGCAATTTAGTAAATGTTGGTGCTGTTTTTTAATATGCACTTCTTGCAGGATTATTATGTCTAAATTCATCTTACCCAATTTATTTAGAAATTTTTTCCTCTTCAGTGGGGAGTTAAAACCATTAACGTTCAGGGATATAATCTCAATTCCTTTTGCCTCTTTATCTATATTTAGATCTTGTTACTATTGTTGGTCTAGACTCTTTAGCTTGTACTTCTCTTTCCACTGGCATCCTTATTGATCTAACCTCTGTAGTAGCTTTAGGTCTATCCTCATCATATTTCCCATTGTCTTTTTCAGTCTCTATATCATCGCCACTCCCAATTCCCTTCTCTTGCATTTGTAGCTCCTTTCCTTCTGTGGGCTGTGGCGGGGTCTCACCTTCTTCTCTTGCCTGTCTTTCAAGTAGTTCCTCCTCACTTCCAAAATTCTGTCTATAGAATTCCTCTGCTTTGTCAATTGTGTCCAGCCGAAACCTCTTTTCCTGCCACGTGACCATAATCCCTTCCGGTACCAACCATCTAAAATTAATATTTTTCCTTATCAATTTAGAAATTATTAGCTGGTAAGGTCTTCTCATATCTCTCACCCTTTTTGGTACTTGCTTAAGCACAATTAACTGTCTGCCTTGATATTCCAATGGGTCATCTCTGGTCCTAAATAATATTTCATCTCGGACAGATTTTTTAACAAATCTAATATGGACCTCTCCGGGGAGATTGTGCCGTCTTGCGTACTTTGTGTGAATTCTATAAATCTCATCAATCTCACTCGCCATATCCTCTTTAGTAGTCCCCAGGGCCCTTGCCAAAATATCTGTCACCATTACCGGTAAGTCTTCACCCTTCGTTTCTCTAATATTTTGAATCCATAGGTAGTAGGCAGCCTTCTCTACTTCCAGAGAAATAACTGTCAATTCTAATTCCCTGTTAGCCTGAACTAATTTCTCATTCATTTCGTCTACTCTCAGTTCTTCTTTTCCCATTCTTTCTTCCATTTCCTGTAATTTTTGTTCGTTTTTCATAATCTGTTGCTGAAAATACTCAAATTTCCCATCCATAGACCTCATCTTTTCCTTGAGTTCCCCTGTATCGTTTCTCACTTCCCCTATCTCTTTTTTTTATGTCTTCAATCCATGAATTACTTAACTGTGGTGATTCAGTTAACTACTACTAATATCCCCAATGTAAGGGATCTACAAGGATTCTGCAAATCTTTAAAAACATGGTTTTGCTCCAAGACCTGGACTTTATTTTTGTTTAGGCCCTGGTGATTTTTTTGTTTTGTTTTGTTAAGGGAATGTGTGATACGCCTGTTTGGACATGTTCCTTTTCAAAAAAAATTGCTTTCTTTTATTTATGTAATCTTCCCAGAGTCATTAGGCAGTCTCACAGACTTCTAAATTTAATACACACATTTGACCATAACCTGACTGTGCTGTTTGGGCTTGACCAGGTCCTGCATTAATGTGCATTTAGCTAGTCGTGCAAACTCAGCCACTGCAGGGGTTGGCTTAGTATTATTTATTTGTATCCTGCCTTTATTATTTTTACAAATAACTCAAGGTGATGAACATAGCCAGCACACCTTCCTCCTATTTTCCCCGTAATAAGAACCTTGTGTGTAGAGCTGAGAGAGAGTGACTGGCCAAAGTCACCCAGCTGGCTTTCATGGCTAAGGCAGGATTTGAACTCACAGTCTCCCCGTTTCTAGCCTGGTGCCTTAGCCACTAGACCAAACCAGGCATTGTTGTTTATGAACTATGCAACTTTAGCATGTTAACTCTGGCCTAGCATGATAGGTAAATAGCAGCCCTTTGCCAGCCCCCCCCTTAGCCTTGCCAAAGTTTTGATTTTGGGATAAAATGTATCCAGTCTTAAAAAGAGCAGCCACAAGATCTAAACAAGCTGCTTTCCCTCCACAGAAGCCTGAGAATGATTCCTGGGGGAGCACCCTGAATGCCATGGAAGCAGCACTCCAACTGGAAAAGAGTGTCAACCAGGCCCTTCTGGATTTGCATCGTTTGGCGAGTGACCAGGGAGAGCCACATGTGAGTCTTGTGATTGGGGATATAATCAGGATTCTTCCCCCTCATCCCCAAATTCCCACCAGGGACCGATTGCTCATGTCACCAGTCTAAGTTACAGTAGTGGCCAAAATTGTGGAAACCGTTTGGGAAAAGTGTACAGTAGAAATGCCACTTTTGGTTAAGTTTCCACCAAATTTTCTTCTAATTTCTTTATAACTGTAGCCTTGTTCACTTAATAATACTATTTTACATCGCTTTCTGGGCAACCAGTCAAATCTTTGCACCATTACTTTAATTTTATTACGTTTTACAAGCTCACTACATGGCTGTCTGGGGAATTCTGGGAATTAAAGTCCACATGTCTTAAAAGTTGCCAAGGTTGGAAAACCCTGCCTAGACAATGAGACTGCAAGCAGTGGTATGACTCTTATCCTTTGTGTCTCTTTCCAGCTTTGCAACTTCTTGGAATCTCATTATCTCGATGAGCAAGTCAAAGCTATCAAAGTCCTGGGTGACTACATTACCAATCTCCGGCGCTTGGGTACAACCCAGGGAGGGCTTGGAGAATATCTCTTTGACAAGCACACCCTATGAGATAGCAACAGCAGTTGATTTCACTTTCTCCCCAATTCCTGGGAGTCACTTCCCATGAACCCACAAAAACCAGCCCACGTCCATCACTTTTGCTGTGCCCCAGTCAAGGAGGGCTCCTACCTGCCATCTCTCATTGGCATGCTTCCAATAAACAAGGGTTCACCTGTTTTACATTTGTGTCTGTGTGTCTATATCTGTACATAAAAAGCTGGCTGGGTGACTTCGGGGTAGTCACTCTCTCAGCCCAACCCACCTCACAGGACTGTTGTGGTGGGGAAAATAGAAGGAGAAACTTTAGGTATAGTTACCACCTTGAGTTGCATATAAAGTAATAAAGGCAGGAGAAAAATCTAATAAATAGATTAATAAACCAAAACATATGTTATTTTCTGTAGATGGAGTTTCATGAAGGTTGGCCTCCAGCAACAATGAAGTTGTGTTGCTTGAAATCTTCATGAGTTAAAATGCTGCTTATAACCTGCTTCTTCAAAATGAAGGATGGGATTTTTTTAGATGGCAGGCAGGGGCTTTGTTTCTGAACTGCATTATACTGAAGCTTTTTTTTTCTTCCTGCCAATAGAGCCTTAGGCTTCAATGATTTCTTGTCTTCTATACAATGGAATGTGTTTGCATAGTAGCTTAATTTATATTGCAGGTGTTAGGTAACAAAACCTATTTTCTAATTCTTTGGGCTAAAAACTATAAATACATAATGTATGTATTTTTACTGGATAATATACTTTAGTGGGAGAAAGAAGGAAAACAAATGTATATAAATCAGATGGTATAATGCTACCTGCAACATTCCTAATGCTGTTCAAATTCTGTTGTCGCAAATACTTGAAGTTTGCTCCACACAATACCATCACAAGTAGATATAAAGACTGCCCAGAAACAAAACATCATATGACCCAATATGCAAATTAAAGTGGAAGATACCAAACTTCTCAAGCTATTTTGCTGTTCTGTGACTGCCTCACACCCTCCTCTCATTCTGTTAAAGAATATAGAAATTCCTAGGACAGCTTGTGTGCCTTTGCTGTGAAAACCACCCACCCACTTTCTGTACATCTAGACTGAAGGTTAGACTTCAACTTAATGGGACAGATTTAATAACTGGCCTGAACAACTGGCTTCTTTAAATTCTCTATAGGGCGTAGCTTAATTACTGAAATATTGTAATAATTGTGAACAGAAGAAAAGGAATGAACATCAGTAGGGCATGTTAAGACTTTATTATAAATGAAAGTAAACTTTCATTTGCTTTCTGGAAGTTTGGTAATTTAAGAGGGGAGAATAAATTTTATGTAGCACTGATCAAATTTTATGAAATGTTTAACTCTATAGAGAAGGACAATTTTCTCTTATTAAAACATCATCCCTGAAACTGATTGGCAGTAAGTATAGGATCAAAAACATCTCCAAACAATGCACAAATAATTTATCTAGTTATTACCTTTCACAGTTATACAAGGCCTTAAACTAGAAAAATTAATGAAGAATGAGCATACTATTGATTAATAGGCTAAGTACCACATCCACACACATGGGCAATGTAACAGAATACCACAGATTGAAGACAAACTGCAAGGAAGGCTATTTATTATTTAATTCTTGAATTTCAAAGAGGTTCCTACTACGAGGGCCCCCAAATGCTACCATTTCAGAAGACAAAGGGAGTAGGTTTAGCTAACATTTGAGGAAGAGAGCTGTCTTGCTCGTTCATTAGGCCTACCTAGGCTTTCTATTCAAAAATTAATACTGGACGGTTTTCATATTCTGCTTTTGCTGTTCCAGATAAAGCTGGCTGCAGTCAGAGATAGTATGCTGGACTAGATACGTGGGTATGAAGCTCTGCCTTGTGGGTTATTTCTCTTCTTGTTACTTTCCAGCCAAAGCACACTCAGTTTCAGAATACTCCATTGTTTCCTCCTTGTATGGTCCCTTTCATAGATACACATTGTAAGATGTTCAGACCTTAACTGGGTGGGTTTTGATCCTGCTGGTTTTAATTTTTAATAGATACAGATACTTCTGTACTTAAACCACTCCTTCAGTTCCTGAAAATCACTGTCACTTCCTTCTTATGTACATTTATGTACAAATGTGCCATTTTGTCTATTTAAGGTTCCCTATTCACCCTGCAGTTGGGAAAGATTGAAGACAAAAGGAGAAGGGGACAGCAGAGGATGAGATGGTTAGATAGTGTCATTCACACAGTGGGTCTGAGTTTGGGCAAACTGACAGACAGTGGAGGACGGGGGCGGGGGGGCTGGCGTTCTATGGTCCATGGGGTTGCGAAGAGTTGGACATAACTTAGCAACTGAACAACCATAAAATTCACTCCTGAACTCTGGAAATGAAAGGAAACTTTTGAGACCTCGTTTGCTGGATCAAATGTCATTTTGGAGTCATTTCTGGCTCTCTGTCTTGACATGGCTTGGTTGCACAATGGCTGCTAATCTAACTGGATTTCAAATAATAAATGGTGTTTTTAGAAGGCTTCTTATGCTCAGGAAGAAAGGAGAAAAGTTTTAAATTATGTCCCATGGAAAAATGTGAAACAAGCAAAAGGCATGAAAGAAACAACAAACTGCATGAACTTAACAAAAGGCGTTGTATTGAATAATCTCAGCTATGTCAGTGCCAAACTTATCTCTCATCCCTACTCAGCATGGCTGTAAGCCAAAAACAATGGATGCTCAACTCAATCTCTGGAAGACCATAATTAATTACTGAAGAAAATCAATTCTATTGGATTGCTTGGGCTTTGGAACTTCCTAAAGTAGTGTTTTTTTAACCTTGGCAACTTTAAGATGTGTGGGCTTCAATTCCCAGAATTCCCCAGCATGGAGGAATTCTGGGAATTGAAGCCCACACATTTTAAAGCTGCCAGGGTTCAGAAACACTGACCTAAAGATTGTGGAGGTTGATGCCAAACCTGGTTTTCAGTTATAAGGAGCAGGACTAGGCAAAGATATTCCTCACCTCATGTGAAAGACCAGATATGCTCACCCTACTCACCCCACCTGCAGAATCTGATAAGCTCGTTATTGGTTCATTGGTGACTGGATCATATCTGGTGCAGAATAGGTTTCAGGAAATGTCTGTGAGCATGTGCATAAGCACACACACAAACAGAAACCACTGGTCTTCAAGACAGGGACAATCGGAGAAGGGCTAGGAGGAATCAGTGGCTCTTCCCAGATATTTTAGTATCTGGCCCCGGCTCACTGGGCCTAGAGATGCAGTCCACCATGCAGGTCAGAGGGCTCCTACATTTCAGGGCTTTTAAGGAGTTGGTCACTGAACCCATTCTAGGGAGCTTATGAAGCCACCCAACAAAAATACAAAGACTGCATCTCCTCCAATTAAAAAAAAACCCAGGTAAGATGTGGTTTGGGGGGGAAATATTTGCCTGAAATCTTTGAATGTAGCTAACCTTCAGAGCTAGACAACACTGAATCTAAAGGAACAAAATTGTAGAGTCAAATGACTTGCAATAGTGGAGAATGACTGACAACTATTCCTCCATAGCAAAACACTCATTCAACTGTATCCTCAGGAACACCCCGTTAAAAGCCTCTCCATAAATGTTGCCCTTTAGACAAGTTGAGTTATTATTCATAACAAATTCTAGCTTGCATGACAAGAGGTTGTCAGTGATAAAACAAATCTTGAATTACTATTCTTTGCACAATGTATCAAGCTTATCTCCTTGGACTTTATCAGCTGGGGAACAATAGTTGTATTATATTGTCGCCTAAATCAATTACAAAGCTATCCCGCCCATTTCTCTTCTCCTTCACCCAGTTTTTATGCTTCCTTCTGCCTTGTAAAGGAACATGTGAACTCAGAGCTACTGTTTTTTGGTTTGCTTTGTCAAAGAAATTCATGGAATTTAAGAGGAGCAAAAGGAAAAAAAACATCTTTGCCAATATTCTTTGGACAGTCTCTTCCAGAGTCTGATACACAAACTTAGTTAACTATAAAAAAAACTCCATTAAACTATACTCTTAAACTTCTTAAACTTCGGTATACTCTTTGAGTGTTTGCAAATGTAATTGCACAAATCAGTACGACATACAATAAAATACAACATACATACATTTAATGACTGTTCAAAGTTACAACAGCACTGAATAAAAGTGAGTTATGACTGTTTTTCACATTTATGACCATTGCAGCATCCCCTTGGTCACATGATCATAATTCAGACGCTTGGCAGCTGACTCATATTTACGGCAGTTGCAGTGTCCAGGAGTCACGCAATCACTTTTTGCGTCTTTCTGACAAGCAAAATCAATGGGGAAACCAGTTTCACTTAACAACCATCTCACCAACTTAACAGCTGCAGTGATTCATTTAACAACCATGGCAAGAAAGGTTGTAAAATGGGACATTTACTTTACAAGTTTCTCACTTAGCAACAGAAATTTTGGGCTCAATTTTGATTGTAAGTCGAGGACTATATATAATCCACTTGCATGGTTATAGTAATTCCTCTTGTAGGCTTCTGGTTCGTCATGTGGCCGCCATGGATGGCTGGGAGACTTGCTCTCTCTCCCCCCTTCAGTTTTGCATCGCTGGGGGGCCCTGAAAAAGGTCAAAAGTCACCCCGAAGAGGCAACCAGCAAGGAGGGGCTTTCACTGGATCACGGGAGAGCAGCAACTCTCCCGTCAGAGCAGGCGATCCCTCCAAACTGGCGGACAAAAGGACCGGCCATAGAAATATGGCTCGTCCCTAGGTTGCAAACAGCCGAAGTCACATTACCATCTGGCAACTTCAAAGCAGCGTGGACAGGACTGGGTGAGGTTTGCCTCTCTTACATCCTAATTACTTAATTACCTGTATAAGCTGCTAAAGTACTTTTCCCCTTGTGGTGAGGGAAGGGGGAGTCTAGCCCTCCCTCCAGAAACAGCGGCAATTAACCACTCGGGAGTTTAAAATGTTGGAAAAATACTGGGATACTAATTGGAATTCTATTTCCTGAAATTGGTGGATTATAAGATTTGTACCTTTCTACTCTCTCTATTTTTTCTCTCTGATTTTCACTCTAATTACTATTGAAAATTTGGGGGTTTTTCCTCTTAAAATAGAGGGGGGGGACTAAAAAGATCCAACTAACTGAGACGTAACCTGCTATTCTTCAAGAGACTTGTTGACAGCTTTGAAAATAGATAAGATATAAAGCAACCTTAAAACACCATCTGCAAAAAACTCAGCTCAGCTCCCCATTTGGTGGACTTTCTGACTGTAAGTTTCTTTTTTTTAGTTTAATATACTACAATGGAAGAAGAACAGGAATGTATTTCTTCTACAGAGGAAGTACAGGAACAAATTCTTTGTATGTTAAAAGCGATGATCCAAACTTTATGTATAAGTCTGGATATGCAAACTCAAACTATGACTTCAACCAAAGAATTATCTATACAGAATTCTATAGAGAAAGTGAAACAATTAAATGCTATGACAGAAGACTTAGATACTCAACAAATACAGACAATGGAAAACACAAAAAAGAAACTGATAATAGAGAACAAGGAAAGGACTTTTCTGATAAACCAGAAGGAATTTGAAGATAAAAAAGGAAAACAGATGAAAGAGAAGATAAATACTTCGGGACAACTGCATCAAACTGGAAAAACAAAGAGACTACCAGCTAAATCAACTAGTCCTCTTAAGAAAACATCAACTGAATGCTCTTATCAACATCAAACAATAGCCACAGCAATACAAGGAGATTTTTTTGGTGATTTAAAGGCAAAGATACGAAAAATGACCTGGCAGAGAAAAAAAGCTAGAATAAGATTGAAAAAGATTGAGGTTTTGATCTATACATGAGATCTAAAATAGAATATATCTAAATGGATAGAATATGTATTCTGAACACAAGACATTGTAACGATTTGAGATAAAGAAAATTTTGGTCATATAAAATCTAGAAATATATTGAAATAAGAATATTATACTGTCTTATTAGATTGGTAAGATAGATGGTAGAATTTATATACAAGGTGTGTATTTTAAATATTAGAATTGTGCTGGATCAATGTAACCCTGACCAGAGCATATAGATCTGTATGTTAGAATGTTTGGCATGTATAGGGTTAAGCACTGTCTCCTTAAGAGATGGCTTATGGGTAATGTAGTTTTAGCTGTCCAGTGAATCCCATGTTAACAAGTCAGTGGGAGGGGCTACTAAGTTCATCACAGGATATCCTGGCTACATGCCAGCTCGTGTTTAATTGTCTTTGTGCAAAACCAACCATGCCACACGCATGGACACCGTCTGTAACCAGGCTAAAGTGAATATGGAGGAATTACTGATTTTACTGACATAAATGAGCAAATGTTCAGCTTCTGGACGCATCTTCAGAAATGTAAGTTTCTGTTAAGGATTCCCGGATTAAATATTTGTTTTAAACCATTTCATTGAGTTATCTGTCTGGTCTTGAATTACAAAACATCTTAGTTCAGGATCCAGAACAGTAAAATCAATATTATCTCCGTATCAACTTTAAAGGAAGAAAAAGTAAATTGATATGGCTAATTTCCTCTAACTGCCTTTTCGTCTGCCTGCATTTCCCTCCGTTGAAGTAAAGAGTTAAAGAGAGTTCTCTATGTCTGCTCTAAGAAAGTACTGTTTACCAGCCAATGTTTAAAGTGAAGAGATATTGCGCGTTACTATCTCGCTGAGTAGAAGAGGAAAAGTTTAACTTTCCCTAAGCACCAATTTCGTCTCCATGCATCTCTCTTTGTTAAAGTAAAGAAAGTGTTGTTTATTCTGTATGCCCTGCTTAAATGGAGTGAAAGACTAAAGCTGTGCCTTTATGCAAACCCAAAGGGAGAGATTTGGATGCAGTGTAGCCCCTACCTTTCTGTGGCACTTCACATTTGAAAGGAAAAGAAAAGTTAATATTGGGTGCAGCCTCCCTCTCAAAACATTTTTGCCTACTGCATCATTGCCAGAATTTCTTGCATGTTTAAAGATTGTGTATCTTCTGCAAACCTGCTGGCAATTCAAAGCAACAACTTTATCTGTTTCTTCTTCACTGTAAAGCAGCTAGTCAGAGAAGGTTGATTTCCTTTATGCAAAGCCTTTTGAAAAGGTTCAGCAAAGTAAGGCATTCACCCTTTGCCGGCCCCCAACCCAAACCATAAATCCATTCGTTGTCTTGGTAATTAAGCATCTGGTGAAAGAATACTGACTCACCTCCCCCTCCTCTTGGAATGACAAGATTCGGATGGGGGAAAGGGGGGCTTCTAGTTTCAAAGGCAAACAAACCCCTCTCAAGTATAGGCAACGCAGTAACCCCCTCTAGTGGCAACCTGCAAACAACCAACCCACATTTGCAAAGCACCAGCCCTGCTGGAAGAACAGCACACCCCCACACCTTGGTAGCTGATCTGCAAATAGCAGGCTTGCACCAACCAAGTTAATAGCACCCCCCAGAGGTGAAAGAAGGAACTTCGCTGAAATTTCTAACTATGCGGTGTGTGTCTCTGATGGTCAAAGAGCAAAGTTCCCTGAATTCATCCAAAGTAACCACCCCCCCTAGTGGGCACAGAGTGAACTTCACCCAAAGTAATCACTCACGCAAGCAGTCACCCCTAGTGGTGTCTTTGCTGAGGGCAAATTAAGGAGAAAAAAGGCAGCAAATTAACCTTGCTTATTATCACAAAGCCGTAATGACCAGGTGGATATTTATGGGAGCTAGTTGGAGCTCAGTAAACTTCAGGCGGTCAACAGCTTGCAACGTAACGACCATGGTGGAAGTTTATGGGAGCTAGTCGGAGCTCAGTAATCTCCAGGTGGTCAACCGCTTGCAACGTGGTTCTAAGAAGAAAGAATGTAGCTGGCCTTTCTCCAAACACCCCCTAGTGGTTAAAGAAGGAACTTCACACAAGCCTTTAATCACGCACAGAGAGAGCCCTCTAGTGCAGGGCTTTTCAACCTTTTTACCGATTGTACCACTTTTAGGATATGACAATATTCAAGTACCACCTAGCGAGGTGTCAAAAACTTGATGGCCAAAAAAAACCTGTTCAAAGTTGCAATTGCACTGAAATGACTTATGACCATTTTTCACACTTATGACCATTGCAGCATGCCCAGGGTCATGTGATTTATATTTGGATGCTTGGCAACTGATTCATATTTATAATGGTCACAGTGTTCCAGGGTCATGTGATCCTCTTCTGCAACTTTTTGACAAGCAAAGTCAATGGCAGAGCTGCTGGTGGCCAAGTGCTAAGGCGGGACTTCCTTTCCTCCCTCCCTTCCCTGCCTCCCTTCTTCTCATTCCCATCTCCTTCTGAAGGAAAAATTTGAAACCCCCCATTTATTTATTTATTTATTTTTGCGATTTCTATACTGCCCCTCTCCCAAAGGACTCGGGGTGGTGTACAGCCCAATTATTTAAAAAAAAACCATCAATATACAAAAAGTAAAATGATTAAGCATAGATTAAACATTTAGGCCCTAAATCCTTTTAAAACCCAATACATTATCTTAAAAAGCGCAATCCCCTAAAACAATTATAACCTTGTTGGTACCGGAGCTCCTATCTCAGGCCGGCCTGTCGGAAAAAGTATGGTTTCAGTTCTCGACGGAATGTACGTAAATCTGTCATCGTATGGAGTTTGGGGGAGCTCATTCCAAAGCGTTGGAGCTCCCACAGAGAAGGCCCTCCCCCTGGGGGTCACCAGTCGACATTGTCTGGCCGACGGCACCCTGAGGAGACCCTCTCTGTGGGAGCGTACTGGACGGCGGGAGGTATTTGCTGGCAGAAGGCGGTCCTGTAAATATCCGGGTCCAATGCCATGGAGCACTTTAAAGGTGGTCACTAACATCTTCATCTTGAAACGCACCCGGAAGGCCACCGGCAACCAGTGCAGCTCACGCAGGAGCGGTGTTACATGGGAGCGCCATAACGCTCCCGTCACTACCCGCGCGGCCGCATTCTGGGCCAGCTGGAGCCTCCGGGTGCACCTCAAGGGGAGCCCCATGTATTTGGTAGAGTCCCTCTTCCATATATTGATCAAACAAGGAAAGGCCTCCAGAGACAGAAAAGACAAGCTGCTGAGTGAACTAGCTTAAAAAGGCACATTCCCCTTTAAGAATTAGCTACTGGCTAGAAAGGAAAGTAAGGAGCGCAACTGGCACTTAAGGAAGAAAGAAAAATGTAAGTACTGGTTGCCGGCTAAGGCAGCCTTCCCAAATGGCTCCATTCATAAGTAAAGGAATGCTACAGGCAAAATCCATTCAGGAGAAAAATACTTCAAAATCCCTTGCAGCAAAACTTGCAGCTAACAACAGCAGAGCAATAGAAGCTAACATGAGACATCAGCCAAATAGAAATTGCTAAACACTCCTTAAGAACACAAAGCCCACATTGCACAAGTCCCAGAACTTCAAAGTCACAAAAGCACATAAGAATCCTTCCACTCTCCATCTCCCTCCCTCGTGCCTCACCTCTAGCCATTGCTGCCTTTTTTCATTCCTCTTGGAGGGTGACCCCTCCCCCACTGTATTTCTTGCCTGTTTGCTGCTGCCAGCACAGGTGGCTGCCACAGCAGTTGTAGATCAGCTCATGGCCAGCCTGCTTGATCCTCCTCCTTCTTTTTCTTCTTCTTCTGTGCAGCTGACTCCACCTCCTCTCAAGGCTGCTGTTTTTTTCTCTCTCCCTCTCCTGGCCAAACTGCCTCCTTTTATAGGCTCTCCTGTCTCCGCCCCCTCCTCCTTTCTCATGAGGGAGGGTGAGCCAGAAGTGAGCCTGGGGCCTTTGCAGCTCCAGAGGACTCTCTCACTGTAAGTCCTTGCCTGTGCTGGCTCTTTTCCTCCCCCACTACACTTGGCTAGGCAGAGCTGCGTACCACCTGCTACTCATTAATGTACCACAAGTGGTACGCGTACCACCGGTTGAAAAGCCCTGCTCTAGTGGACAAAGGGTGAACCTCGAGGAACAGCACCCTGGTGGCTGACCCGCAAGCAGAGCCCTCTAGTGGTCAAAGGGTGAACTTCACTGAAGTACCCATGGATGGAAGCAGTGACCCCTAGTGGTCAAAGAGTGAACTTCGCTGAAGCACTCACTCCCGCAAACAGTGTACTCTGGTGGCCAAAGAGGGAATTTCCCTGAAGTGCCCACCCAGGTAGAGTGACCCCTAGTGGTCAAAAAGCAAAGTTCATAGAATTCGCTTTAAAATAGCTAGGAAGTTTACTGAACCTGTCCTAGCCATGGCGGAGTGTCTCCTTGATTTAGAAGAAGGGGTTCAACCAACCAGCCTAGATGAGTCACTGCAACCAGCCAGCCAAGGAGAAATGCTGCAACCAGCTAACCTTGACCTGTACACAGAGGCTGATGCTCAAGCCTCAGTGAGGCCAAAGACATCCCAGGTGCACTATGACCTGAGGCAACAAAGAAAGCCTACAGAAGCCATGCGCTCACATCTGATGGAAAGATGGGAGTCGAGTTATGAACACCATGAAAGACACTGGGAGAAATTACTCAAACTCTACCAAGTGCCTAAGGAGCTCTCCCCCAAACGTGTGCACTCATTGGAAGATGCTAGGGAAGATGCTCTCTGGCAATGGATAGACTTCGAACGCCATCTTGAAAGGATTCAGGCACAACTAGGAGACCCAACAGTTGATAGCAGGATGCAAAACCTTAAGCTACTAAACAAGGAACGTAAAAAGCTTCTGGAGAGTATAGACCATTTCCCAGAGACCAAGCCTTACCCGAAAGACATACCAGTCGAGAGGGCCAAGTCCGAAGTTTCCCGCCATTCACATGCACCATCCCAGCGATCACATGTGGGCCCCTCTCACGCCTCTGGAAAAGCTTCACCCTTTCGCCATAACTTACCACAAGCACAGGCGCATTCCAGCGTGTCACAACAATCTCATGTTACAGGCGCCTCCCACCATTCAAAAGCATCTTCTCGTCATAGCCAAGTGTCCCGAGTTTCACGGGCAGAAAGCTCTGCCATTCAAGCAAACATCGAAGCTGAAGCTGCCAACGCAGTCTTTCGCATGTTAGAGGTGGAGCAGTGGAAAAAGAAAGAATTGGCAGCGATAGAGGCTGAAGCAGCCGAAATGGAGGCCAAATGAGAAGCTGAAGCAGCTCAAATGGATGCCAAATGAAAAGCTGAAGCAGCTAAAATGAAGGCCAAAATAAAGGCCACTCAAGACAAGCTTGAGCTCATACAAAGCCAACGAGAAGTGGCAGATAAAACGGCAAGAGCGAAAGGCCTTCAGAAAACACTCCAATGCACCACCTTCTCCTCCAGTTGGGAACAACTGGAAAATGAAGACCAGCATAGCTGTGTGCAGGCCTACATCGACAACCAGAGCGTGTTTCAATGTGAGCAAGTAAGAGCGCCGTAGCTATCCGCAAGCCCCCCAAGACTGAGTAGACAAGGAGAAGAATCTCAACGGCCAGATGTGCCGATCAGCCAGAGAGTTGACGTCGCAACATCTGGATCACAAGATCGTCCCACTGGCGCTACACCATCGACCCCAATGAACCAAAGCAGAGACAGTATCCGGATGGGTCCACCTGTAGTGGCAATGGTTACACAGCAGGAAGTGCAACGGCTATGGGGTGAACTTGCCAGAATGGAGTCAATATTGAGGCAACAGGAAGCAGCATCCCGAGAAACTGCCCCCAGACCTGACCACAGAGGAGAATCTCGACCACCAGCTGTGCCAACCAGCCAGGGAACCGGCAATGCACCACCTGAACGACGAGAAACCCTCCAACAAGTAAGCACACAAGAAATCACGCCCCCTCAGCTCAACGTAAGGACAGAGGAATTCAGGCCAAACACACAAGGTCCCTCGTACGTGCCATGGCAAGATACCCTCAACAGACATCACGCTGAAGAAAGTGACCAGCCAGACCTGGCACACGCCCTCGCTCTCGGGAGCAACGCACCACCTCCACCTGACTACAGCACATACGCAGGACCAATGTATCCTCCAACATTCGGTGGAAGAAGGTTGGACATGGCATCCAGAGGCGTGCGAAAATTCTCCGACAAACCAGGGAAAGAGTATTTATTGTGGAAGCAATTTTTCAAGCAAGCCCACCGTGGAGAGAAGTTACACCCAGGGGAAGAAATCGGGCTTATGTCGGCATGGCTGGGACCAGAATCCTCAAAGGTAGTGGATGAGATCTTCATATCACATTTGAGTGACCCACCCGTCGCCCTTCGAGAAGCCTGGGAAATGCTCGACAAGCACTATGGGGCACCTTCTTTGACACAGTCCTCATTCCTAAAGGACCTTTAGGATTTCCCTGTCATCAACATCAACGATCTTAGTCAGATTTGGAGATTCTCCAACTTACTAAAACAGCTCCGGGCAGCACAACAAAGTTTCACCATGCCGGGAATTGTCTGCCTTGACCAGTTCGACACGCAGAAGATTATCTTCCAAAAACTGCCAAGGCAGTTGAAAGATCAATGGCTCAAAGAATCCCAGTCCTACAGGAAACAGGACCCCAGCAAACCTCCACCCTTTGCTGTTCTTACAGATTTTGTTTCCGATCAATCAGAACTGTACAATGACCCCAGTTACCTTGATGTCAATGAAAAATGTTTTACGATGCCCAAACGGACCAGTCACAACTTTGGCACTAACAAGGGTTCTTTCCAAGCCACAAAGGACAAAACTCCTCTTTCAGTATACAAGACAGAGGTCACGACCCGGCCAAAGAAGACTTCAGATGCGCAACTGCCAAGGAGTATTCATTCCAAACCTCGCCTGTCCGAAAAAGGCCTGACTTGTCCAATTCATAAATCTTCACACTCCCTAAACTATTGCAGAGAATTTGGAAAAAAGTCCCTGGATGATCAAAAGGCCCTGCTCAAGGAGCATAGGATATGCTTCAAGTGCTGTGACTCTATGGATCACATGGCCAAAGATTGTGCAGTTAGGATGAAATGCCACCTATGCAACAGTGACAAACATCCGGTGGCCTTGCATCTAGACTCTAAGAAGCCCTCTGAGGAGCCACAACAAGCAACCTTGACCCCTCCCACGGCGATGGAGTCTCAACGTGGCTCCAAAGAGGACCCAGAAACGGACTTCCGGTGGCTCCGCCGGCGTCACTAGAGTCTCCTTTGTGAGGCTCCGTTCCCTGGGTATGTAAAGCCGCAAAAAATAGCGAACATCAGCTGTTTTTTGCGGTGAAAAATCCCCTCTTCGGGCGAAGAAGAGGTGCAGAGCATTGGGAGTAAAGGGTTGAGCTCCTCTAATATCCCTGGAAAAAGTTTTCAGGGATCAAGAGTGAGAGCTCCCCATAACTCCTGAAGACGCTCCTGCCCAGAGACGCTTCTGTCATCAGACAGAAAAAGACGCCGCGACCACCTCTGCTTTTAAAATAGAATACAAGAGAGACTGTTTGCAGACTGAGTGAATACAGGAGTTTTTATTGGATTGCAAGTAGTTTTTATTGTTTTTCTGGCTATATATTTCTAACTGTTACATTCAACATAATGCATTCAAGATGGCGTATAGCTTTCACTACTTTCACTGCTAAAGGAAAGTGCTTGAAAGTGAAAGTGAATTCTCCATTTTTTTTCTTCTTTGTTCTCGTAAGCGAAGCTAGAGAGACGGTTGTAGAAATTGGATTAAAGCCAGAGCGATTGTTTTAAAAATTTAAAATGGAGTGGAATTTACGTTTTAATGTCAAACCTATTTTGGATCGCATTGATGAATTTAAAGAAGAAAGTATTGCAATATTGAAAGAGACTAATACAGAAATATTAAAATTAATTAGATCCTTTTTTCCAAATGAAATTGATTTGCAACCGACTGTTGAACATTTTATACAACAACCCAAACAAGAAGAAGACAGTATTGAGAATAAAGAGAATAATGGGAAATGGATCTTGCTTGATAAACAGTTCATTTACGGAGTGGAGGAAGAGGATTTGTTTCAAGACAGGAGGGGATGGCTATTCCTCTCAGACAAGCAGCAAGAAGAAGATTTAACTGAGAAAAAAGAGAAATTGATCCAGTTTAAGAAGCAATCTATCTATGGTGCCGAGGACCAGGAAAAGCAAAGACAGAGATTTGAAATGTTACCTCAACGAAACTCTATGGTTAAGAGAAACAGAGGACTAATGCAAAGGTTAAGATAGTTTATATGGATTCAAATGATATTGCAAGTAAAAAAGAGAGACTTATTATTTGGAAGGGAGGCCTCGTTATGGAGATTTACCTGGCAGAAGAAAAAAACCAAGAGTACGATTGAAGAAGTGAAATTTAAAATTGTATGCAAGGAATTATGGGTAATTCAAAACTATGGACTGACTCAAGGACTAAGATTATGAGTAAGATGTAAGAGAAGATGATTAACGGAAGATATAATATTAAGATTATGACTAAGATGTAAAAGAAGATGATTAATGGAAGATATAATTAAATTGAAGAAGAATGTACTTGCTTTGAAATGATCTAGGTTTGACATTAGATTGATTGATTGATTGATGGGATAGATAAGCATTATGTGATTTGATAAGGTTGAAGGAATCTAAGTTAGAAATGGATTAAATAGATTGTATTTGTTATTTAGGTTTATTTGACATATGAGAAAGCCCAGAAGTCGATTGAAGAAGTGAAAATTTAAAATTAAGTGTAAGGAATTAAGGCCAATCTAAGATTATGGGCTGAATCAAGGACCAAGTTTATGAGTAAGATGTAAGAGAGGTTGTTTAATGGAAGATATACTAAATTGATTAAGAATATATTTTTTTTGAATTGAGGGGTTTATTGATATTATTTGTTTATTTTTTTTTAAAAAAAGATGATTTATTTATTTGATGTTTATTGGTTTGAAATGATTGTCTAGAATGTTAAAAGAAACTGATTATTGGAAGATATATACTAAACTTGTTTGTTTGGGTGACTCTACATAACCTCTGAATGAATTGAAGTGATGGATTGATCGTTAGATTGATGGTTTAGATATGTAAATGAAAATTAATACTCTTAACAAGATGATTTGTCTGTTTTGTTTAGTGGACTGAAATGATTTAAGGTTTGATATTAGATGGACTGATTGAGGGATTAGATATGTATTAGAATTGATAAGGTTGAATAAATGTTAAGTAGAGATTGTATTTAGTATATAGTTTAAAATTCTTGTTAGGATTATATAATAATTTTGTTTGAAGTAGTGGGTTTTCTTTTGTTTTACCCTGTACTCACTCTGGGAAGTCAGGGGGGGGGGGTAGGGAGGGTTTACAATTTTATATACTATGTTTTCTCAACTGCAATTGGGGTTGATGCAAGAATATGTAATTATTGATATTAAGGGGTTGCTCGGGTGGCCTCTGGGCACCACATCTGATGGAAAGAGGAAGGAGGAGTGAAGGCTGATGTAAGTAGAAAGTTGATAAGAAGGGGGAAGAGAAAGGATAGTTGGGTGGAGTAGAAGGAGGGAGATAGAGAAGGAGGGAGGAGAGTAGGTAGTTAGTTGGTAAGTGAGGGGGGAAGGTTAGGGTTAGGGGGATGTGGTGGTGGGGGTACCGAGCAGTAATGTTAATTGTTTGGTAAATGTGGTCTATGATTATTTTCAGTTGAGTTATTATTATTAGATGTATTGAAATAAGTACTTATGTTTTGTTCATAGATGATTTTGAAATATGTATTTATGTTGTGATTATGTTTATTGTTTATTTTAACACTATGATTTGATTTGAGCATTTTTCTTTTTCTGTTAAAAATTAAAAAACCAATAAAAAAACAAAAAAAACAAAAAACAAAGAGGACCCAGAAACGTTCGGGGTGTACTACACAGATATATGTGGCGACTCACCGTGCTCTCCTTCATGCTCCCCCGTCTGTCTAACTAAAGTCTACCCTGACGGGTGACCAGAACAGGCTGTAAAGATGTACGTCATACTAGATGCACACAGCAAGGTCACAATAGCTAAGCCTGAATTTTTCGACCTCTTCGACCTCCCGAGTGAACTAAAGCATTTCGCAATAAATACGTGCACAGTACCAATGAGCACGGCGGGGAGGAAAATCTCTGGTCTACGCATAGAATCGATAGATGGGAGTTCACAGTTCCTGTTGCCATCAGTGTTAGAATGGGAGACCTTACCAGATGTTCACAGCGAAAATTCAACACCAGAGGTGGCAAGAAACTTTCCTCACCTAGTGCACATAGCCGATCTAATCCTTCCCCTAGATCCTGAAGCTGAAATTCTACTTATGGTGGGACGAGACGCCCTGGAGTCCATTGGTTCCAATGAAAGAATCAAAGGTGACTTCTGGTTCCGGATTGCGGCGCCTCTAGCCGGACGGAGAGACTCGTCTCCTCGTTTGGCTAGCTTCCCTCCGCCGGTAGACCCTTATGCGGGTCGAAAGTCACCCTGGAGGGCGCGACTACCATCGAGGAGGCTGTGCTCGGCTGCAGAGGAGCGGCGGCTCCTCCAGCTGTCCGAGCTAACTCTGAGGGCCGACGAAGAAGAAGATCGGCCAGTAAAATGGCCGATCACCTAGCCGCACCAACCGCAAGTCAAAAGAACAACTAAGCATGAAGAACCATCATGGTGAATCCGGGTGAGACCTTTCCTTCTCTCGCTATCCTGACTTTTCCTGTAAAGAGTTTCTATTTTCCTTTATTAAGAAAGCGTCGGCTGCCTATATGGAAAGAAGAGCTGAAAAGAAAAAGATTAATATTTATTTATTTATTTATTTATTTATTTATTTTTGTGTGTGGTTGTTTTTTTTACTATTGGACTTCTGTTGGGTGAATTTCAGGGGAAAAGAAGTAAAATAAGGGACATTGTTACTTTGTTTTTTTTAATTTGATAATGTTGGAGATACTTTTCTTGTTGATTTAAAAAAAAGAGAAAATTTTTCTTTTTTTTCTTTAACTCTATTAACTTGGGAAAAAAAAGACTTTATAGTCCACTGAGGACATATGGTGGCGAAAAGCGAAATTCTAACTGTACTTCTCCCTGTTATTTGAAGAGGGATTGGATTTTATGTGATAATAAAAGAGAAAAGATAACTTGACAGCTGGGACCAAGAAGTAACTGTAATTGACTCAGTTCAATTACCAAAAATAACAAAGATTGACATTCAGACACAATCTTTCAGAAATTACAATAAAGCGGAAAGGGAAAGAAAATTTGTTCAGTTTGAACTGGTTAGAAATTTTTGTAATCAAATTTTGAGGTTTGATAACCAAAAAGCCTTATTATGGGAACCAAATTGGCATAGAAAGAAAGCCAGAGTCAGGTTTAAATGTGACATAAAATGTTAATTGACGGGTTAAAAAGGCTTTAGAAATTTTGCCTGATTTAATAACGAATGAAGGATGTAAATTTACTGTTATCATGGTTGATAATTAACTAAGGGAGTAAATCTTTTCAGAGGACAAAAAGACTTTATAGATGTAGACTGATGAAATGATTGAATATATTTAAAAAAAAAATAGAAATGTATTTTTTTTCTTTTTTTTACTTACATTGTAACTTTAAATATGATAATTATGTTGTAATAGAGAAAGAGAGTATGTCTGATTTAATTAGGAATGAAAGATGAGAATTTCTTGATATTATAGTTGATAAGTATTTGAAGATATAAACTTTATCAAGGGCTTAAAAAGATTTTCTATAGATGTAGATTGATGAAATGATAGAATATATTCTTAAAAATAGAACTGTATCTGTTGGACTTATATTATTATTTTAAATATGATAACTATGTTGTAATATAGAGAGAGGAAGAGCTATTTGTGATAAGGAAAAAAATCAGTCTCAGTGAATGATCTTTTATTAAGGATACCTGAAATCCCAACTATATACTTACCAAAATGTAATTGGAGTATGACAACTGTAATTAGTAAAGCTTAAAAACAGGATATAGATTATAATTGCATGTGATTGATGATTTTTGTTTGATTGAACTTTACTTAAAACTGTATTAATTTTAATAAGCAATACTATATTTAAGAAACAGAGAGGAAATTGTTGATAATTAATTTGAGCTATATTTATATGATTTTGTCTTTGAATGATTGGACATCCTGACCACCACGTTGTGTCCTAAGCTTTTGGAAAAAAATGGAAAAAACCAATAAAATTTTTTATATATAAAAAAAAGAATCAAAGGTCCACCAGGCGCCCCAGTAGCCATTAAGACGAAACTCGGATGGGCCATCGGAGGGTCGGTCTGTATTGATAAGCCGCAAACTCCAACCCAGGTGAATATCTGAAAAACCTCCATTCTCAGCAATGGAAGAGATTCCCACCTAAAACCACGCCAAGAACACTTCATGCTTGTGACAACCAAACCCGTTTTGGAAGCAACAGTGTTCCAGACCAGTGAAAGCCACAATGACTCAGCCTTGTCCATAGTGGACAAACAATCTCTGCAGCTACGTGCGTTCTCCCAAAGCACTACACATTGGGACAGGCCACGTCTGCCAGAACAGAAACAAGACTGGGAGTCGTGGAGTGCACTCCTAAGATGTCTCCAAAGCATACACGTGCAACGCATGTATGTCTCCAGCTCACCCGCCACCATACAAAAGAAAGAATTGTACGCTTTCTCAGATGTGTCAGCGAAGGTGATTGCAACCATAAGATACATCAGAGTCTACAGCGAGGAGAGCTGCAGTGTCGTTTTCACCACTGGAAAAGCGAAACTGACATTACAACAAGGTCACACCGTACCAAGGTTAGAACTCTGTGTTACCATATTGGCCGTAAAACTCACCAACCTGACAATGAAAATGATAGGCCTTGAGCTACAGTCTACCACCTTCTACACAGACAGCAAGGTGATGTCAAGCTACATCTGCAACCAAAGCAGACACTTCTACATCTATGTAGACAATAGAGTAGAAAAGATTGAAACATCTTTAAGCCCTGAACAATGGCAACATGTGCCAACAGATAAGAACCTTGTGGGCCAAGCTAAGTGGCCCACCCTTGCGACACAGTTGACAGAATTGATCTGGCTAAAAGGTCCTGAGTTCTGGGCTTGTCCAGTCAGCCTGATGCCACAGAGACCAAAACGCTATATGCGTCTAGCTCCAGATCAACATGCCAATGTTCAACCTCAGGCACCCAGTAAATTTCTCAGACAGGACGAGAAAATGACCGTCCAGACCATCTGCTTGTTCTCAATGGGCAAAGAGACAGAGAAACCGCCTTCTAGCGATTTCCTAGAACCAGTCAGCTTCAAACCCTCCTCTAAGCGGAGACACCTGAGATTGGGCATAGTATTGATAATTCTGATCACTTGTCTTAGCATCCCAAGAACTAGCTTTGTAGGAGCCTGCAAGGACTTACAGACTATTGAAGGTATTCATCATGACCCAGTGGTTGACAAATACCTGAAGGCCAAAAATTACCCTCCCCATGCATCTCACATGGGCGAAGCGTGGGAGCGCATGATTGGCGTACTCCGCAAAATCATGGACTCTATGTCGACAAAGACACCCATGTGGCATGAAGTCCTCACTACCCTCATGACAACAGTAGCAGCCATCATCAACGCTCCATCGGTGGTTCCAGATCCTTAGGTTCCTGACAATCCTGAGTTTCCTGCTCCTGCTGTTCCTGAGTTTCCTGTGGTTCCTGCTTCTGCTGTTCCTGAGTTTCCAGCTCCTGCTGTTCCTGAGTTTCCTGTGGTTCCAGCTTCTTCTGTTCCTGGGCATCCTGTGGATCCAGGTTCTTTGTTCCTGAGAAATTGTGGGTTCCAGTTTTTCTGTTCCAGAAGTTCCTTTGGTTCCAGTTTCTCCTACAGGAAGAAGACCTTGTCTTGCTGAGAGATAAAGATGTATACCAGAACTCTTGGCCCATGGGACTTGTGCACCGGGCCCCACCCAGTTCTGATGGACTAGTTCGCCAGGTTGAGGCCCAGGTCGTGAAGCCATGTGAGTCAGATCGTGACTCAAAGACTCTTACACCAAACTGATCACTGACCTGGTCCTGTTGCTGAAGACAACCGAAATGGAAGATCGAACCTCAAACTATGTATCTGTGTACCTCATGATTGCATTGTTTGATGGAACACCTTCTTTATCTCTGTTATGGTTGTGCATGTTTTGTATTTACCTTATAGTTATGCATGTTTGATACCATGTTTTGCCTATTTTAGTTAACAGTCAGTTAGCAATGAGAATTGCATGCCTAATACTACGTTTTTGCTTATTTTAGCTAGTTAGTAGTGGAAATTTATATTTCCAAGCGGGGAGTGTGCTGGATAAATGTAACCCTGACCACAGCATATAGATCTGTATGTTAGAATGTTTGGCATTTATAGGGTTAAGTGCTGTCTCCTTAAGAGATGGCTTATGGGTAACGTAGTTTTAGCTGTCCAGTGAATCCTATGTTAACAAGTCAGTTGGAGGGGCTACTAAGTTCATCACAGGATATCCTGGCTACGTGCCAGCTCGTGTTTAATTGTCTTTGTGCAAAACCAACCATGCCGCACGCATGGACACTGTCTGTTACCAGGCTAAAGTGAATATGGAGGAATTACTGATTTTACCGACGTAAATGGGCAAATGTTCAGCTTCTGGATGCATCTTACTTACCGCCCGGACGTGGCCAAGCGCGCTTCATCAGTTCATCGCTGGACGAGGACTGACCCCTCGTAAGTATGGGTGGAGATCTCTCAAAGGCACAGGAGATGCATTTCAGTGAACTCACAGAGATAACCAGGAAGAATTATGTTTATTTTACAGCTAAGAAGCTGACAGAAGGAGATTTAAGATCTCTCCTTGAATTTATTTGGAAACACATTCCTTTCTACCCAGAGGCAGGCTGCCTTAAAGTTGAAACCTGGAGGAGAGTGGGGGAGTTGTTACATACAAATTCTAAGGCCCCCGCTTCTATTTTAGCATCTTGGAGAGTAGTGTTAAAAGCTTTGGAGACACAGGAACAACTATTATTAAAAACATTACTGAATCCATTGAATTATAATGAAGTTCAACTTCTTCCCCCTGCCAGTGAAACTCCAGTAACAATTAAAAATCACAGCAAGGTTTTCCCTAGCAATGTTGAGTTGTGTGATCCTCCAGCTCTTACCAAAACAAGTAATTTTATTCAGGAAACGTTACAGAATGATTATGAAACAGGAGAATTGAATGCTGAGGAAATGACAAGTTTATACCCTGTAACTGTGGGCATGGATGCAGAAATTGATAATGGATTTGCTCACAAAATGATTCCAGCAGATTGGAAGGCATTAATGCAAATGATTTTAACACCTGCGCAGTATGCAGTTTGGGACTCCCAGTATCGTATTCAAGCTATTCAGAGAGGCACTGCTCAATTAGTGCCAGATCAAATTTATGGCTCTGGACAGTTCACTGCTGTTGAACAACAGCGAGATGCTATTCCAGATGCAGCTATACATGGTGTAATTTTACAGGCTGTTTTTGCTGCTTTAAAGGTAGTAGATGAGAGTGGAAAATTTGGCAAAAGTTTTACTCAAATTAAACAGGGAACTACTGAGCCCTATGATGAATTTATAAATAGACTAAAAGATAGTATTGATAAAGAAATTGATAATGAATTTAAAGTGGAAAAATAACAAACTATCAAGTTAAACTAACTGTTTATAACTGAGAAAGAAATATGATGAGAAAAGGCTGGGTTGGATGCCTGGGCCTGGAAGGAGGTTTCCTGTCTCACGAGATAAGTCTAAGTCAGCTTTCTTCTTTAGCTTTGCTGGGTCAGGATTTATAGCTTTGCTGTATCAGGAGTTATGGTGGGCATGTCCTGTTTTGTCTACCAGCATGATCAATGACTGATGTCTGGTAGCTGTTCACATGCACACATTTAGGGAAGTATAGAATGTAACCATAAATGGAACATTGTGTGGTCATGGTGTGATCAGGAAATGTATACGTATTATTGACTATAAATATGTTGTGAAGACCACCCTTCGGGGTTCAGACCCTTTGCTTGCTGAACCTGCGCAATAAACCTTTCCTTCTTCAGAAGAGCTGGCTCCTGTCTCATTATTCCACAACAGTTTCTGGCACCCGTCAGATGGGACATTGGAGTGAGGCGATGTTTCGCTGAGGATGGCTTGACCCCCTCGGCACTGCTGGGAAGCTTCCACTGAACATTCTCCAGGCGCCACGGGGGAGTCTTCCTCCGGGAGACAGCTGTGGCTTGTCAGCAGAGCCGACGGTGCAGAGAGCCAGTCCAAGAACCCTTGGGAGAAGGAACGGAGGTCTGAACCATCTCCTGGCCAGGACAAGACGCCACAGGTGAGTATATGGTAAAAGTGGAAAGTACCTATCTCACTTGAAGATAGAAGAGGGGACCTGATCACTCCCCTGGACTCGGGACTTCGTTCCTAAGGAAGTCCGTGTTAGGTTGTGTGGGTGGTTAAGCTACTGCATTCCCTATTGGTGACTGTTGGAACGTCCGGCACCGTAGGTCAGTAGCAGTATTGTTAGAATGGGAGGGCGTAGCAGCATTCCCAGCACACCGTTGGAATGCGTGATGAAAGGATTTGATGTGTATTTCAATCATACCCAATATAGAGTGCCCTATCCCAAGGTAACAAGTGATAGATTAAGATTTTTGTGTGAATTTCAATGGCCCCATATGGATGCTGGATGGCCCCCTGAGGGAACGTTTAAAATGCAAATTATTGATGATCTTACTTCTTTGATAGCAGCAAATGAGGAGAGCTGTCCCAATCAGTTTCAATACATAGATCAGTGGGGGGATGCGGTGGCTGAGCAGGCTGATGATTTGTTACAATGTCAGGCTGAAATGGTTCGTTTATGTGTATTGAAACAAAAGGATAAAAAGCTAAAAGTTACATCTAAAAGACCTAAGGATAGGAAAGATTTCAGAGACTGCACTATCTGACATTAAGAAAGAGATTAAAGTAGCAGTAGAGGAAGTAGTTTTTAGACCTCCTCCCTATGTGCCGTGTTCACCCCCCCCCCGCCTCAGATAGCAGCAGCAGCAGCTGTGCCTGGGGGTATGCAATTTAGGGATAGGCAGTCAGAGGTGAGGCGAAGAAGAAAGGGGGGCTGGAAGCTTTCAAGGAAGAGGGAGAGATGGAGGAAGCTCTCTCAGCAGAAGAAAGAGAGGGCAGTCATAACCCCACATGGCAGGATGTGCAGCAGATGTTGAATACGTTGTTAACCACAGAAGAAAAGGAGAAGTGGAAGGCTGCTGTTATGAAATGTGTGAAAGAGAGGTTTCCGGCAGCACAAAATATACAGCCTGAGTTAGAGGCTAGAGTCCCAGAGAGAGAGCCTGGATGGGATGTTAAGGATCCTGCTAATTTGACTAAGTTAAAGGAGTATCAAAACCTGGTGGTGGAAGCTCTTCGTAAGGCTGGGAAGCCTCCGGTAAATATGTCTAAGCCTTGTTTAGCGATACAGGAAGCAGATGAAAGTCCAGAGGGTTTTTTGC
This sequence comes from Bothrops alternatus, assembly GCA_034064705.1. Lineage (NCBI taxonomy): Eukaryota > Metazoa > Chordata > Lepidosauria > Squamata > Viperidae > Bothrops > Bothrops alternatus. The sequence goes on from JARGCV010000054.1 coordinate 1,420,286, forward strand.
AGAGGTTGATTGAGGCATATGAGATGTATACTCAAATAGATCCTAGGGACCCAAATAATGTAAGGATGTTGAATGAGAGATTTATCACTCAAAGTTATGAGGATATTAGGAAAAAGTTGCAGAAGCTGGAGGGAGCTGTAGGAAAAAATAAGAAAGAAAAATACTTCTGAATTGTTAGAGGTGGCAAGGAAGGTGTATGTGAATAGAGATAAGGTTGAGAAGAAGGGAAAAGTTGCAAGGATGCAGAAGAGAGCAGAATTGTTGGCTGTGGCATTGCAGGGAGGCGCACTGCTGGGACCAAACCAGTGTGCTAACTGTGGAGAGGAAGGTCATTGGCAAAGAGAATGTCCGAAAGGGATGATGAGAGGAAGAGGTTGAAGAGGTAGAGGAGGATTTGGACGAGGTGGATTAGGGAGAGGAGTGGTGTCTAGAGCGCCCTTTAGGGGACAAGGTTTTGGGGGAAACAGAGGAGGTATGGGAAGAGAGACAGAAGGAATTGGATTGGCTGGAGCTGGCTGGACAGATTGACGGGGACCAGGCTTGGAGGCCCCCCCCCAGCCGTTGGTAACCATGAATATAGGGGGCCAACAAACAACATTTTTGGTGGATACAGGACTGCCTGTGTTGGCAGGGTTCAACTCCCTTCTATTGCCCCTGGATGGGTGGGTTCCCAGACTGTCTTAAAGGAGAGAACAAATAGAGATTTTGAAAAAAGTAAAAGAAAGGAACAGAACAGAGAGAGGAAAAATGAACAAAGAAACAAAAATGAGATCCTGCCCTCACCCATGATTAGAGTGCATGTGGAGAGAAGTATACTGAATAAAGTGATTGAATTGATAGATTAATGCATGGTGAGAGAGAAAAAAATAAAAATAAAAGTGTAACCACAAACATGTTAGCCTGATTGAGCAGGTTATTATTCCTTGCTCATTCACGTATTCACAAGTGTTGTCTTTTTATATTTTGTAACCCCCAGGCTATGTAAGGAACAGTAAGTTGTAGACTGTTATGAAGTAAATAGGAAAGCAGTAGTATGTGTTTGCGAGGATATGAGGAAATGAAATGAAGAAGGTTTTGTGGAACAGTGCTGTGGGAGAGGAGCTCATGAAAGGGAGAAGGAAAAAAGTATGTGATTTACTTAAGAGAAGGAAAAAGAAAAGAGATACCTATTTAGTTGGAAGAATGCTGAATGGAATTGGGGGGAAATTTCTGTGTAATCTTTTAAACATTTGTACAACATTTTCCATTTCCTTTGCTAGTTGCTATGGATATTGGGGTCTTGCCTCCAGAGGTCAAGCCCTCTTATTCCCAGCAAGAATGTGCAAAGGCAGTGGTAGATCTTAAGGCAACTCTACAGGATGGGTGGTACATCTTACCCGATAAGCGTGTTTTTGTCCCACAATCTTCTGCGTGGGCCCTGATTCAGGCATCTCATGATACTACCCACATGGGGAAGACAGGCTTAGCAGAAGCCATAGGAAGAGAGTATTTTATAAATGGTTTGGCAGGCATTGCAGCCCGGGTTGTTTCGCAATGTACTATTTGTGCTAAAATTAACCCTCGGCAAGGTCCTGCTTTACCTCCTGGAACAATACCAGTTTCCTATTTTCCTATGGATTCTGTTATGGTTGACTTTACAGACATGCCAAGATGTGGGTTGTATAAAGCTTTATTGGTCTTTGTGGATAGATATACGGGATGGCCTGAAGCCTTTCCTACAAGAACCAAACAGGCTAGGAAGGTTGCCAGATTGCTATTAAAAGAATTGATTCCCTGGTTTGGAAGCCCTTCATTTATTTCATCTGATAATGGTCCAGAATTTGTTCACCAAATCAACCAGGCAATTGCTAAAGCAGTAGGATCTAAATGGAGATTTCATAGTGCTTTTCATCCTCAGTCAGGTGCTAATGTAGAGAGAATGAATCGCACTCTGAAAGAAAAAATTACTAAGATTTGTACTGAAAGTCATTTGAAATGGCCAGATGCTTTGCCCCTAGCGTTGTATGCTGTCAGGTGTGCACCTCGTCGACAGTGTAATCTTTCCCCATATGAACTGATGTTTGGTAGACCCCCCACTCTGTTAAAATGGAACCTGGCCGGATGGCCTGCTTTGGGGCATAAGGGGGGAATATGGGCTCTAGAGATGGTACAGGAGCTCAACAAGCAAGTGGAAAAATTAAGGAATTATGTCATTGAACAAGTACCACCTAAACTGGTGACAAGGTGTCATCCATTTAAACCAGGAGATAAAGTGTGGGTTAAATATTGGAAAAAGGAGCAGCTAGAAGGACGCTGGAAAGGACCCTATGAAGTAATAATGGCCTCTCCTCTAGCGGTAAAAATTGCAGAATCAAAGTCATGGATTCACTGGACTAGGGTAAAAGCAGCAGCTGACCCTTTGTGGACGGTGTCTAGGAATCCAGGGAGTCCCACAAAACTTACTTTCAAACGCATTTAATAATCATTTTATTGTTTGTGCAAACAGATGTTGTAGTATTAAAGGTGAATTGTGGAAGATCAACAGCTACTCTACTGGGATCTTACCGGTAACAGGTCCCTCTACGTACAGTAGTGAAGACCCCTGCTAAGCCACTCCGGAAGCTGGCTTTCTACGCACGGGAGAAGAAAGGATGAAAGTATTAATATTATTTTTGTATAGTATTAGAGTGATATGTAATAATGTTTGTGTTTTTAATGCAGGACAATGGAGCAGACCAGAAGAGGCTCCTAATATTTGAAAGAAGCTTGTCTCATTAGAAAGCCCATGAATCCTGATGCCTGTCAATATGCTGGATATGTCCTAAGAAAAGGCATATGTATAAAAGCACCTCACAAAAAGCCTTTACCCATAGTGACATTGGATTGTGGACCGCCCTTATTTTGGGGTTGGGAACGAGTTACCCTAGTCTCACAATTAAGACCGGGATGGAAGGGGACTTGTGTGATATCTGTGAACCCAGTGGAATTTGGAATGACTCTTCAAAAACCACGAAGGCAACGACCCCAACATAAGAGACCAAAAAGGTCCCATCCATTGGAGTCTAGGATGCAATATAACCTGTGGGTGCAATTGGCCAAGGTAGCTAACACTTCAAACTTTTGCCTTTCTGAAGCATATGACATGGAAAACTTATTATCTACATGTTTAATACCAGTATGTGTTTCAGCCACAGTGGCAAAGAATTATACTGATTTGTGTAGGTATGTAATAGAGGATAATATAGGATATGAAACTTTGTACCACTGGGGGCATATCGCTAAGCATTTGCCCAATGATGCTCTAGCCTTACACACACCTATTGTGGCAGTTCCAGAAGGGTTACAATGTGCCCATATCAGTGGATGTGATCAATCTACTGCACAACCTCAGCCCCATTGTCTAAAAGTGAGTCATGACAAGTTAAATTGCACGTCTTATCAATCTGTGTCTTTCAGCTTTGCCAACATATGGTTACCCCAAGGATGGTTCTTCACATGTGGAAAAGACACTTTTAATTATATTCCTGCTAATTTGAGTGAAGCTTATTGTTGTCTTAGCAGATTAACTACCTTTTTGCCAGATAAATCACTTTTTTTAAATTCTTTTATTTAAACAGTCAACATTGAACATAAAAACATATTATGCAGCAATCATCATAGCACCTGATATACAACACTAAGTATTAGTCTTTGAAAACGTCTGAATTAGTAAGCCTTTTTCCACTCCTCGCGTCTAGCCTCAACTATACTCCTGTTACACTTTTTTTGATTGGTGTTTCTCTCATCTGGTTCAATATTAATGTGATCAACATTAAACATAAGATCCTATTGCTAAGCAATCATCCTAGAACATAGCATACAACATTAGGTATTAATCTTTGTAAACATCTGTTTTAGTAAACGTTCTTCCCTCCTCCCTTCCATCTTCAAGTATACTCCGAATACATTTTGTTTGATTGGTGTTTCTCTTATATATGGTCTATCGACTGTATCTAGTCTATCGCCTATTGTTCGTTTGCGCTTCTGAATTGACTTCACCCCATTACTAGTGCAATCTTTTATACTCCCCAACCAGAGATCCTGAGGTAAAAGTTTCATATCCTGAGGTAGAGATTCAGTCCGCTTTAACCATATTAAAGCAAACAACATTAGTCATAAGGTTATGTTAAGAGGCATTAGTTATAGAACATATACATTTAACATTGGGTGTTAGTTTTTGTAAACATTTGATTTGTTAACCCTTCTTCCCTCCTCCCATCGAGCCTCAGCTAAACGCCAGCTGCATTCTGTTTGATTGGTGTCTCTCTTGGATATAGTCTATCCACTGTTTCCAGTCCGTCAAAAATTGTTCATTGGAGCGATTTTTCAAGTATGCTGATATTTTTGCCATTTCCGCCAGATTTGTTACTTTCACAGTCCATTCTTCAATAGGCGGTATTTCCGGATTCTTCCAGTATTGTCCCACCAACAATCTTGCTGCTGTAATTAAGTTCAAAAATAAATTTGTCTCTGAGGTAGTGAAATCCTTTGTGATCCCTAACAGAAAAGCCTGAGGTAGAAATTCTATACGCTTTTTGAAAATGGTTTGGAGTGTCCACCATATCTCCCTCCAGAATGCTTTGATTTTTCTGCATGTCCACCATATGTGAAAGTAAGTAGCCTCCCCGTCCCCGCACCTCCAGCATTTGGGCTGGGAGTCCGGGTAGATGAGTGATATTTTTTTCGGGTCTAGGTGCCATCTATAGAACATCTTGTAGAAGTTTTCCCTTAAGTGTTGCGATTTCGTGAATTCTACATTCCTCACCCAGATTTTCTCCCACGTGTCCATGGTGATTGGGTGTCCGAAGTCTTGTGCCCACTTTATCATACAGTTCTTGACTAGCTCGGTTTCAGAGTCCATTTCTATCAGAATGCTGTACACTCGTTTGATGTGCCTAATCCCCTGTTCTCTAATCTGTTTAATTAGATTCTCGTCGGTCTGGGAGAAGCCCTTCTTCTTATCTTTACGCCACCTTGATTGCAGTTGTATATATGATAGCCAGGTACCTCCTATTCCTTTGTTTGCTAGCGTTGCTTGGGGTAGCAAGAGGAACCTATTTTCTTCTCCCAGTACAAGTTCACTGTAGGGCACCACTTCTTGCCCTTGGGATGTGTTCATATCCCCTGTTGCGTGTCCGGGAATCGTCCAGATGGGAATCTTGTCGTGTAGGAGGTGCTTATATTTCTTCCAGACCCATAACAATGGAATTCGTAGTGGGTTCTCCTTGAAGTTCCTGTCTGCCTTTTTGTCGTATACTAAGTATGCGTGCCAGCCGAATAGTAGACCTTGCCCCTCAACATTCAGAATTCTATCATTTGTCATGTTGATCCAGTCACTCACCGCCACCAACGTCGCTGCATAGTAGTATAGCTTTAGATTAGGCATTTTGAGTCCCCCTCTCTCCCTTGCGTCTTGGATGATTTTTAGTTTCACCCTCGGTCTCTTGCCGTCCCAAATAAATCTGTTGATGCCCTTCTGCCAGTTGTCTAAGTCCGCATCCTTCTTGAGTATGGGTAGCATTTGAAAGAGAAATAAAAATCTGGGTAAGACGTTCATCTTTACTGCCGCTATCCTGCCCAGCAGGGACAGACGTAGTGATTTCCACCTTTCCAGGTCTGTTTGTATCTTATTCCACAGGACCTCGTAGTTATTCTTGTATAATTTTGCATTTGTTGATTCTATCTCCACTCCTAAGTATTTGACTTTCTTGACTATTTCACAACCCGTTATTCTTTCCAGGTTCCGTTTTGCTTTGTTGTCTAGGTTTTTGACTAGCATCTTTGTTTTTGATATATTTACTTTGAAGCCTGACACCCTACCATAGTCTTCCATTATCTCCATCAATTTCCTTGCTGACTGTGCTGGTTGCGACATTGTCACCAGCAGGTCATCCGCAAAGGCACATAGTTTGTAGTCTTGCTGTTTAATCTGTATGCCCTGTACGTCTTCTGCCGCTCTTATCCTGTTCAGTAAAATTTCCAGTGTTAGGACAAATAGCAGGGGTGACAGCGGGCACCCCTGTCTCGTGCCTCTCTCTATGTTGAATGGGTCTGTTAGGTCTCCGTTCACAATGATCTGGCCTGTTTGTTTCTGGTAAATCGCCCTTATGGAGTTGAGAAACTGTGCTCCCATTTTCATCTTCTGGATCAGGTTCGTCAGGAATGGCCAATTCAGTCTGTCGAAGGCTTTTTCTGCGACCACAAACATAAGGGTGGCTGGTACCTGTTTGTGCCTGTCCAAGTACTCTATTATGTTCAACAGCTGTCTCACATTTGTTTTCATCTGGCGTCCTTGTATAAATCCCCTTTGGTCCGGGTGTATTGTTTTTCGTAGTACAGTCATTAGTCTATCGGCCAGAATTTTTGTGAATATTTTGTAGTCCGTGTTAAGTAGTGAGATGGGTCTGTAGTTTGCGGGTTGTGTAGTATCTTTCCCCTCCTTGGGGATTAATGAAACCAGCAACAAGCCCTGACTTACAACAGGCAGCAGCAGCAGCAGCAGCAGCAGCAGCCGGGCTAGGAAACCAGCAACAAGCCCTGACTTACAACAGGCAGCAGCAGCAGCAGCAGCCGGGCTAGGAAACCAGCAACAAGCCCTGACTTACAACAGGCAGCAGCAGCAGCAGCAGCCGGGCTAGGAAACCAGCAACAAGCCCTGACTTACAACAGGCAGCAGTCTGGTAGCAGCAGCAGTGGCAGCAGCGGCAGTGGCGGCAGCAGCGGCAGCAGCGGCAGTGGCGGCAGCAGCGGCAGCAGCGGCAGCAGTGGCAGCAGCGGCAGCCGGGCCACTAAACCAGCAACAAGCCCAGACTTGTTGTGGAATTGTGGAAGCGGTTATTGTGGCTAACGGGCCTGCTCCGTCGCTGGGTGTTATTCCCTAAATTGTAAGACCTGTGGGTGAGGCCTTTGTTGCTGCTGCCATTATGTTGAACTTATCTGAAGGCCTTGTCTTTATCTTTGGGACGTTGGGTTCCACAATTATTGTTATTGTTAGTATAATTATTTTGGTTAGTATAATGGTTTTAGAAAGCTCCTGATCTGGACTGGGTAGCCATCCAGAGCAATTGTTTGTTAGCTATTGTTTGTCTAAATTTTAAATATTTAAATTTGTTTAATACCATTTTAATTGATTGTTAGATGCTATGAATGATGGGGGGACTGATGTTAGTGGAAAGAATCGGGTTGAATGGATGGTTAGTTTATTGTTTTTAATGTGTTTAGTTTAAAGAGTGGGAGAGATAAATTAATGATATGGATGGAGTTGTGGTTGAGTGGAATGAATGTGATGAACTGGCTAGCCTGCCTGGCATGGCAGAGGCGGAGGGGAGGGGAGACGCTGGCTCTGGGGTGATAGAGAGCCAAAGTATACCGGTCTTGCTGGGGAGAGGCAGATATGGCGGGAGCCATAGGGTAGGCCATTCTCGGGGAACAAGAGCTCGCTGTCTAAAAGCGATCCCTTGCTCCGACCCTGTGAGTTCAACCCGAAGTACTGGTAATGGGCGAAATCCGGACCCTGGGCTCAGGCTGCTGCTGCTCAATGCCAGGTCGGTTGTAAATAAAGCTCCCCTCATCCATGATCTTCTCCTGGATGAGGAGGCCGACCTCGCATGTGTGACCGAGACCTGGCTGGGCACGGAGGGAGGAGTTCCTCTCTCTGAGATGTGTCCAGCCGGGTTTCAGGTATGCCACCAGCCACGACCCCAGGGAAGGGGGGGAGGAGTGGCTATTATAGCCAAGAAGACTTTTAGCCTACGCAGGCTCGCTGTTTCTGAGATTGCGGGTTGTGAGTTGCTCCTTGTGAAGTTGGACCTAGGGGTTCAGGTGGGCTTGTTGCTCGCGTACCTGCCTCCCAGCTGCGCGTCAACAGCCCTGCCTGCGCTACTTGAGGGGGTTGCTGGGCTGGCGGTTGAGTTCCCCAGGCTTATTGTCTTGGGGGACTTAAATCTTCCATCGCTCGGCGAATCCTCTGGGTTGGTGCAGGAGTTCATGGCCACCATGGCAACCATGAACCTGACTCAGGTAGTTCAGGGTCCGACTCACAAGAGGGGACACACTCCCGACATGGTATTCCTCTCAGAACAGTTGAGCAATGATCTGAATTTAAGGGGCTTAGATATTTTGCCTATGTCATGGTCAGACCATTTTCTGTTATGGCTTGTTTTCAAGGCTCCAATCCTCCCCCGCAGGGAGGCGGAACCGATTAGGTGGTTCCGCCCCAGACGTCTGATGGACCCAGAGAGCTTTCAGAGGACGCTTGGGGAAATACCGGATTCTCTCATTCTCGGTTCGGCAGAGTCCCTGGTTACGGCCTGGAATATGGCTGCGAAGGGGGCTCTTGACCGGATCGCGCCGCTGCGACCTCTCTGTGGTAGCAGACCCAGGAGATCTCCTTGGTTCACTGAGGAACTCAGGGGGATGAAGCGCCAGAAGAGACGTCTAGAGAAGCTATGGAGGAAAAGTAAATCCATATCTGACCGAACACTTTTAAGATCTTATATCAAGACTTATCAGGTGGCGCTCAAGGCGGCAAGATGCGCGTATCATTCCGCCTTGATTGCATCTGCGGAATCCCGCCCAGCCGCCCTGTTTAGGGTAACTCGCTCCCTCCTTAATCAGGGGGGGGTTGATGCACCCTTGCAGGGTAGTGCTGAGGACTTTAATAAGTTTTTCGCGGATAAAATCGCCCAGATTCGGATGGACCTTGACTCCAATTGGAATGCAGTGTCGGCTGATAATGATTCAGTCGAGATGACAGGGACTCGTCTTGATCCTGTTGTGTGGGAGGAGTTTGACCCTGTGGCACCTGATGAAGTGGACAAGGCCATTGGAGCTGTGAGTTCCGCCACCTGTTTATTGGACCCGTGCCCCTCCTGGCTGGTTTCAGCCAGCAGGGAGGTGACGCGGGGCTGGGTTCAGGAGATTGTCAATGCTTCTTTGAGGGAGGGGTCCTTTCCGGCTCCCTGCAAGGAGGCAATTGTGCGCCCCCTCCTCAAGAAGCCTTCCCTGGACCCAGCTGTATTAAACAACTACCGTCCTGTCTCCAATCTTCCCTTTATAGGGAAGGTTGTTGAGAAGGTGGTGTCACTCCAGCTCCAACGGTCCTTGGATGAGGCTGATTATCTGGGCCCTCAACAGTCAGGATTCAGGCTCGGCTACTCCACGGAAACTGCTTTGGTCGCGCTGATGGATGATCTCTGGCGGGCCCGGGATAAGGGATTTTCCACTATCCTGGTGCTACTTGACCTCTCAGCGGCTTTCGATACCATTGACCATGGTATCCTTCTGCATCGACTGGAGGGGTTGGGGGTTGGAGGCACTGTTTTGCAGTGGTTCACCTCCTACCTCACTGGTCGGTCGCAGTCGGTGTTGGCGGGGGGTCAGAGGTCGACCCCTAGGTTCCTCCCTTGTGGGGTCCCTCAGGGATCGGTCCTCTCCCCTCTGCTGTTTAATATCTACATGAAACCGCTGGGTGAGATCATCCGACAACACGGGGTGAGATATCATCAGTATGCTGATGATACCCAGCTTTACATCTCCACCCCGTGTCATTTCAGTGAAGCAGCGGAAGTGATGTGCCGATGTCTGGAGGCTGTTAGGGTTTGGATGGGTGCCAACAGGCTCAAGCTCAACCCCGACAAGACGGAGTGGCTATGGGTTCTGCCTCCCAAGGATAATTCAATCTATCCGTCCATCAGCCTGGGGGGGGAGCTTTTGACCCCCTCGGAGAAGGTCCGCAACTTGGGCGTCCTCCTCGATCCACAGCTAAATTTGGAACATCATTTTTCGGCTGTGGCGAGGAGGACATTTGCCCAGGTTCGCCTGGTGCACCAGTTGCGGCCCTATTTGGACCGGGAGTTTCTTCTCACAGTCACTCATGCCCTTATCACCTCGAGGCTCGACTACTGCAATGCTCTCTACATGGGGCTACCTTTGAAAAACGTTCGGAGACTTCAGGTAATGCAGAATGCAGCCGCGCGAGCAGTGTTGGGCTTGCCCAGAAATGCCCACATTTCGGCATCACTCCGCGAGCTGCATTGGCTGCCAATTGGTCTCCGAACCCAATTCAAAGTGTTGGTTATGACCTATAAAGCCCTACATGGCATCGGACCAGGTTACTTACGGGACCGTCTGCTGCCCCATGAATCCCAGCGGCCAGTTAGGGCCCACAGAGTCGGCCTTCTCCAGGTCCCATCAGCCAGAGAGTGTCGCCTGGCGGGGCCTAGGGGAAGAGCCTTCTCTGTTGCGGCCCCAGCCCTCTGGAACCAACTTCCCCCCGGAGATCCGTGTCGCCCCCACCCTCTCCGCCTTTCGTAAATTACTCAAAACACACCTCTGCCGGCAGGCCTGGGGTAGTTAACATCTTGCCCCAAGCCAGTGTATGTCTGTGTGTATGCTGAATGATTGTTTTTTTTTAAAAATTAAGAGGTTTTATATTTACATGTATTTTCTATGTTGATTTCTACTGTGTTGTGAGCCGCCCTGAGTTCTCCGGAATAGGGCGGAATAGAAATCGAATAAATAATAATAATAATAATAGGCTGTTTTCCAGGATGGTGGAACCTGGCCTCCTTCTCCAATATATTGACAAATAGCTGTCTAAGGGGTTCTAACATCTCTTCCTGGAGACACTTGTAATAAGTCACTGTTATCCCATCCGTCCTTGGCGATTTTCCTGGTTTCAGCTGTTTGATCGCTGAGTGTATTTCCTCCTTTGTGATTGCGGCATTCAGGGCCTCTCTCTGTGTATCGGTGATTGCCTGTATCTTTTCGTTTTGTAGAAAAGTTTCTGTCTCTTTGTCCTGTGTCTTCTCCTCGGCGTATAGCTTCGAGTAGAACTCTGTGAAGGCTTTCTTAATGGTTACTTGTCGAAATTCCTCCTTGCCTTTATATTCTATCTTTTCAATTATGCGGGATTTCTGTTTCTTTCTTAGGATGTAGGCCAGCCATCGACCCGGTTTGTTGGCCTTGCAGAATGTCTTGTGTTTTGCATATTGTATGTTCCTCGCAACTTGGTCTGCCATCAACATGTCAAACTGCTTTCTTAAGATCTTAATTCCTTCTTTGGTGATTTTGTCTTCTGGTCTTTTTATTAATAGCCTCTCTTTCTAGCTCTTTTCTTTTTCGTTCTTGTTGGCGACGGTGCCTTTTATTCATGTCCATAAGAATCCCACGCATGTATGCCTTGCTGGCATCCCAAATCATTTCTATAGGTGTTTCGTTGTTCATATTTATGCTGAAGAATTCCTTCATAGCATTTTTGCATTCCGCCACCTTTTCTCCATGTCTAAACAGGTTTTCATTAATTCTCCAGGATCTCTTCTGTCTCATGCCATGTCTTAGTTCCATCTTCACCGGATTGTGATCTGTTAGCACTTTGGGCAGGATTTTCACCGCCTTTAGACAAACTAACAGGTCGCTTGATGTTAATATAAAGTCAATTCTAGAGAATGATTGGTGTCTGTCAGAGAAAAAGGTGAATTCTTGTTCTTTGCCGTGTCTTTCCCTCCATACGTCCATCAGTTCGAGGTCTTCCTTCATGTCAAAGAAGGATTTGGGCAGCTTGGAATGCTTTTGTGGGTTAGGTGCAGTTCTTTTTTTGTCTAGGGCGGTCTCTATGATTCCGTTCCAGTCGCCCAGTATAATGTGGGATCTGTAGTTGAGTTGTAGTATTTTCTTGTGCATCCGTTTGTAGAATTTGCCTTGTTGTTGATTTGGTGCGTATATGCCCATTATTAGGATCTTCCTATCTTCTTGTGTTATTTCGATTGCCAAGTATCTACCCTGGGGGTCAGACTCTATTAGTTTAGCTATTACGTGTTTCTTTACATATATAGCAACCCCATTCTTTTTTCTTGGCGTTGCTGCCGCAAAGTGTGCGCCCAGTTTGTAATTAATCAGGTATTTCTGGTCTGCCGCTCTGATGTGTGTTTCTTGTAGGCAGATTATATCGCTGTTATCTTGGTTCAGGTAGTGGAATATTTTCCTCCTTTTCTGAGGTGAGTTTAGTCCATTAACATTCCAGGTCAGATATTTAGTTGCCATTGTCAGTTTCAGGATACTCTTGCGAGACCACTTCTGTTGTTGTTTCCTCTGTTTTCTTCTTTGGTCTCGTTCCCATGGTATCCAGAGTGATGTACATATTGAGTTGTGGGGTTTTGTCTTGCTGGTGAGTGCGTTCAGTAGTAGGTCCATGTGGCCTGCCCTCCATAGGCCGCTCCGCTTCATTGGTTTTGTTGCCCTCTGTTCTCCGTGTCCTTGTATCTCTATGTGGATCGTTCCTGTCCCCTGTTGCTGTGCCGGTCTGTGCGTCTGCGTGGTTTGCTCGTTGATCTCAATCCCTCCCGCTGTCTAGTGGTCCATCTGTGTCTTCTCCCGTGGCGTGGTGAGGGCCGTCCGCCCTCAGTTCCTTTTCCAGGAAGTCTTTGGCTTTCTGGACCGAGTTCAATTGGTATCTCTTGTTTCTATAGATAAGTGACATCCCTGTTGGGATTTCCCATCTGTAGTGTAGAGTGCGTGATCTCAGTTCATTGGTCAGGAATTTGTAGTCCATTCTGTCTCTCAACATCGCCGGGGGGATCTCTTTCAGTACCTTCACTTCCTGCTCCCCTATGCAAAATTTCTTTCTATAGGAAGTGGTGGAGATGAGGTTCTGAAGCCCCTGTGTTGCAAAGTGGATGACTACATCTCTTGGTTGGCGTCTGTTTGCTGACCTCCAGGAGCCGACTCTGTAGATTCTGTCGAATTGCCACGCAATTTCTTCAGGTCCCTTACCTAGAAATGTTGCCAGGGCCCCTACAAAGGTCTTGACCAGGTCTCCTTGGGTTTCATTCGTGGTCTCGTTCCACCCTCTGAACCTGATCGCAGACGCCATTTGCCAGTATTGTATCATGGTGGTCTGGTCTTGGGCCGCCCCTTTCATCTCTGTTGTTTGTCCCTCGATGCTGTTTTCCATTTCTTTCATCCTCTTTTCTGTATTCTCCCTGATTTCTTGAATGGTCTTCTCCTTTTCCTCTTCTATTTTCTTGTAGTGGTCTTGCATCGCTTTCTTCATTTGGTCCATGTCTGCGGTCATCGCCTGGCGTTGTTCTTCCCACTTTCTCTCTAGGTCTCTACTGTGATCCGCCAACATCTGTTTTATGTCTCTGTATCTTTTCTCCATCTTCTGTTCTGCTTCTATGCATCTTTTCTTCTAATTTTGCTTCTAATTTTTTATCCATGCCGTCCATCCTTTTTACCAGCATATCTATTGTCTCTTTTAGTTCTTGGATCATGTGTTCCATTGTGGAGGCATGGGTTGGTGTATGGGTCTGAAGGCCTGTTGTTGGATGGGGGGATATGGGGGTGAGAGGGGTGTTGCCTGACAGATTGGAGAGCTGGTCTAGGGAGGATGCCGCTCCCTTTGTGTGTTGCAGTTTGGTCTGTTTCGTCCGTTTGGCTGCCATTTAAGTTTCTCTTCCTGCCGGTCTGTCTAACCTTAAGGCCACCCTTTGCTGTAGAGAGTTGTATAGGGGTTGTCCTTGTGCAAGGTTTTCAAGCTTGTGAGATGGATTGGTTCAAGTTCCTCTGCCAAAAGTCAGCACTTGTACATATCTCACAGTTCACTTTTCAACAACCATCCCAAAGTCCACTAGGGGGTGCAGTCTGCCTTCAGATAAATTCTGTATTGTGTATTGTTGGCAGGAGTGACACAAAGGCTGGGGGATCTGTCGCTTGGGGCCCGTGCGGATGTCTCCTCCTCTCCCTGGGCAGCAATATCAGTTCTCAGCCACCCACACCCCTAGACAGACCGGCTTCAGGCGTCTGGTTAGTCCTTCTTGAGTCACGCTCCCCACGCGACTCTCTTATCTTGGAGCTTTGTCTCCGCCCGGGGGGTTTAGTCCTCCTCCAAGGCCTATGGTGCTGGCCTCCCCCCTCTTGCTGCCCTCCGTGGGGGGGGGAAAGGGAGATAGTGCGTCTGCGGGAATTCCCCCCCCCTTTGTTCCCTCGCTGCTTCTTCATCTTTGCCTGCCCGTTCAGTTCTTTCTTCCTCCGCCCACCCGGCTCTTCCTTACCTCCTCCGGTTCCTTTCGGGGGCTGGGAGGGGTTTTGTGAGGGTCCTGCCATGGGTCTTCTTTCCGCTGCTGGCCTCTGCTGTTGGAACCTCTCGGAGCGTTTTTTCAGGCCCCCTCCGGTCCCGTCGTTGTCCGCAGTCTTCTTCTTTTCCCTGTCGATAAATCACTTTTTACTGTGTCAAATGTTACACGGCCTAAGAGAGAGGTTTTAGATGAGAACTGTGATCCTTCATGTAGCCTTTTAAATGCAGCTGAGTACAATGCATTGGGAATATCATTGGTAGGTGTACCTGCACTGGTTATAAGAGCGCACATTAATGTGAATTCTGTTGCTTGTAATTTGGCAAAGACCATAAATGCTACCTCTGTGGCATTATCTGCTATTAATCAGGAATTGGTGGAGCTTCGTAAAGCTGTCCGGCAAAATCGGGCAGCTATTGACTACCTTTTGCTTCGCCAACATCTAGGGTGTGAATCTTTTGAGGGAATGTGTTGTTTTAATTTGACAGATCAATCCCAAGTTATCAACAGACAAGTTAAGGTTCTTGATGGCTTGGCATTGGACTTACAAATTGACTCTCTGGGTAGTTGGTGGAACAATTTGTGGTCTTGGCTTCCCCTGGGTTTGATTGGTAATATCATGCGATATATTATTATTTTTATAGCTTTGCTTGTTACTGGATGCTGCTGTATGCAATGTGTATTCTCATTAATGACTAACATCACATTACCAAAACGGATGTCCCTATTGGCCGAATGGAAAGCAACTGCTCAAGTGCTGGCCTTGTGGGAGTATAATACAAATACAATAAGTACTGCCGATCCAGAAATCAGTGAGTACGTGGTTGTACATTGAGACTCATCGTCATTAAGTGAGATAAGTCTCAAAAGGGGGGAATAAAGTGGGAAAATATCAAACTATCAAGTTAAACTAACTGTTTATAACTGAGAAAGAAATATGATGAGAAAAGGCTGGGTTGGATGCCTGGGCCTGGAAGGAGGTTTCCTGTCTCACGAGATAAGTCTAAGTCAGCTTTCTTCTTTAGCTTTGCTGGGTCAGGATTTATAGCTTTGCTGTATCAGGAGTTATGGTGGGCATGTCCTGTTTTGTCTACCAGCATGATCAATGACTGATGTCTGGTAGCTGTTCACATGCACACATTTAGGGAAGTATAGAATGTAACCATAAATGGAACATTGTGTGGTCATGGTGTGATCAGGAAATGTATACGTATTATTGACTATAAATATGTTGTGAAGACCACCCTTCGGGGTTCAGACCCTTTGCTTGCTGAACCTGCGCAATAAACCTTTCCTTCTTCAGAAGAGCTGGCTCCTGTCTCATTATTCCACAACAAATTGGCTACACAAGAGATTTTGATGAAATTGGCTGTTGAAAATGCTAATGCAGACTGCAAAAGAGTTCTGCAACCCTTAATTGGCACTGGTCAAAAGACACTTGCACCTACATTGGTTCAACTACAACAATATTTAGGAAATATTAATTGGTTAAGGCCATATATAGGTCTTTCTACCTCGACTCTTTCTCCCTTATTTATGGCATTAAAAGGCCTCAAAAATCCCACAGATGTTGTGACATTGACCTCCGACCAGCTATTGGTCGTTGAGAAAGTCCAAACAGCCCTCAACACCCAGTGGACTGATCGGTGTGTTGACAATCACCCTGTGCATTTGAATGTGATTTTTGATCGACCACCCACAGTGGCAATTACTCAATCTAATGAGCCTTCAGAAAATTGTTTTCACTCCAGCTATGACTTTGGCTGAAATTACACATCGTGGCCACACAATGGCGCCAGATTTTTGGAATTGAATTTGCAATTATTTTTATCCCATTTTCCTTAAAATTGTGGGAAACTTTGATTCAAAATAATTTGGTTTTGCAATTATTGATTGGTGATTGGCCTGGTCAGTTTTTTTTGTCATTCTCCAGCTGATCCATGATTTTTGGCCATAAAAAATTTACCTTTTGCTTATATCTCTCCTAGTTTGGATGAGACTTTGTTGACACTATTTTTGACATTACAAAAATTTATTGAGGCAAGATATTGTCCTTATTTTATTGCACATATCCGGAGTCATCAAAATTTTCCAGGAATTCTCAGTGAAGGGAATTCCCAGGCGGATTTGGCAACCCAAGTTATGACTATGCAACAACTTACTCCCTGGGATAGTCATAGCTATTTTCATCAAAACGCCAAAGCTTTGGCTAAACAATTTGGCATAACCCCCGGGGAGGCAACAGCTATCATTCAACAGTGCCCCAACTGTTCGCAAGGACTGTCTATTCCAATGGGTGTGAATCCCCGTGGACTTGAGGCATGTCAAATTTGGCAAATGGACGTTACCCAATATGCATCTTTTAGTCCATGGAAATATATACATGTGACTATTGATACATATTCTGGGTTCATCCTTGCTACTCCACAACGTGGAGAGGCAACTAAACATGTCATCAATCATTGTATTCAAACTTTTAGCACTCTGGGTACTCCTAAAGAATTAAAAACTGATAATGGATCCACATATTGTAGTCATGGCTTTGCTCAGTTCTGCAATCGGTGGGACATTATTCATAAATTCGGCATTCCTTACAATTCACAGGGGCAAGCAGTAGTGGAACTATTCCTGGCCGCAATATTCGCCCTTACAGTGTACAGCCAAAAGATTGCAAAGACTCTGGTGAGCCCAAAGTGGATGGACAATAATTTTGGAAGGACAATAAAAAGTTAGTGCCTTAACAAACCATACTGACTGCTGGATGTGTATGATGTCACCATCGGATGCCAGTCAAGGACTTTTTTTAGTTGGACGTCCTTTGAACAACACTGGAGCTAGCGAAAGTTTTGTACATATTAATGAGGCAGGACATTATACGCTGCCACTTAGGTTTTATTATGTAGATTTTGTATTAGTGTGTTTTAATTTTTCTAAGGGAATTATTCTTTTAAGTATATATCTCTCTTGTAATATCACCTTTAATATGCCTGATAATTGTGATCAAAGTAATAACAAAGTGTATGAACAATGTGATGATGGAGAGTACAATGCAAGTGTATTGGGTTTGTAGATATTTGAATGGCGCACGGAATTGGACTGCAGCCAATGACAGTGATGGCCGTTGAAATGCTTAATGAAGAACAAGGACAAACCCCTCCACCAATATCCGGAGATCATAAGCATTGGGGATATTTGGAATGCATTCTGGTTTTGGTTACCAAATTTTCAATGGTTAAGAAATTTGATAAGTATTATTTTGTATTGTTATATTATTCCATTGTGGATGCTTTTATATACAGTGTTTGCCTGATATTTTTGCTATGATGAAATCTTTTATACCAAACAAAAAATTGTGTCAACAAGTGAACATTAGTCAACAAGGATTCGAGCGGATGCCAATGGATAAACAGCCACCTCAGTTGGATGAAATCGAATACATGGACTGAAAGCCTTTGCTTCTAAACAAAAACAAAAAATGATGAGATGTTGTGATAAATGTCCATTTCTCCTTTAAGAAATCCTTCTCAGCCTGGATGGGCTTCCCTTTTCCCCCCCTTACAGGCTGTCAGCTGACAGCTGTACTAGGAGGGTGGAGGAGAAAGCAGGGAAAAGTTTCGTTTCTTGAAAAAGACGTCATGCTTTCAAAGTGTATGTTTTAACTATCTATGTAATGTAATTGGCTGTAAATCAGTAGGGTGACAATTTGTGGGTAGAGACCTTTGATGTGCAATAAAAGGGGAGGCCTGGCTTCTGCCGGGGCTTCCATCCCGAGACAAACTCAGGTCTCTGTCATTAATCATGGTTGCCGGGACGCCACGGACACACTTTCGCAACAGTTTGTGGTACAAATGTTGGTGGTTTATTTTAATTTTTTTATTTTTTTTCTCTTTCTGGAAAGGAAGAAAGAAAGTAGAAGGAAGAAAAGAAAAAAAATTATTAGCCCTAAATGTGAGATACGAGACTTAGAAATTGGGATCATTTAAAATCTAGAAATGATAAAGATTAAACATTAAACTTAAATATCAATGGGAAATTAAAGTTAAGAAAAACTTACTAGGTTATTGTCTAAAAGGTGGAATGTCAAATTAATTAAGATATGTATAGACTGAAGATTATTGATGAATATTAGAAAGGTACTTTTTGTTTGATAGAATAAGAACTGTATTGGTTCAAACATGACAGTAGATATTATGGGGAAAAGAGAGGAATTAGTTGTTGTAATACTTTGAGATTTGTACTGATGATATTCAAATGTAATGGAATTACTGTGCTCAGCCACCACGCTACTTTTCAAATATGTAAATGTAATATTGTAAAATTAATAAAAAACTTGGGAAAAAAAGTAAAAAAAGTAATATAAGTCTGAAAAATTAAATTAAATTAAATTAAATTAATTCCTCTTGTAAATTCAAAGCATAAATACCTTTCTAATGTGTTGTAAATCATTATGTGTCTGGAACAAACAGATACAGAAGGTTAGATTTGATAATTACTGGTCCTCATATTATAATTGCAGAATCAATATATGTGGTGAATATTAACTAAGTATTCTTTTACTACAGGTGACATTGCTCAACATTTCCATTAATTATAAATACGTCATATAAAAAGAGTCCTTTGGATATTGCCAGATAGCAGCCTTATCCCTTGGGCTAGCTCAGGGGTAGGCAACCCAAAACACTCAAAGAGCCACTTGGACCCGTTTCCCACCAAAACGAAAACACAGGGAGCCGTAAAACCCTTTTGATATCTAAAATGAAGATAACACTGCATATATCCTTTTTTACCTTTTATATGTATATATATATACATACATACACACACACACACACACACATATACACACACACACACACACACACACACATATATATCATAAAGGTAAAAAAGGATATATGCAGTGTTATCTTCATTTTAGATATCAAAAGGGTCTCTCTCTCTCTCTGTCTCTCTCTCCCTCCCTCTCTCTCCCTCTCTTTCTTTCTGCCCTTGGTCTGCCAGTCCTCTTCCCCCACTCTCTTTCTCTCTCTCTCTTTCCTCTCTCTCTCTCCTTCCCCCCCTCTCTCTTTCTCTCTCTCCCCCCTCCCTCTCTCTGATCTTCTGCTCACCTGGCAAACTGGCTTCAAGCTGTTCTCCAACAAGCTCAGGGTAGGCAACCTTGGCTCTTTTATGACTCATGGACTTCAATTCCCAGAATTCCTGAGTCAGCATAGCTGGGCTAGCTAGCTCTCTCCTGCCCTTCCTGCTTCCTGCTTCCTGCAGAGACGCAGCAAAGGGAGGAGCCACGCCCAAAAAGATTTTCAGCTTGTCGGAGAAACAGTGAGTCCATTCTCTTTTACACACACACACACACACACACACACACACACACACACACACACACACAAACACACACATAAACACAAACACAGAGACAGAGACAGAGAGAGACAGAGAAGCAGGGAAGCGCAAGTGCCTCTGTCTCTGTCTCTCTCTGCAAATGGCAGAGGAGGGTGGGAGCCACAGAGGAAGGCTCAAAGAGCCACATGCAGCTCCAGAGCTGCAGGTTGCCGACCTGTGGGCGAGGTTAAACCTTCTAAAAAGAAATCCAATTTCCAGGATGTTTTATATCTGCACATTTTTTAAAAATGCTCTGAAAATTTCTATGGGATTTTCCTACTCCAAAGATGTCATTGAAAAAGACGCAGTTTTCTGCTGAAGTGGGGGGAGGGTGACTTTGGTGAATTGTGAATTATACCATTATGCAAATTTTGTAGGCGGTACCAAATTTTGCTTCATATAAAATTTATCAATCTTTACATTGAATTTACATTTTAATTTTCAATGTGAAAGATAGAAAAATGTAATACAGATAGTCTGCGATTTATGACTGTTTGTTTAGCTACTGTTTAGAGTTAGAATGGTACTGAAAAAACTGACTTATGACAGCCTTATCAGCGATGACAATTACAGCAACCTTGCAGTCACATGATCAAAATCTGGGTGATTGGCAACAGAGGTATTTACAATTAGAGTTCCCTCTGGTCGTGTGACAGCCATTTGCAACCTTTCCAGCTGGTTTCCAACAAGCAAAGTCAAGGGGGTGGGGGGGGTGGGGAGAAACTGGATTCATTTAACACACACACACTTTACAACCATGGCAAAAAAGGATGTAAAATCAGACATGACTCCTATGAGAACTGCCTTGCTTAGCATTGGAAATTCTGTCCCAACTGTGGTCATAGGGTCAAGACTACCTGTAGTAATGTTTTTATATTGCTTTGCTGAGAAGAAATCATACAAATTGTATAGGGCTTTTTAAACTTTAAAACCATAATGGTTAGCAAGGCATGAGTGACCTTGTTTGGTCTTACAATATAAGCTAAGTAGGATTTGGCCTGGTGAGTCCTTGAATGGAAGATTCGGTCACAATTTTTATTTATATTTATATTTTATGCCATCCATCTCCCCTATAAGGTGACTCTGGGTGGCTTACAGATTACAAAAAGATAAATCAAAAAGTAATGCTTTGAAATAAGACGTCAATAAATTGGTGGGGGGGATAGAAGTAGGAAGAGGGAGGAAGGAAGAAGGGGATGTGGTGGAGGGGGTGCTGCCGAGCAATACCCATAGTTATTTTAACTATCCAATGTAAGTTTTTATGGTTTTGTCCTGGAAAAAGTTGCAAATGATTGTATTAAGTTGAGTTGTATTTAATTTGATTTTTTGTTTATATTTATAATTATAAAATTAATAAAATATTTATTAAAAAAATATTAATAAAAAATAAATTGACCAAGAGGAGAATGGTG
The DNA here is from genome assembly GCA_034064705.1 of Bothrops alternatus. Classification (NCBI taxonomy): domain Eukaryota; kingdom Metazoa; phylum Chordata; class Lepidosauria; order Squamata; family Viperidae; genus Bothrops; species Bothrops alternatus. The sequence continues at coordinate 1,441,167 of JARGCV010000054.1, forward strand.
AGGAACAACAATCTGCCTTGCTTCTCTATTTGCTTGTTTAAGGACTCTGTGTTGTGCAACATTTCTGCCAAGGTCATCATCATGTGGCCTGTGCATGACAGCTAGTGGAGAGGTAACTTAGAGATTTTGTATTCAAGAAAATGGAAATGTTAGAAGACAAAATCTATACCTATTCTAATGTGAGAAGAGAAATAAATAAACAACCCCTGACCCTTTGGGTCATTGTTTCAGAGATATTTCCTTATCCAAACTGAGAAACAGAATGACCACAGGTGGGAAAAAAGCAGTGGGAATGACTTCTGACTTCTTGCCAGCTCCTCCATTGACTTTCCTTGTGGGAAGCTGGCAGGGAACATTGGAGAAGACAACATGGCTACAGCTGCTTATGGTGGTGCAGTGGCATTAAATGGACACAGCTTTGCCAAATTTCAATCCCACTGGAGCAATGTGTCCTGATTTGGACATATTCTTTAAGTTAACCCATTTTAGGTATGTCGATTCAAAAATTGTTGCCCTATGATGCATTGTTTTGTTTTGCCTAATCAAAGGTTGCAAACAGATAAACAGGAGATTTTTTAGTATATACAGATATTTTGGTTCGTCTTCATCACAAACTACTCAAGATTTCTAAAAAATGCATCACAATACCCAAAGACACTATCAAGTAAATGTAATCGAGAGGCAAACATTGTTTTGGTAGGATACAATTTAGCAGATACTGGGTTTTTTCCCAGCAGAAATTTGCAATTGTCTATAATTATATGTGGTTAAACATTCCAATCTCCTAAAAATGAGAGTGGAAAAAATTTACCAGACACCTGTCTTTGACTGCGAAGATTCTACAAAGATGGAAAATTCCACTTTCAGTGTATAAGTGGCTGAATACCCTCATCCCTTTTTGTTTAATTTTTATTTCTATAATCTACAAAGAAAAATGTAAAAAACAAATACAGCAAAACAGAGAGCAAAATGCATAACAAAGTGAAAATATCCGGAAGACACCAAAAAACAAAAGAATTCAGCTTATAAGCAAGTCAGCTTTTAAACAATAAATTAAAAGCTTGCCAACGCAAAATCCTAATGATCGGCCTTTCCATTTAATTCATGAAGGGCACATTTGAATGCTTTCTAAATCTTTCACTCGTTAGCTTGCCAGCCTGGTTTTAACTCAGTGACATATGTATACCCAGTCATTCCAATTTAAAATCTAGTTTATGATTTACAATTCTGTGGGAATAATAGCTTGTTCAGTAAACTATAGTTAAAGAAACAGTTTAAACCTAGGAAACTGCATTTTTAATTTGGGCAGTATTGCGCTTCAGGGTTTATTTATCATGGTTTACACAGATTTCTTTTTTTTTTTTTTGATGTTTCACCAGCAACTGTGGGTGTATCTTTAGATGCAAAGTGGTCTGTTCTACCAGCTACTGTTGCAGGGGAAATTGCAGGAAATCTGCTGTCCACATCATGGTCAGTAAACCCTCAACTTGAACACTGCCCAACAGGTATCAGCTGTGAAAGCCTAGACCAGTATGTGTATATGTGTATCTATAATGCTTGAGGTGCAAAATAATAAGCATGTTTTGTTAAAAAAAGTGTACATAGCATAGTATCATTACAGCAAAGTACAGGTAGTCCTCAACTTACAACCACAAGTCAGACCAGAATTTCTATTGCTAAGCAAGGTGGTTGTTATATGTGAGTCATGCTGTAGGAGATGACCAGGCTGAGGGGTCAAACATGTCATCAGTCATGCCCACAAGAGATCTAAGTCCAGCCCAACTTGAATTCCTTTCTGTTCTTAACTCCCGCTAATTTCCCTTGACCATTAGTAGTTCAGATTCTTGTAGAGAGCTTAAGCTTACAATAAATCTTTATACACATTTGAACTGCCTGGATCTCCTGATTTCCCTTGTGCTTGACATTAATCTGGGTGGTGGGTCTAGAATTCTCCCGTTTTTCTTATTTTACCCTTCACAACATTTAGCTCACTTGATAGATAGCTGCTGGTGGAATTAGTTTATGGAAGAGGGGTAACCTAGTTTTGCTAAAAATACAAGAAATTTGGTTCCCTACCTCACTGTACTATTCCAGTGAGTCCCCACCCCCATCCCGAGACCAAGGATTAGTGGACAAAACAGCCTTAAGGTTTCAGAAAGCACAGGAACAAAGTACTTTTTTTGCTGAATCATCCTGAGGTTTCTTCTTGGGGGTCAGATTATGTAAGAACTCTTTTTTTTCTTTTTACATAAATTTTATTAATAATACAAAATTAAAAAAACATTGGACATAGATATGACGTCACTGGTTCCATACATCTTCCGTCACTTTACAGTAATATTAGTACTCCTATAGACATATAGTTCTTGAGCTTGCTCACTATTTATAATATAGTAACACTTTTCCCCTTATTTCTGTATATTTGTTTATCTTTTAAATATACATTTGTCTATAATCTATATTTTATTCTAACACTATACATTTGTCTTGGCTACCCTCTTGTTATCTATCCAATCATAAAATTGTTCCCAGATTTTGTAGTACTTAGTTTCACTTTTATCCTTGAGTTCCAGTGTAAGTCTATCCATTTCTGTGCAATTGAAAATTTTCAGTAATATTTCCTCTTCGGTTGGAATATCTCTTTCCATTTTTGAGCGAAGGCTATTCGTGCTGCTGTTACTATATGCAGTAATAAATAATTTGTATCTTTCTTATATTTTCTTTCTATAATTCCCAATAAAAAAAATTCCGGTTTGGCCTCTATATCTATTAGCAAAATTTCTTCCAGCCATTTCTTTAATAAATTCTGAAATTTTTGTGCCTTTGGGCATTCCCACCACATGTGGTAGTAATTCCCAACGGTCTCTCCACACTTCTAGCATATTGAGGATTTCCCCTTATTCATTTGTGCTAATCTTGTGGGAGGGAGGTGCCACCTATAAAACATCTTATAGAGGTTTTCCTTATAGGAGGTTGCTAAAGTAATTTTTAGGTTTTTTTCCCCATAAACTTTGCCAATTATCCAAATCAATATTGTGCCCAAAATATTTACACCAAATTATCATCATTTCTTTCACCTGTTCATCAATCATATCTTGCTCTAATAAATATCGATATAGTTTACTTATGGTTTTGCCTTCCCTACTAAATAAGATTTTATCCAATTCTGAAGAGTCTTGCTTTATGCCCCATTCCTTTTTGTCTTTATTAAATTTGGATTGAATTTGAAGATACGCCCACCATTCCAATTCGATTCCTTCTTCCTTTAAAGTATTTCTCGCTTTTAATTCTCCTTTCTCATTCAAAATATCTTTATAGGTGGCAGCACCCCCACGTTTTATCAAATTTGGATGTGTGTACATTTCTAATGTAGACACCCAGTTGGGAATTTTCATATAATTATTTCTTTTTATTTTTTCCCAGATATCCAATAATGCTCTCCTAATATAATGCTTCCAAAAGTACTGCTGGGCTAAATGTCTTTCTTCCCATAAAATAGTGTGCCACCGTGTCTGTAGGTCATGACCTTCTAGTGCTAATAATCTTGTATTTTTGAGATGCATCCACTCACTCAGCCAAACCAACGCCGCTGCCTGATAATACTTTGTCCAGTCTGGTAGGCCAAATCCTCCTCTTTCTCTAGCATCTTGTAATAGTTTTAATCTGATTCTCGGTTGTTTCCCTTGCCATATGAATTTTGAAATGAGTCTATCCAAATTTGTAAAAAAATCATTTTTAAGCCGAATTGGTATGTATTGAAATAGAAACAACATTTTCGGAAGAACATTCGTTTTAATGGTGGCTCCAAGTTGTTGAATTTCCTCTCCAGATAATACTGTGTTTTTTTAAACACATTTTGAGTGGTACAAGCACTTTTTTTTTAATACTATGGATAGACTTCATGGTCTTATGGGCTGAATCATTTTGTTTCAAGATAATGTAATATGAATGTTTTAAAAATTAAATAAGCATTTGCATCTATCTCTTGTTAATCGCATGTTAAAAAAGAAAAAAGAAAAAAGAAAAGAGAAAAAAGAAAAAAAGAAAGGATATTACGAGGAAAAGGATCATAGCCTGGTATGCCCTTTGCTGATTCACACAACACATTACTGTAATCCTGTAATTGGAGTTAATAAAATGAAAGACTTTAAAGATGCTTCTGAGTCAAATCTGAGTCCTGGTGACAATAGATATGTCCATGTCATTGACTTGGCAACAATTTGCAAGAGGTTTGCCACTATCTTCTTCCAAGAGAACTTTTTCAGCTACCCAGCCTATCCTTCAGCTTCGGATCTCCTCATGGTCTCTCATCTACCATCCAGGCTTCATCCAATTGGCTTCTGCAGACTCCAGTGCTGCTGCTTACAGAGATCAAAGGTGACCAATGCACATTGTGCTCCTTGAAGATATGCAGACTTCTACTCCCACAATTCCCCAACTAGCAATGCTGGTGGGGGAATTCTGGGAGTTGAAGTCCGGACATCTTCAATGGGCAGAGGTTGCGTAAAATTGGCCTAGAGTGTTGTGGTGCAAACCAGCATCTCTAAATTTGTGCCTTCCAAGTTAGGATCAGCCCTAAATTAATGTCACTACTGTGGTCACTTGGTCCTCGTATTCCACAGGACAGCAACACCCTGATAACACTACAGCACTTCGCAGCTGAAGGGGAAGCCAAAGCCTCGCTCGGAACCAGAGTTTGCACAAACTCAGCTCAACCCCATGAGCCCGCTCATCTATCCCCCTTCTCTTGGCTAGCCCAGGGGGGCGGAGCCTCGCGTTTGCAGTCGGTGCGGAGGGAGGGTTTTGGAAGAGCCCCCGGCTGCCTATAAAAGCCTCCTCCTGGGCTCGTTGCGCTCAGTCCAGAGCTTGCTTTTGGCTTATGTTCCTTCGCTCTTGCTTGAACAGTGCTTGAACGGAGCAGGATCGCAGCCACCCCATCCTTAAGTCCGTTTGCCAGCCAGTCCAACCAACCTCGATTTGCACCATGAGCTCTCAGATCCGCCAGAACTACCAAGCCGAAAGCAAAGCAGGCGTGAATCGCTTGGTCAACCAATTCCTTCAGGCCAGCTACACCTATTTGTCCTTGGTGAGTATCAGAAGGCAGAAATCGCCCCTTTTCTCTGACGTTTTCCTGGCTTTGCCCATCCCGGTGCCCTGTATTCATGTTGGAGTACAGCTCTCATCATCCGTACCCATACTTGATACGGATGATGGGAGTTGCAGATCGGTACCTCTGGAAAGCATCAGGTTGCTTCCCCCCCTTGTTTTTCCAAAGAGCCGGTCTTTGTGGGCGCAAAGCCAACATATATATATTTTCCTCTCCACTTAAATGATGGATACACGTTTACGTGGTTGGAGGGGCCCAATTGCTTTATTAGAGGTAACTGGCAAAAGTGCTGCCCTACAGTCCGCCATCTAGGGCTCTTGTGTGCGTTGTGTTGTGCTATTCTGTACCATAGCCCCACCCATCGAGTCCTTTTTCTAAATCCGTGGAGTCTGCCTTCCTCTGTTTATAAACTGCATAAGAAAAACACCGCCCTCCCCCATTCTCCCCCACCGTAGGCTCTGGTTTTAGATGGACCTCTTCCTTTCTTCCTCCAGAAAATTCACCCTTTTTCTTTTCCTGCAGTAACCATGGAGACCTAAGCTCAGTTTTCCAGCAACTCTGCTCTTCTGTTCACTTGGCATTATAGGAGAAAGAGAAAAGGGATTCTTCATGAGGGTAGCTTATTTAGCCATGAAGTTAACCTTTCCCACCCTGGATCTCCAGATGTGTGGGACTTCATCCCCATCTTTTTGTGGGGCTATACTAACCGCTGTAGGTTTCTTTGTCCTCTGCTTTTGATCCTGTTAATATTCTGATTCTCCTGGCTGAATCAGCCAGTCCTTTAAGGTGAGCCCATAGGCTGAGTGAATTCTTTTACATGTCAGCGGCTCTGGTTTTATCATATGAGGAGCAGCTCCCTTTGAGATTCTTGATAGCCCTATTAATTATGTATTCATAGTCCTCTTTTGCTTGTTCCGCTCACCAGGCTGTTCTGTTTGGGGATGATGGGAACTGTATCCCACTACCAGAAGGTACCTGGTTAAGAAAAGTGCCATGGCAAATAGTCCTTTTTGCCCTGTAAATAAGATACGTGTTGTTTGTCCTCGCAGTGTACTTGATTTTGGCAAGCAAGGAACTCTACACAATTTTTGTTTTGATACAAAGTCCACCTCTTCATGTTTACCCATAGTTGCATCCTCTAGAATGGTTTTAAGGGAGAAATGAGGTGGGGTTAATGATTTAATTATGTCAAACTCCTTTATCAGTACATAAACCAGAACCAAAGGCTGGACTGATAAGCTGAGGAAGGGGCAATGGGCACTTTGGGTATAGCAACAGTTAAGTTTGGTTAGCCATAAACTGTAGTTTATAAACCAGTGGGCAGGTTTACACAATGTGTTAAGCCATAACAATATTTTGGTTATTGGTAATCAATTTTTGATCTACGGTATTTTAGAAGCAAATAACCTTTTTTCTAGATACCCATAAGTTTCTCCTTTTTAACTAACACCTATGCATATCCCTATAGTACAGCGGTTCTCAACCTGTGGGTCGCGACCCCATTTGGGGTCGAACAACCATTTCACGGGGGTCGCCAAACAACGCAGTCCGTCATTTTTTTCCCCTTTTCCTTAGCTGTGCTACTCCCTCTTATTCTATTGGCTTTTGAAAGCCAATAGAATAGACTCTCTTGAATAGAGTCTAATTCTATTGGCTTTCAAAAGCCAATAGGAATTGTCCAGGCTGTCTCTGCCCTGCTGAGCCCGCCAAAAGTCCCAGTCTGCAAACGGTGCTGCAAGTTGTCTGCAGCGAAGGCGAGCTCTCCAGAAGTTTCCACCCCTCCCTGCTGAACAACTACTAAAACTGTAAGTAAAAGAGGGCCAGGGGTGGGAGGTGGGAGGCTGGCGGGCGCAGGGAGGGCGGCAGCGAAGGCAAGGCTGGCGGGGCAGCGGCAGGCGCAGGGAGGGTTTTTGGCACGCGTGGGGCCCGGCGAGTGTCTTACCTCCCTTGGGCTGGGCCAGCTGGTGGCCCAGCCCATGGTTGCCCTGCACCGTCGCCGCCACGGCCGCCCAGGAGCACCTGGGCCTTCCTGCCGCCGCCCCGAACGGGTGGCGGCCTACGCCTTGGCCGGAGCAGGGGGCAGCACCACGCATGTGCGGCGCAGCACCGCGCATGCATGGGGTAGCGCCGCGCATGCGCGGTGCAGGTCATTGCAACGCGCATGCGCGGGGTAGCGTCGCGCATGCGCGGTGCAGGTCGTCACCCGCGCATGCACGGTGCAGGTCGGGGTCGCGGCCTGAAAAAGGTTGAGAACCGCTGCTATAGTAGATAGCAGTTGGGGGGGATTGTCTTTGAATAGGCAGAGGTCTGAAAAAAACTTTCAAAGGGTTTAAGTTAGGAATGCTGCTGGTGAGGGTTGAATCAGGCAATTCTTACATAGGGTTCATGTACCCATATTACTGCTGATTAGTGCTTTTCCAGAAATATATCCAGTTTCCTTGCTAAAGTGACTGTTAAAAAGCACATATGGGCAACTGCTTAGTTGCGCATTGCATCAAACTGCAGATTTGCTGTAGTCTACATTGAATCTGGAATTCAAGCCATCATGTTTGTTTACTTGTTCTAGCTTTTGGTCTTCTCAGGATTGTTCAGGGGAAGACAGAGCTGCAAACCATCACTGTGGATTGGCTGCAAGCCAGCATGTAAAACAATGTCATTAAAAATATATATATTCTAGATAGCGTAATTTACCCCTCCCCCAAAATAAGATACAGCTACAAAATATGGTTATATATTGTAGTTCAAATCATAGGGGTTTTTTTGGCTTTGCAGGTTAGTTACAAATCTATTATTCTATTTTGGGGTCTTATCAAACCATACTATTGATTCCAACCCATGTGAGATGCACGCTGGATTGAAACCATCAGCATTTGGGAATATAGCATGCTAAAAGCCATGAACTATGATTTATAAATCATACTGACTAAATTCACACAATAAAACCAAGCCTAAACAAACTATATCGTAATGTAGTACAACATGTGAATTAAAGAGAGGCTCCTTTTGTGTAGGTAGGCAATTATGACCATGAGCGATAATTTTACAGAAACTTGGGTGAAAAGGCAACTTTAAACTTGTGGCAATTCTAAACTTTACTTTTTCTTCCTTCTGCCAAGAATTTTTACTACACCCGGGACGATGTGGCACTGTCCAAGTTCGCCTCCTTTTTCCACCACCTGTCTGAGGAGAAGCATGAACAAGCTGAGAAGTTCTTGACTTTCCAGAAAAGGAAGAGTTGTCCTGCAGGATGTCAAGGTGAGAGCGGAGAAGTATGTTGGGGCCCACGGAGGCTGAATGAAAGTGGTGGTCGGCCAACAGGGGACATGAATAAGTGGAGTACTACTGAGACCTGATTAACTCTTTCCAATACTCCAGAAACCAGAGCAAGATGAATGGAAGAGTGGAATCACTGCCATGGAAGCTGCCTTGAAACTGGAGAAGAGCCTGAACCAGGCCCTGCTGGATTTGCATCAAGTTGCTTCACGCCATACAGATCCCCACGTAAGTTGACAGGAGGAGGTTTGCAAGGTTAGGTTCACTCCCGTTGACTATTACAGTAAATGCCCACCAAGGTATCCTGCAGTGGGGGTTTTTTTTTTTTTTTTTACGTTGGTAGAAGATAGGATCAGCTGATTTTTAGATTCCTCCTAGTTCCTGATAGATTGGATGATTGAGAGGCATTAGTCCTTCTAATCCTTGGACTACTTATTTAATATAGGTAGGCTTTTCCTGTGGAATCCTTGAATTAAAACTCCTTTCTTTTCCTAAGCTTTGTGACTTCTTGGAGACTCACTATTTGCATGAGGAGGTGAAGTTGATCAAGAAGCTGGGAGACCATGTGACCAACCTGAAGCGTGTCCGTGCCCAGGAGGAAGGCCTTGGGGAATACCTGTTTGACCGTCTCACCCTAGGTGAATCCAGCGACTTGAGCCTAGAGGTGTTGGCTCCCTCCCAGCTCTTATAGCCTTAAATGTATTAAAAGCTGGCTGGTCAATATGGCCTCTGTACCCCTATCCATTTTGGGGGAGAAAGGAGCTGAGTCTGTAACTGGCATTAAATAAACTTGGCATTAAGCACTACATCCTGTGAATGTGTATATAATTGGGAGAATGGTATAGTGCAGGGGTAGGCAACCTTGGCTCTTTTATGACTCGTGGACTTCAACTCCCAGAATTCCTGAGCCAACATGGCTGGCTCAGGAATTCTGGGAGTTGAAGTCCACGAGTCATAAAAGAGCCAAGGTTGCCTACCCCTGGTATAGTGGATATGCCCGTCCTGCTTAATGGTTTGGCAACTGTTGCATTAGATTAAAGATCTGTTTAATCCAGGATCCAGTCACAACTAGTGTCAAACTAACACGAAACCAGCATCTAAGTCAAACATCTGTGTCGGCAGATCTGGGAATGATTGTGTTGAATGTTGGATGAATGTTTTTTATTAAAAAATTTGGGGTATTGTTTTAACTTTATGATCATCTTAATTTAATTTATATTAGACTTATTAAATGCGATTGTTATTTATCTATGTTGTAAGCCGCTCTGGGTCCCCTGGAGAAGAGCGGCTTATAAGTCTAATAAATAAATAAATAAATAAATGTTCCTAACGTAAATGCCATTTACTGCTAATGGAAGATCTGAGATAACAGCCATATGGAATTGGAAGTTCTAGGTAAGGAATTGCAGAAAAAAATGAACAGGGCTGTATCACAAATGCTAGTAGGACAATTTTTTGCTGGCTTTGAGCGAGGATTTTAAATTAAATTAAAAAGTCATCACAATTAATGCACTCATCAGAAAGTAATTATGTACTGTGTTCTCAACAAGAAACTTGGAACTGGAGTTGAAGGCAGAACCTTGAGCCTACAGCATGCAAATCAATTGTGTGACTCTGAGATACATCCTTTTGAATCATGGCCACCCCTTCCTATGAAGGGACTACTTTTCCAGTGCCATCACCAGCAATCCAATGGGCTTTAGCATTTAGTGTCTATTATCTGTGATGGCTATTTCTGTGTAGGATAAGGACAAAGTCTCAAGGATCTGAAAACCAGCAGATCCAGAAGAGCCTTTCTGCAGCACAAGCCACACTTCCTATTTTCCAAAACAATTTCCAAAGCAAATTTTATTTTGAAATCGTTTGTTTTCATAGTCTGTTCTTCCACAAAAAGGGGGAGAAAGAGACACAACAAAATTCAAGCATTCTTTTTTTTTTTTGACATCCATAAATAAAAATCTAGGTGGGGAAAGTTGGAGAAAAGAGAAAACGGGTTTAAGGCCCAAACCAATGTCCTGCTGTGTTAAAACTGTGTCTTCCCCAAGTTTAGAGGCAAGAAAGCCAGGAATTTGCAGGGCTGCCTCCCAAAATACCTGGTTCTTCATGCATGATTGCATCAAAGAATTGTGAGAAAGAGGAAGTTCACACAATTTTTCTGTAAAAAAATGATTTTCCATATTGATAAATAAAATTGGCAGGAGAAGCAGAACAGAAAGGGTTCTTGAGTGTGTTGGCATCTGCTCTGCCTTTTGAGGTAGTTGCCTCTCGTGCTAGGGTGGGTCTTATCCGTATAACAGCTACTTAAGTCTCTCAGCCTCCAGGAGCACTTCTTCTCTGCCTGTCTGCACTATTAATACCTGCTCTGGTCATAGCTACGTCATCCCTGATGCAGGGTCACACTGTGTCGTACTGTATCATCAGCAGAACCCTGATCCCAAACATTACAGTATATGATAGGGACAGTTCAACAGTTCTGGCTCTTTCTTAGAGGCAACCAACTAAACCAATCTAAAGCGTTGATAGCCAGCATCATTCTAACAGAAACTGCAAGGGGTTTAACCTGATGGGCAATGTGATTGGATTCTAGTTTAGAACTCTCTCTTTCATTAAGAGTAAAGATGGATGCTGGAGAGCTGATGGATTTTAGACTAGCTTTTCCTCAGGATGTGCTAGAATGTAACTCCTATGAAACCTAGCTAGGATGATAGTGAGGTTGACTCGTGCATCCAGCTTGGAAAAGAAGTCCTATTAGTACTATCCTTGAGCAAAGTGCATTTTAGAACACTCTCCTCTAGCTTGTTTCAAAGATTTTTAAGCATGCAGTTTATTCTGCAGGCCTTGATCCTGCAGTAGAACTTGACTCTGCAGTCTTCTGAAATTCATCATGGTCTATATGCAGAATGACTATCACTACCCTGGAAATCATTTTAGAATGCTCAGAGTTTGGGAACTTCCTTTAAAAGCCATGACTCTGCACTTCTTTAGACAGAGCCTTTTTTAAAAAAAAAGAAAAGAAAAGAAAAGAGGATGTTTCATAATATGTCCAGACAGTCTCAATTCATACTTTGGGACCGTTTGCCAGTTAGCTGTGTCTGTTTCTGGAAAGGAATTTGCAAAGCCATTTAGAGCAAAGATTCTAACAAAAGGAAGGTCTTCTGAAAAGGCCGTTGCAGAAAGAGCTGAAAAAATGCCCATGGAAGAGGATATGGAATTTGAGGAAACGCTTTCCTGCTTGATGTTTTCCAGCCTGTTGTTCTCCAGATGTGCTGGGCTTCAACTCCCATCATCCTCAGCCAACGTGGTCAGGGATCAGGGATGGGTATTGTAAAGTGTCCAAAGGATCAAAATGTGCATTTGTATGAAATGCTAAGGTGCAAGGAGACTTAGGACCACCTTGCCACATAAATTGCTCTCCTGTAGCTCTGTCATATTCCAGAGATACTAATTTCTTTTCAAGTTAGTGGTTTTAGGGCTGCCCTTGGAAACTTTAAAAAAATGACTTTATCCCCATGGACACTCAAGAGCATTCTAAAATGATTTCCAGGGTAGTGATAGTCATTCTGCATATAGACCATGATGAATTTCAGAAGACTGCAGAGTCAAGTTCTACTGCAGGATGCAGCACTAGGTAACAAGCTGGCCTCTTGAGGAGAGGGGGTGGTGTGGGAAAAGAGCAGGCAGGGGAGTCAGCCTGCCTACCTAATTCTTCTCTTCGATCAGAGAATTGGTGGGGCTGCTGAGGTCACTGGGGCTGCTGGGGAGGGTGGGCGTGCTAGCATTGGAGGAAGTGCTTGCCTCGCTAGACCCCTTCTTGGAGTGCTTTCGCCATTCAGGGACCGGACTCATCATGGCTGGGGGCTTGATGTTCTGCCTGTCCTTTTCTGCCTCTTCTTCCTCGTCGTACCGTTCATCATCCTCTTCGGTCTCGCTGTGATGGGGACTGGAGTGGCGGGAGATGGAAGGAGAGGGTGGGACTGAGGCTGGGCGTGGGTAGCGGAAACCCTGAGCCTGCAAAGTTGAGGACAGGGGAGCAGAGTGGATGGGGAAAAAAAGAATGGCAAAAAAAATCAATCAACGTTGCCTGGGGTCTCTTGTCCCCCCCCCCCCGCTTTCAACCACTTCCTAGAACCTCTGAACTCTCTTTTTGAAATCACACTGCAGGACCAGCATCCCAGCTTCTATTCCATTTTTCCAAGGTGAGAACACTACCTGCCCTTTGAGAACTGCAATCCAGACAACAGAAAGGAATGCAATCCATGAAGTAGCCTTCTCTTTCATTAGCCACTTGGATTTACTGTTTTCTCATTCTAGCAGTTTACAACTTGGGGACAATTTTGGAAAGAGGGTTACTGGGACCTGCATCATGGACTTTCAGCCTCAAGCTGTGCAATGGGACATTTTATCCTGTAGAAACTACTTTGCCCTTTTTCTGGAACCTTGAAGTTCACCTACTGGAACTGGCTCAAATAAATGGACAGACCCTACAAATTTGGGACATATGCCCAGTTGGGAGTTCGTGGTCAACAGTAGAATCAAATCACACGCAAATCTCCTCAACCCTTTCAGGCCTTTTTAGCAAGGCAAAAAAATCTTTCTAGACACAGGTAGTTTTTAACTTACAACCACAATTGAGCCCGCAATTTATGTTGCTAAGACAGTTAAGTGAGTCTTTTCCCATTTTACAACCTTTCTTGCCACAGTTGTTAAATGAATCACTGCAATTGTTAAGTTAGTAACATGGTGGTTAAGTGAATCTGGCTTCCCCACTGACTTTGCTTGTCGGAAGGTCACAAAAGCAGATTACGTGATCCTGGGACACTGCAACCATAATGAATACATGCCGGTTGCCAAGCATATGAACTTTGACCACATGACCACAGGGATGCTGCAACTGACATGTGAAAAACGACCATAAATCACTTTTTCCAGTGCTATTGTAACTTGGGTCACTAAATAAATGGTTTGTAAGTTGAGGATGACCTGTATTGAGCTGATTAGAAATCCATGCCACTCTACTGCGCATCACCAAGCAGTATATTTAGATTTACCTTTTGCCCTTCTTGCCTTCCATAAATTTGAGCTTGGTTATAATGGAACAACTGCACTATTTTTCGCTTTCATTGCTGCCTCTGTCTCTTCCCCATTCCTCTGAACTGATCTCCTAAGCCACGGGTGTCAAACTCGCCGCATCACGTGACGTGTCTTGACATATCATGACTTTTTTTGCATTGCCGGAGCTGCGGTGGGCGTGGCCTCCTTATGATGCAACCGGCCCACGGGCCAGGAGTTTAACACCCCTGTCCTAAGGCCTTCAAAGCTGGGCCTGTTTTCTTTGACTTTTTAAAACTACTTTTCCAACCTGATTGGTAAAGGCTGGGGGAGACTGGGGCACAAATAAATATGAAAAAGAACAAAGCTGGGATACAACTGGCTTTTTAGGCAAAATCCAGGATATGGCAACAGACACTGGTTGGTGGAGTTGATGTTTGCATTTTTTCTAACTGACTGTGGCTCTCAAAGATCTCAGGCGGGGGAACTTCCGGTTTCCGGTCGAGCCGTACGGAGCCATCTCTAGGGAGCTCCGTTACGGCGATCGGATTTTCGGCGGCTTTTCAGCCGCCCGAAGCGCCAAATTCAAAAAGGGAGACCCGCGGAAGGTAGCGGAACCTCCGGCGACCCGAAAAACATCCAGTTGGAAGCAGGATCGCCGGAGGAGACGCGAACAGAAGAAGAAAACGGAGAGGCCGGCTGCGGCCGGCCAGAAGACGACACGAGGGCGGAAACAATAGGAGCGAGGAGAGAAGACCGAGGAAGCAGCGAAGAAGGAGACGGGAGCGAGAGGCGACCAGGAAGAAGCGGGACGAGGGAAGAAGAGCCCGGGACTTACCCAGCCGGAGGTCTGAGGAAGCTGCAAAGCCGCCCAGCCGCAGCGGAGGAGAGCCAGCTGACACAAAGAAAGGACGGCAAGCAGCGTCGGGAGAAGACAACGCAAAACGGTGAGACCGGCGGGGGTGGAACTGCGCGCTGCGGAACGCCGACCAGAGAGTGAAGCTAGCAGCGGGAGGAGGAGGCCTTCACAGGACCCTCAGAAGACCCCCCCAGGCCCCCAAGAAAGGTAACAGAGGCGGCAAGGAGCCGGGCGGGCAGAGCAGGAGAAGACAGACCAGGTGAGAGGAGGCTACGAAGCAAAGGGGGAAAGAAGGGAGGGGGAAAACCTTGCAGAGACACTGTTTCCTCCCCCCCCACAACGGAAGGCAGGGAAGAAGAAAGCTGGAAAGCAACCCGGTGAGCAATAAGGGCAAAGTAGAGGGGAGCAGTAAACACAGGCTGACAGAAGAAGGGAGGAAGCGACCTGGGCAAGAAGGCAGAGAAAGAGGGGAAAGAAGGAACCAGAAAGGAACAAAGAGAAGAAATAGACTGGCAGAGGGGAGTGAAGAGGAAACCAAGGCAAAAGCACTGAACTGGTTCCCTGGCTCCCTGAACATAAAACTGCCAGAATACAGGCCCCTACCCCTACACTGCCTAAACCCTGAAGCCTCCCCCCTCGAAAGGCTAGACTACCGGACCAACAACAGATCACAACCTAGCGCCCAATTTGACCCAAATTGGGACCCAAAACAGTGCCAAGACAACAGGAGGATAACCTCAAAATGGCCTCCAAGCAGACCACACTGACACAAACGAAGGGAGTTGTATCCACCCCAGCCCAGCGTACTAAACCATCAGGAACTACTCTACCCATCCCCACACCCTCCCATCCAAATGCAGGCACCCAGAACCATACACCCACACAGGCCAACCCAACAGCACACATGATACAGAAATTACAAGAGGTAATAGAAATGCTGGTTGAAAGGATGGATGGAATGGATAAAAGGTTGGTGGAAATGGGCACACAGATGGAGAAAAGACACAACGATACAAAACAAATGCTGCAAGAACAAGGTAGAGAGCTAGAGAGAAAATGGGAGGAGCAACGCAAGGCGATAGCTGCAGATTTGGAGCAAATGAAGGAGGCAATGCAAACACACTACAAGGAAGTAGGGGAGGAAATGGAGAAAAACTTCCAGGAAATCAGGGAGAAGGTGGACAAGCGGATGGAGAAAGTGGAGAATCAAGTAGAAGGCCAGAGAACAGAGATAGCAGAGATGAGAGGGGTGGCCCAAGACCAATCCTCCATGATACAGTACTGGCAACTGGCGACTGCAATCAGGTTCAGAGGCCTGAAAGAGACATCAGACGAAACCCAAGGAAGCCTGGCCGGAACCTTTATAGAGGCCCTGGCAGCATTTCTGGGAAAGCCAACCTCAGCTATCGAATGGCAAATCGACAGAATCAACAGAGTGGGCGCACGGACGACAACAAACAGGCACCAACCAAGGGACGTGGTCATCCACTTTGTGACGCAGGGATTCCGGAACCGCATCTCAGCCACATCTTACCACAAGAGTTTATACATAAAGGGGCAAGAAGTGAAAGTACTGAAGGAGATCCCCCAGACGATGCTGCGAGACAGAAAGGAATATAAGTTCCTGGTCGACGAACTGAGATCACGTGCCTTGCGATACAGATGGGAAATCCCCACGGGGATGACATTCTACTATAAAAATAAAAGACACCAACTGAACTCGGTCCAACAAGCCAGAGATTTCCTGGAAAAGGAGCTGATGCCGGAGGGGCCCCAATACACCACGAGAGAAGACGCAGAAAATCCACCAGACCGACAGACCGATGCAAGAACACGAGAAAGGAAAGGACCAACTCGAGACACGACGACACAGAGAACAGGAAGCAACAACAACAACAAGGGAACAAGACAGACTGCAGAGGGCAGGATAACAAGATCCATCACCAAACGCACAGAGCAGCACGACACGATCCCTATATGCAACTCGAACACAAACTCGGATACCATGGGAACGAGACCAAAGAATACCACAGGAGATAGAATGGAAGCGGTCTCGGAAGAGTATCCTGAAACCGACAATGATGACTAAATACTTGACATGGAACGTCAACGGACTAAATTCCCCACAGAAAAGGAGGAAGATATTTCATTATCTGTTTCAAGGAGGAAACGACATAATTTGCCTACAAGAAACACACATCAGAGCAGCAGACCAGAAATATCTGATCAGCTACAAACTAGGTGCGCAATTTGTGGCAGCGGCGCCAAGAAAAAAGAATGGGATTGTTATATACGTAAAGAAACATGTAATGGCTAAGCTAATAGAGTCCGACCCCCAAGGTAGATACCTGGCAATTGAAATAACACAAGAGGACAAGAAGATTCTAGTAATGGGCGTATATGCACCAAATCAGCAGCAAGGCAAATTCTACAAAAAGCTACACAAGAAAATAACACAACTTAACTACAGATCTTACATCATCATGGGCGACTGGAACGGGGTCATAGAGACTGCTCTAGACAAAAAAAGAACTGCACCGAACCCACAAAAACACTCCAAGTTGCCTAAATCCTTCTTCGACATGAAGGAGGATCTCGAACTGACAGATGTATGGAGGAAAAGGCACGGCAAAGAACAAGAATTCACCTTCTTCTCTGGCAGACATCAATCCTTCTCCAGAATTGACTTTATATTAACTTCTAGCGACTTGCTAACTCGTCTAAACGCGGTGAAAATCCTACCCAAAGCACTGACAGACCACAACCCTGTGAGGATGGAACTAAGACATGGCCCGAAACAGAGGAGGTCCTGGAGAATCAATGAAAACCTGTTTAGACACGAAGACAAGGTGGCGGAATGCAAAAAATCTATGAAGGAATTCTTCAACACAAATATGAACAACGAAACACCGATAGAACAGATCTGGGAAGGCAGCAAGGTGTACATGCGAGGGATCCTCATAGCCATGAATAGCAGGCACCATCGCCAACAAGAACAAAAAAGAAAAGAGTTAGAAAATGAGATAAGCAAAATGGAGCGGCTACTAATAAAAAGACCAGAGGACAAAGTCACCAAAGAAGGACTCAAGATCTTAAGAAAGCAATTTGACATGTTGATGGCGGACCAAGTTGCAAGGAATATACAATATGCAAAACATAAGACATTCTGCAAGGCCAACAAACCGGGCCGCTGGCTAGCCTACATTATAAGAAAGAAACAGAAATCCCGCATAATTGAAAAGATAGAATACAAAGGCAAGGAAGAATTCCGACAAAAAGCCATCAAGAAAGCCTTCACAGAGTTCTACTCGAAACTATATGCCGAGGATAAGATACAAGACAAAGAGATAGATGAGTTCTTACAAAACGAAAAGACACAGGCGATTACCGACACACAAAGAGAAGCCCTGAATGCCTTAATCACAAAGGAGGAATTACACTCAGCGATCACACAACTGAAAGCAGGAAAATCGCCCGGGACGGATGGGATAACAGCGACCTACTACAAGCATCTACAGGATGAGATGCTAGAACCCCTCAGAAAGCTATTTACCAGCATTCAAGAAGGAGGCCAGGTCCCACCATCCTGGAAAACAGCCTACATCTCATTAATCCCAAAGGAGGGGAAAGACAACACACAGCCCGCAAACTACAGGCCCATCTCACTACTAAACACAGACTACAAAATCTTCACAAAAATTTTGGCCAATAGACTAATGACTGTATTACAAAAAACAATACACCCGGACCAAAGGGGATTTATACAAGGACGCCAGATGAAAACCAACGTGAGACAGCTGTTGAACATAATAGAGTACCTGCAAAGGCACAACCAGATACCCGCCGCTCTTATGTTTGTGGATGCAGAAAAAGCCTTCGACAGACTGAATTGGCCGTTCCTGACGAACTTGGTCCAGAAGATGAAAATGGGAGCACAGTTTTTCAACTCCATAACGGCAATTTACCAGAAACAAACAGGCCAGATCATTGTCAATGGAGACTTAACGGACTCATTTAATATAGAGAGAGGCACGAGGCAAGGCTGCCCACTATCACCCCTTCTATTTATCCTAACGCTGGAGACTCTACTAAACAAGATAAGAGCAGCAGAAGACATACAGGGCATACGGATCAGACAACAAGATTACAGACTATGTGCCTTCGCAGACGACTTGCTGGTGACAATGTCGCAACCAGTACAGTCAGCAAAGAGATTGATGGAGATAATGGAAGACTACGGTAGGGTGTCAGGCTTCAAAGTAAATATATCAAAAACAAAGATGCTAGTCAAAAACCTAGACAAAAAAGCAAGACAGGACTTGGAAAGAATAACGGGTTGTGAAATAGTCAAGAAAGTCAAATACTTAGGAGTGGAGATAGAATCAACAAATGCGAAACTATACAAGAATAACTACGAGGACCTGTGGAATAAGATACAAGCAGACCTGGAAAGGTGGAAATCACTACGTCTGTCCCTGCTCGGCAGGATAGCGACAGTAAAGATGAATGTATTACCCAGATTTTTATTTCTCTTTCAAATGCTACCCATACTCAAGAAGGATGCGGACTTAGACAACTGGCAGAAGGGCATCAACAGATTTATTTGGGACGACAAGAGACCGAGGGTGAAACTAAAAATCATCCAAGACGCAAGGGAGAGAGGGGGACTCAAAATGCCTAATCTAAAGCTATACTACTATGCAGCAACGTTGGTGGCGGTTAGTGACTGGATCAACATGACAAATGATAGAATTCTGAATGTTGAGGGACATGGTCTACTATTTGGCTGGCATGCATACTTAGTATACGACAAAAAGGCAGATAGGAACTTCAAGGAGAACCCACTGCGAATCCCATTGTTATGGGTCTGGAAGAAATATAAGCACCTCCTACACGACAAGATTCCCATCTGGACGATCCCTGGACACACAACAGGGGATATGAACACATCCCAAGGGCAAGAAGTGGTGCCCTACAGTGAACTTGTACTGGGAGAAGAAAACGGGTTCCTCTTGAAATCTCAAGCAACGCTAGCAAGCAGAGGAATAGGAAGTACCTGGCTATCATATATACAACTACAATCAAGGTGGCGTAAAGACAAGAAGAAGGGCTTCTCCCAGACCGACGAGAATCTAATTAAACAGATTAGAGAACAGGGGATTATGCACATCAAACGAGTGTACAGCATTCTGATAGAAATGGACTCTGAAACCGAGCTAGTCAAGAACTGTATGATAAAGTGGGCACAAGACTTCAGACACCCTATCGCCATGGACACGTGGGAGAAAATCTGGGTGAGGAATGTAGAATTCACGAAATCGCAACACTTAAGGGAAAACTTCTACAAGATGTTCTATAGATGGCATCTAGACCCGAAAAAAAATATCACTCATCTACCCGGGCTCCCAGCCCAAATGCTGGAGGTGCGGGGACGGGGAGGCTACTTACTTTCACATATGGTGGGCATGCAGAAAAATCAAAGCATTCTGGAGGAAGATATGGTGGACACTCCAAACCATTTTCAAAAAGTGTATAGAATTTCTACCTCAGGCTTTTCTGTTAGGGATCACAAAGGATATCACTACCTCAGAGACAAATTTATTTTTGAACTTAATTACAGCAGCAAGATTATTGGTGGGACAGTACTGGAAGAATCCGGAAATACCGCCTATTGAAGAATGGACTGTGAAAGTAACAAATCTGGCGGAAATGGCAAAAATATCAGCATACTTGAAAAATCGCTCCAATGAACAATTTGCGACGGACTGGAAACAGTGGATAGACTATATCCAAGAGAGACACCAATCAAACAGAATGCAGCTGGCGTTTAGCTAGGGCTCGATGGGAGGAGGGAAGAAGGGTTAACAAATCAAATGTTTACAAAAACTAACACCCAATGTTGAATGTATATGTTCTATAACTAATGCCTCTTAACATAACCTTATGACTAATGTTGTTTGCTTTAATATTGTTAAAGTAGACTGAATCTCTACCTCAGGATATGAAACTTTCACCTCAGGATCTCTGGTTAGGGACTATAAAAGATTGCACTAGTAATGGGATGAAGTCAATTCAGAAGCGCAAACGCACAATATGCGATAGACTAGAAACAGTAGATAGACCATATATAAGAGAAACACCAATCAAACAAAATGTATTCGGAGTATACTTGAAGATGTAAGGGAGGAGGGAAGAACGTTTACTAAAACAGATGTTTACAAAGATTAATACCTAATGTTGTATGCTGTTCTAGGAGGATTGCTTAGCAATAAGATCTTAGGTTTAATGTTGATCACATTAATATTGAAACAGATAGGAGAAACACCAATCAAAATAAAATGTAACAGGAGTATAGTTGAGGCTAGACGCGAGGAGGGGGGAAAAAGGCTTACTAATTCAGACGTTTTCAAAGACTAACACTTAGTATTGTATACCAGGTGTCATGATGATTGCTGCATAATATGTTTTTATGTCCAATGTTGATTGTTTTAATAAAAGAATTTTTATATTAAAAAAAAAAGATCTCAGGCGTTACCACTTTTAAAAGATCCCATCTAGTAATTCTTTCAAGTGGATCTCCTTAATCTGAACTTGTGCCTTGAGGAGCTGCTGTAATAGTGGGCAATCATCTGAGCTGATGCTGGATTTTAAAGACTTAAAACCACAATTGAGACCAGACTTTCTGTTGTTAAGCAAGGTGGTTATTAAGTGAATCGCAGTAAATTCTACAGCCTTTTTCTGCCACAGTTTTTAAGCAAAAAAACTGCAGTTGTTAAGTAAATCCTGTGGCCATTAAGCAAATTGGGCTTCCCCCATTGAGTTTGCTTGCTGGAAGCCAGCTGGGAAAGTCCCAAATGACATTCACATGACCCTGGAATGCTGCAACTATTATAAACACATGCCAGTTGCCAAGCACCCAAATTTTGATCATGTGACTGTAGAGAATGCTGCATCTAAGGATCGGCCTTAGTCACTTGCTTTCAATGCCACTCTAACTTTGAATGGTCACTAAATGAACAGCTGTAAATCAAGTTGTAAGGGGACCCTATATAAGGCTTAGGTCTCTTTCGCCTCCCACAAGGGACCTTACTTACCGCAGTTGTTTCGTGTGGCTCATAGGTGAAGTTATCAGGGAAGGCCTTTGCAAGGGCCATATGCCGGGCATACATGTAATACTGCAAAGAAGAGTATGGTAGGAGAAAAGACAAAATGAATGCTGGGATTCTGCCCCCATTGCTGATTTTCTTCCCATTCCCACTGCAAGCCACAGAATCTGTTATCAGTCAGGCAGTCAACACACATCTGCTTTCCAAAACCCATTGAAAAGATTCCCCTTGGGCCCAGAACTGCAGAATCATCAACTTGGTTCTAAAACAATTGATTTCTGTCTTCAAGAGTTGATGGGATCAGGTTTCTCTACAGTCAGATTCTTTGATGGATGGAAGGAATGGGGCTGATGAGGATAAGCAGGGGAGCTTTCTCTGTATCTACACTTAAGCTGTGGCATACTTTGCCCTGGGCAGCTCAATTTTTATGTTGCATTTGCGTCTGTGTAATCCTCTTGGGAATCCATGGCTGCCATGAATTGATATTGCTCAAAACAAGTGCTGGGTGAGATCAAAACATGGTCTCCTGTCTTCCCCACACAGAGTTCTTCTCCCCACCACCCAACTTCCTTGTCTGTAGATGGAGAAACAGAGGCAACTTTGTCAGCCTACAAAAAGGTATCCAGCAAATTGGCAAATGCCAGATCGCTTCCTGAATTGCAAGATGATTGTGGAAAAGAGACAGGTGAGGGATAAGGACAAGTGAAGCAGCTGGGAAGCATGGCAGTTCACCCTTGATTAAAAAGATAGGTATTTCCCACCACTGTTTATTAGATCAGCCTTCGCCAAGACGGGGGCAATTCTCAGATTTCTTAGAAATGGCCAAGTTCGCTAAGGGGAATTCTGGAAGCTGAAGATCACACATCTGGAGGATACCATAATTAGGGACCCATATCAATAGCTATGTCTTTAATCCTATAATCTATTTTATCTCCCCAGTTTTTCTTTATTACCGTATCTCAGCATATACTTAAATGGACCTAGAATTTTACAATATTTTCAACAGTTTGTTGAACTTCCCTTTGATTTTAGGGATGAATGAACTTTGGGCCCCATAATGAAGGCTTCATAAACGTCAAAACAATAAGATGTTGCACATTTCTGAATAAATGAAATTAATTCATATTTGTAGCAACATCACTTTGTATCGCAGCTTGTGGGGTGGAAGGCTTTCCTATATAAATATAGCTTTCAAAATGAACATTTTGAAGAAGATCTACCTATAAGGAAAATGTGGGTAATCCTTGATTTGTGGCCACAACTGGCACCAGAACTTCTGTCGCTAAGCAAGGTGATGTTAAATGCACTGAATCCAATTTTATGACTTTTTTGCCATGGTCCTTAAATGAATGACCACATTTTTTTAAGTAAATCGTGTGATTGCTGAATAAATCCAGTTTCCCCCTCAATGGGGGAGGGGCAATCTTTGCTTATCAGAAGCCTGCTGGGAAGGTTACAAATTGCCATCATATGACCCCAGGAGTCTAAAACTGACATAGAGACATGCCAGTTGCCAAGTGCTTGACTTCTGATCATGTGACCACAGGGATACTTTGATGGTCATAACTGTAAGAAGTTGTTGTAAGTCACTTCTTTTCAGCACCGTTATAATTTTGAACGGTTGCTAAATGAATGGTAATAAGTCGAGGGCTATTTATATTATTGTATGAGGAAACTTCCAGTTATTAAGTTCTCATTTAGGGGAGTACATGTGTGTGTGTGTGAATTGCAGTTGCCACAGGAATATGCAATCTATCATTTGCTTTGACTTCACTGATAAAGTTGAGTTGAAGAAGAATTTTTCTCCCTCATTTGTACTAGATTTTCTCTAAATTAGGAACTCAGGACCCGTATATGAAATGCTGTATGTGAAATTTACTCTTTGGGTAAAAAAGATTTAATAATGATCGTTTATAAAGTAGACATTTTTTCCTTCTCAATTTTTTTTCCCTTTAAGAAAGGAAAACAATCCAATCACTTCAAATGTAGAGTTGCGTTCTGACGTGAACCAGAATGTACTGGGAAGAAAACCCTTTCAAGGAGCTTTTACCATACCCAACTTTTTCAACAGTGAGTTGAGAATAATTTGACACTAGCCTTGATATAGGTAGGGAAAAACTTCTTGGAGACCTTATACATTGTAAATAAATAATTATGCACATAATTGTTTGTACTACTCCCCATAATCTACTGACAGGTGCTTTTACTTAACCCCCGCCCCCAAAAAGCTGGCAATATTCCTGATCTGTCCTGAAATTTATTTCTGCTTCCAGGAAATTGCACAGGGCAGAGAAGAGAAGTTATGATCTTAATAAAGGACTGGTTGAACAGGAAAGGTCCATCAGTGAAAAAAAATATGGATAAAGTAGTATTTGCACTATATGCCCTCTAGAGGCAAACATGGGGATTACAACACAGGAAGGAAAGCAGGTGAACTGCCAGAGTAGAGGAGGAGGAGGACTACCACCATTGCATGTCACTGTGAAGAAAAAGCTCACCCTTCCAAGATATTTCCAATCCAAGAGATCGGAAAGCCTCTCTGTGCGGTTTCGCTGGATAATGCGCTGCCGCCGTGACTGCTGGCAGAAGCTGTAGAGGAAAGAGGTCAACTGGGTGCACGACTCATCCAAGCTTCGGAAACGCCTGTCTAAGATGTAGATCCCTGGTGGGAACCAAAACAATATCAAAGCACGGCATCACCTTGGATTCAATACAGAGAGCTGACAACTGACCAAAGGAAGACAAGGCTGACTCTCTTATGTCTAACTGAATGGCTGTTGCCTGAGATGCTAGAGAATAATACACAGACGGTCCTCGACTTATGACCACAATTAGGACAGGAACTTCCATTGGTAAGTTAGGTGACTGTTATGGTTGCTCCCAATTTCATGACCTATTTTGCTATGGCTCTTAAGTGAATCACCATGGTTGTTAATTGAATCACATGTTTTAAGTGAATCTGGCTTTCCCCATTGACTTTGCTTGTCGGAAACCAGCTGGGAAAGTTGCAAATGGTGATCATGTGACCCTGGGACACTACAAGTGTCATAA
The DNA here is from genome assembly GCA_034064705.1 of Bothrops alternatus. NCBI lineage: Eukaryota > Metazoa > Chordata > Lepidosauria > Squamata > Viperidae > Bothrops > Bothrops alternatus. Next base: position 1,465,612 of record JARGCV010000054.1, read on the forward strand.
AACCATGTCAGTTGCCAAGTATCCAAATTTTGGTCATGTGACTGTGAGAACACTCTGAAGGTTGTAAGTGTAAGGACTGCTGGTAAATCACTTTTTTCAGTGCTGTTGTAACTTTGAACAGTCACTGAATGAATAGTCACAAGTCAAGGATTGCCTGTATGAAAAATGTTTTATCCAGTAGACGCCTGCCTTTATGATGCTCTATTGTCAGGGAATTGTGCAGCTGGTATCCAAATGGAATCATACATGCTGACTTGTACTTGTAGTTTTTATATAAATAAATATATTTTACATCTATATATACATCAGACAAGACAGTCAGGCAAACAGGAGCATCATCAGGTAAATCAAGAGCATATGGGACACACAGAAGAAAAAGACGGGGGGGGGGAAAGTGAAACTCCCCCTCCACACCCATAGCAACCAATCACAGCATAGCAACCTACTAAATTTAAATATCTTAACATCTATCTTATACAGTAGATTGAAATGGCTCAATCTTCTCCAAGTGGAATAGCACTGATCTTTGAATTTTTGCTCCCTTATGCCCCAGAAATCTTGCTTTAATCAGTTAAGACTGGGCTAGAACAAACAGAATGGAATCACCCTAAGTCATTTCTCCCAATATTTTTTCCTCCAGAAATGTATAGATTGATCTACCCACCCAAATTATTCTCCCCAGATCCACCTGAAGGAATTATCTTGTGGTTGAGCAAGGGTTGCACATGTTCCCATTGCGCCAATCCCTGTTTCCAGAGGTCCCGATGTGATACCAACCATAGGCAGATGGATCTGCTATGTGTTCTTCCATGAAGCAGCCAAAGCCAGAGAGGTTGGTGGAAATGCTGGGGATCCCCATCACTGTGCATTCAGCTGGAAGATAAGAAAGAGGTCATTGGAGGACATGGGAGGATTAAATCCTGGGGATATGCACCATCTCCAGAATTTACCTTGGAGCTTGTTCAGTTTTGGTCACTTGAGTTTACTAAGCTTTCCACTCCCTACAGATTTTATGTACGTGTTAAGAATAGTAAACAGCTATTTTATTATCACCAGAATTTTGTTGTAGGCATTAGAAGAGGCTGTGCTTTCCTCAAATTTACATTTACTTATCTGCCCCTCTTTTCATTTCAGCCACAATTCATAATAAAATTTTGTTTTTATATCTCTTCCCTTAATAAGGTTCAGAAATGAGTTGTCATCCTTTTCTAGCCAAAGCAGAACTACTCACATAATTTATTTATTTTTTAATCAATAGATGATTTACATGACATGATATGATATAATCATAACACTACATAGTTACATGGAAAGCTGATTGACTACCGGGAAAGAAGGAAACAATAACCTGGAATAAGGCACAACTGGCTAAAAACACTAGCAATCTACTACAGTGTTTTATTATTGCCCCACTTGGATATTTCCAATGTATTTTGATGTCATATTACTTATTCTGGACAAGGTTTCCTGATAAATTGTATATAAAACATGCACCTCTGTTATTTTTAATAGCTCCATCTCCTTAAACTGAAGAAGGAAAAGCCAACACTTAGGAAAGTACTTGAGGAATTAAGTGGGAAAACATGTAGACGAATGGCTAAAAAGGCCTTGTTTGCAATGGGCCGAACAATGATAAAATACACTAAAAGAAATGAATTTCAGATGAAAAATTCAAGACCATCTTGGCTCTTCCTTTTCCATCGCTTTTGGAAAGCAAAGTTAATAGGTCTCAAGACTAACAAGATGCACATAGAATTATGTGCAAAACATACCTGGCGCAATCTTGTGACACTGTGGTATCCACTGACAACCTGTGCCTGTTTGGTTGTCCTTTCAGACATGTTCCCTTCCTCAATAGCTTCAACAGAGGAAGTGTTTCTATGGCATTGCCTTCACTGGAAAAGTTGACATATATTCACAGGGGTATCCCTCTTGAAAATAGCCCATGTTGAACTGTGTAGCACAGTAAAACATCAGCACGGGAAATGTTGCAAGGCATTTTGTATTATGTCATAAAACATTTTATAAAATTGGCCCATTCTGAACCCCTGCCTTGGTTCAAAAATGTGGCCCCAAAATAAAATGCACTATTTTACCCAGTGAACAATTACAGGAACAAGCACTTTAGTAGTAGGTAGATAATTTTTTTGGCCTGTTTATAAACAGAAACTGAATAAACTGAAGTACAGCCAAAATAGTTATGTATTTGCTTTACTCCAAAGATGATACAGTTGGGGAGACTGCCTGGAAATTTCAGTTTTGCTGTTAAAAAAAACCCAACAGGTGACAAAATGTAATTTTGTCCTTTTCTCTGAATAGTTATTTTCTCTTCCTAGTTATTCTCATTTCCAACTGCTCTTTCAATTTTTCATATTTGTTTTCTGGCAGTTAAAACTGATTATTATAATACACCACTTAGTTATGCAAAAAAATAAAATCCTATATTTATATGCAGGTAGACCTTGACTTATGACTACATTTTGACCCACATGAGCCCAAACTTTCTGTTGCTGAGCAAGGCAGTTGTTAACTGAGTTGAACCTCATTTTATGACCTTTTTTGCCACATTGTTAAAAATAAATCACTGCAGTTGGTAAGTGAATCTGGCTTCTATTGACTTTGCTTGTTGGAAGGCAGTTGCAGAGGTTACAAATGGGGATCACATGACCCTGGGAAAGTGCAACTATCATAAACACACAGCAGTTGGCAAGCACCTGAATTTTGATCATGTGACCGTGGGGATATTGCAACAGTCATAAGTGTGAAAATAATGTCACTTTTTTCAATGTTGTTGTAATTTTGAACATCTGTAGATGTCTTCAAAGTGAGCACAACTAAGTAATCTATTGATTACAACTACGTAATCTATTTCATTCTGTGTTTCTGATGACAGAAATACTAGGGTTTATTTTCAGTACCCAAGTACATTGGAACGGTGTGTGTATGTGTATGTGTGTGTGTGTGTGTGTGTGTGTGTGTGTTGAGTCAATACCCACAAGCCTGCCCTTACAACCCACCTACCTGGTGTGTAGCCCCATGGTTCGTAATAGGAAGGAAACACCCCCAAATGGCAGCCTCTAACAAATTCTTCATAGTCAACAGGAAGCAACGGACTAGTGGAAGACAGAAATTCTGGATGGAAGATGACCTAGGGAGGAGAAAAGAAAAAAGAGAAAGAGATATCAAACTCAAGAACCAGCTTCTAGTGATTTAATATAATGCAATACAGGTAGTCTTTGACTTACAACAGTTCATTTAGTGACTGTTCAAAGTTACAACAGCACTGAAAAATGTGACATGACTATTTTTCACACAACCACCAAAGCATCCACACGGTCAAATGATTAAAATTCAGATGCTGGGCAACCGATTCATATTTATGACAGTTGTGCAATGTGCCTGGGTCATGTGATCAACTTTTGTGACTTCTGACAATCAAAGTCAAAGGGGAATCCAGATTTCACTTAACAACCGTGTCTCCAACTTAACAACTGCAGTGATTCACTTAACAACTGTGGTAAGAAAGGCTGTAAAATGGGGCAAAACTCAACTGTCTTGCTTAGCAACAGAAGTGATAGTCTCAATTGTGGTCGTAACTTGAGAACTACCTGTGATATTATTATGAATAACTATAAAAAAGCCATAAAACACCATGGTGATGTGGTGAGGATACATTTGGAAACATACATCACTTCTGCTCTTGTAGGCACAGCCATCCTTAAAATTCTATATTGCATTTCAACCATGTGTATCTTTATGTATGTACATATAGCTGATTCAGGTTTACGCTGCTAGTATTCAATTCATGTGTCTGTAAGGGATCATGATAATACAGGATCCTTTTTAAAAATAATATATTCCATGGAAATAAGCAGTGAAAAAAGCAAACTAAAAGTACAAAGATTCTGATAAACAGATAACTTCGTTTTAGGAATAAAGCCAAAAGATGAAAAGAAAAAATAATATGGCAACTATAAAACACAGTAAATTATGGCCATATATCAGTGATGGCGAACCTTTTAGAGACCAAGTGCCCAAAAACTGCCCCTGCCCCCGCTCCACCCTCTGCCCCGCCCCCATCCCACCTGCCCACAGGGCCACTCACCACCTCCAGGGCCCAACACAGATCGCCCAGGCAGCCCAGCAGCGCTATGGTGGCCACACCCTCTGCCCGCGCCCTGCAGCATCAACTGCATGATGGGGTGTGAGGGCAGAGTGTTGTCTACGCTGCCTGGCTGCCATGTCCTTGGCTGCACTGCTCCGTGTGGGCCACGCTCGGGGGCAACTCTCCTTCAGGGTGGCTGCTGGAGAGGAGGGGGTCGCAGGGGGAGGCAAGGCTGGGGCAACGGCACATGTGCCCACAGAGAGGGCTCCAAGTGCCGCCTCTGGCACCCGTGCCATAGGTTCGCCACCACTGCCATATACCAATTACAATAAAACATTTAAAATATATTGGACATATATCTAACTTGCATCCACTAAAAATTATTATTATTCACAGCAACTATAGACACCAAGACTAAAAGAAAAGAGCCTGAGTTCAAAAAATGCCAGCAGAGGAAATTTAGAATAGACTGCAAACCACTATTCTTTCCTTCAATCATTTTGGCTTATCATTATTACCATAAGATTTCCAAGAATAAATAAAAGGTCGACAGGACAATTAAAAGACAAAAATTACCAGATAAAATCAGGCACGAAATATTATAATTTCCAGCATCATCTTAAAAATGCTGGAAGTTATAATTTTTTAAATGCTTTTAAAAATACTGTACTGCAAATATCTCCCCTCACCTGGCACCTGTTACTCACCTTGACACGGTCGGCACTGCTATTGAAGAGACCGATGCGCCTGATGGTGTTGAGAATAGGGTCGGTAGAATCATCCAGCATGTTGTGAGTACAGATTGGGGGGAAAGAATGGCGCTGATTGAAGAGGGGAAAAAAAAAAATCCAGACTGATGTTAACAGCTCAGATTTAAAATCTTAAGTCTGGAAGAGAAGCAAAGCCTGTAATTCACACATTAAACTGAATCCAAGATACCTTCTATATTTTTCCTGCTTCCCCTTCTGTGTAAATCTGGCAGGACACTACATTATGGTTACTTGAAGGAATCACTTTATATTTAAAGATAATTTCTCTCTCCTTTTCTCATATGTTTTCTGAGTGAAGAATGTGGATTTCCTGTCTAATCACAGAATGCATGAAATGTGTTTGGGGGCATGTGCATAACTTAGTACTAGGAATCCTACATTCATCAGTGTTTGTTTATTTATTTAATCACATTTCTTATGGCCACTCACTCCAGCAGACTCTGGGTGGATTACAATATATTAAAAAACCATTTGAAAAAAGTTAAGAAACACATGTAGGAAACGTGAAAGCCTAGATTAAAAACAACCATACCAAAAGCATAATACAAAACATTATAGGGGTGTCTCAGATACACTACCCCAGGCCCGAGAACTGATCATGCTTTAAAGTCCTTCTGGAACCCCAGGAGAGAGGGTGTCACCCATGTCTCCAGGCGAATCTTATTCCTCATTCAGAGACCCTGGAAAGAAAGGCAGATCTCCCTTCTCCACACACCTCAGTGTGGCATTCTTGACTTTATAATGGAATATTCTGGCTTATTTTCTACTGAGGTGCAGCTTTCACTGAGATGGTAAACCAGAGACTGAGCTGAAAAATTCCAGAAGGGGAAAGAAGGGAAGGAGGATTAAAAGTTCTTTTATACAAAACACAAGATCCTTCCTCAAACTCTGAACAATGTTCATTTTTTTCCCTTTTTCTAAGACAAGTCCAGTAAACCAAGATATCTTAATTAAGGAACACAAATCCAACACTCTTCTATGCAGTTATCATATCTGTTCCAATGCAGCTTCAATCACAAGAGTATTTTCTATCTCCAGAACCAGTTGACAATCCAGAGTCAGAAGTCCACTCAGCCAATAAGGGGAGGGCTGAATGAAAGCAACCTACAATCCAGGAATTTAGTTCCAGACTCCCAGAATCCTCTGCTCACACTCATCTAGCTACATGTCCTTCTAAGAGACTCTCAGCCTAATTGCAACCGCCCAGAATTGCTTTGTGTGAGATGAACAGTCATATAAATAAATGGTTACAGGTAGTCCTCAACTCACAATCACAATTGGGACCAGAATTTCCATTGCTAAGCAAAGGGGTTGTGAGATCGCAGCAGTTGTTAAATGAATTATGTAGTTGTTAAACAAATCTGGCTGGCTGGGAAAGTTGCAAATGGCCATCATAACCCCAAAATGCTGCAACCATTGTAAATAGATGCCAGCTGTCAAGTGCCTGAATTTTGATCAGAAATACTGCAATAGTCATATATGTGAAGATTGGTGGCAAGTCACTTTTTCAGTGTTGTTGTAACTTTGAACTGTCTCTAAATGAATGATTGTTAAGTCGAGGAGTACCTGTATTATTAATGTGAAATAAACTCATTTTTCATGTGCAAATACTCTGACCAATTTTTTTCAAGACTCGTTTTTCTTCATGGCCCATACCTGAGTGGCAAAGATGGCTCTCTTCATCATTGTGAAATCTTCTTTGTCCAACATTTTGTTCATGTCAGGAAGGTTCCCCCTGAAATGGAAAAGCAGGCAATGAATAATGTGGAAATTAATAATATTTACAGTACTCTGGGTCTAATAGAAAAAGACCTGGAAAAAAAATGGAACTCTGGTTTTATATATGGTGACGGCAGCAAGACTGCTCTACGCACAAAAATGGAAGGATGTTTCGATCCCCACCAGGGACGGATGGCTACAAAAGCTGATGGATTTAGCAGAGATGGCTAAATCGACTGTTTTGATAAAAAAAAAGAATATAAGTACTTTTGTTTCTACTTGGAAACCGCTTCTGGACTTTGTGCTTGAGGTAGAAAAAAAATGATACTATGATTTTGCGTTTTACTGATTAGACTGATTTGTTGATATAGAAATGGCTAGTTCATACTACTATAGAAATGTAAAAAGTTGAGATTCGATGTTAATGCCTTATCCTACTGCCACAGAGGGAGTTGGGAATCAATGCCTTTTTTTCCTTTTCCCCCTTTTCCACACTTCTCTTTTCCCCCCTCCCCTACCGTTGTTCCTTACTATTTGTTTTTGTATTTTCGTATTTTATGTCGTAAATGAATAAAAATCTTTTTAAAAAAAATATTTTCAGTACTGCTTATCACTTGGATGCGCATTCTAGTTTTTATATCGGAACCAGGATTTCTGAAATAGGCTTCTATCAAATTAATACTTCTCAGAAGAGACAAGGCAAAGAGAAGAAGGTCTCTTAAGTTCCCATTCTCTGTAGCCATGGCAACCCAGCAGTCCATTCTCCGATGCTCAGCACTTTATCATATTTCTTCTTGCCTTCTCCTAGGAGACTTACACGAGGAGGGATTCGTACAGTTTTTTGCCAAACTTCTCCTTCACTGCATTAGCTGTGTCCCTAGAATTAAAAAAAGGAAAAAAAGGGTGGGGGCAGGAGGGGAGGGAGGAAGAAATTATGATTTGCGACAGGACCTAGGATTCCTTGAATGCTTCTGAATCAAGGATTAAGAAAAATGGCTTCCAGTGGCTTTGGGATTTTCTTCCCAGAGAGAGTTAAATTAGATGTAACAGACTTGAGAAAACAGGAAGACTGCCTCAATATCAGTATTTCTTCAGGTAGGGAGAAACCTTCCCTGTTCTGAGGCTTCAGAATAAAGTTGGGAGGGACCTTGGAGGTCATCTAGTCCAACCCCCTGCTCAGGCAGGAAACCCTATACCATTTCAGACAAATGGCTGTCCAGTCTCTTCTTAAAAACTTCCAGTGTTGGAGCATATGTAAATATGTGCCAGTTGCCATGTGCCTAAATTCTGTTCATGTGTTTGTGGGGAATGCTATGATGGTTGCAAGTGCAAGGACCGGTTGTAACTTGCATTTTTCTGTGCCATTGTAACTTTGCACGTTCACTAAATGAATGTTATATCTGGTTAGAGAACAAACACTAAGATATTTGAATGATTTCCCTTATATCAGCACATCCTTTCCAAATGTACTTTGAACTTGTATAGGCAATTTGGTTTTCCTGATCAGGAAGGTTGGTGTAATGTATTTTTATTTCATTCACTATAAAGCCTAATGCCTAAGGAAGCCTGTTACAAGGACAAATTTATGAGATCCAGAACCTGACACAAACCTACCAGAGCTGTTTGCGGACGGCTTGGCCTTTTAGTGTCTCCACGTTGAAATTATTTGTCCTAGCTGGCATGATAAAAAATGCTACTACTGTAATCTGGCTTCCATTCACCTATAGAGAGAGAAGCCACAAAAAATGGATGTGAAAGATCACTACAGTACTTTTAAGTATGGTCAAAACTTCTAGCTGACCCATGTTAAAAGAGTTTAATTAATTGAATTCATAATTTGTTTTTAGAATTCATCTTCCCCCCCTTCTAATATGTGGCTGGTTCCTCACGAGTCATTTGCATTAGTCTTACAGCATGAGGACTCCTGAGGTGCTTATTAAAAAGCAGAAACTCACATGTTCCAGGCAGATAAATGAACAATAGCCTAGAAATCTGACTATGCTTGGCAAGGATGAGGAAAACTGGATGAATAGATGGATAAATCAGGAATGTTCCTGGGATGTTCTTGTAGGAGCTACATGGATCTCCAAGAATCATGAAACTATCATCTAATCCCAGGAAAGGATTCGTGACAGTAAGGCTGGTGTGAACACATTCGGGACTGCTGTGTCATGGTCTTTACAGAGATGTGGCTTGACCCTACTACTATTCCAGGAGAGGCTACTGAATTATCAGGATGCTCAGTATATTTCGCAAATTGCTAAAGACACATCTTTGCCGACAGGCCTGGGGCAGTTAACATCTTGCCCCTAGCCAGTGTATGTTTGTGTGCATGTTTGTTTGGATGATTGATTTTTTAATTAAGGGGTTTTTCTTATAAAGTATTTTAATGATAGATTTCTATCTATGTTGTGAGCCGCCCTGAGTTCCTGGAATAGGGCGGCATAGAAATCCAATAAATAAATAAATAATAAATAAATAATAAATTGAGCAGATAGAACTATGGTCTCTGGGAAGAACAGGAGGAGGGGGACTTTGTGTTTACATAAATAATAACTGGAGCACAAATGTTAAAATAATTGACACTCACTGTTCTCCTGATTTGGAATTTTTTGCAGTGAAGTGCGGCCCCTTTTATCTGCCTCGTGAGTTTAACATTGTGATAATAACTGTAGTATATACACCCTCTGATGCTAACATAACCGTGGCCATGAGTTATCTGTTAACTACTATTTACAAACAGCAACAGGCCTACCCGGATGGAGTGTTGGTGGTTGCAGGTGATTTCAATCAAGCCAACTTTGGGACGTCGGGTTCAACAGCTACTGTTTTTACAACTACTCCTTCTGTGGGTTTTGGTTCTGGACTTTTTAGCTCAAAGCCTACCACAGGTTCTATCTTAGGAGGGACTAATACAGGAACAGCTACAACTATTGCGGCAGGATTAACATTTGGCATGCCTGTTTCTACTACTACTTCCACCACGGGCCTTAGTTTGGGTTTCAGTAAACCTGCTGGATTAGCCACCCCATTTGTTCCATCTTTTACTCCAGCTTTTTACTCATACTTCTTCTGGACTTCCATTATTTTCTGCTCTTACTTCTGTTCCAGCAGCTGGTTCTTCTGGTTCTATATTAAATTTGGGAGGCACCACGGCTCCAACTATAACAACTATAACTGTGTACATAGGACTTTCTCTGACGGGAGCCCAGACTGGTTTGGGAGGAACACTGTTCCCAAATGCAAGCACAATTACAACAGGGCTTGGACAAAATGCTTTTAATCTTTTATGTATATTTTAATTATTTTAATGTTTTAATATTGTTTTAATTCAAATTTTTATTGAACTTGTGGATGATGGGGGGGGATTGATTGTGGAGTGAATTGGGTTGAGTGGATGGGTGGATGTGTGGATTGGATGGATTGTGGACCTGTGAGAAATGGAAGGGCCGACCTGTCGGCATTTACGGAAGCTAGAGAAGTGGAGGAGCCTTGCTCTGAGGGATCTGAGGGCCAGTCTATACCGGTCTTATGGGGAAGAGGCAGATACGACGGGAGGCCTGGGGTAGGCCGCTCTCGGGGAACAAGGCCTCGCTGCCTGAAAGCGATCTCTTGTTCCGGCCCCTTGAACCTCTCCCGGGCTACTGGAAATGAACGAAATCCGGACCCTGGACTCAGGCTGCTGCTGCTCAATGCCAGGTCAGTGGTAAATAAAGCTCTCCTCATCCGGGATTTAATTCTAGAGGAGGAGGCTGACCTGGCATGTGTGACTGAGACCTGGCTGACCCCAGAGGGAGGAGTTCCCCTCTCTGAGATGTGTCCAGCTGGGTTTCAGGTATGGCATCAGCCGCGACCCCAGGGAAGGGGGGGAGGAGTGGCGATTATAGCTAAGGAGACACTCGGGCTGCGCAGACTCGCTGCTACTGAGATATCAGGTTGTGAGTCCCTCCTTATGAGGTTGGACCTAGGTGTACAGGTGGGCCTGTTGCTTACGTACCTGCCTCCCAGCTGCGTTTCTGCAGCCCTGCCCACACTACTCGAGAAGGTAGCCGGGTTGGCTGTTGAGTTCCCCAGACTTATTGTCCTGGGGGACTTCAACATGCCATCACTCTGTGAGTCCTCAGGTTGGCGCGGGAGTTCATGGCCTCCATGGCAACCATGGACCTGACACAAGTAATTGAGGGCCCAACCCATGAGGGGGGACACACACCTGATCTGGTTTTCCTCTCGGAACAGTTGAGTTATGATCTGAAGCTAAGGGGCTTAGAAGTGTTGCCCATGTCATGGACAGACCATTTTCTGCTGCAGCTTGAGTTTACGACACCAATCCTCTCTTGCAGGGAGCTGGAACCGATTAAATGGTTCCGCCCCAGACGCCTGATGGACCCTATTGGCTTTCAAAGGGCGCTTGGGGAGTTCCTAGTGATGGCCTGGAATATGGCCACTACGGAGGCTCTAGACCGGATTGCGCCGTTGCGACCTCTCTGTGGCAGCAGACCCAAGAGATCTCCTTGGTTTACCGAGGAACTCAGGGGGATGAAGCGCCAGAAGAGACGTTTAGAGAAGCAATGGAGGGAAAGCAGATCCGAATCTGATCGAACCAAATTGAGAGCTTATATTAAGACCTATTTGGAAGCGATCACTACGGCAAGATCTCAGTATCTTTCCGCATTGATCGCGTCTGCGGAATCTCGTCCGGCTGCCCTGTTTAAGGTGACTCGCTCTCTCCTTGATATGGGGAGGAGGGAGGAACCTTTGCAGGGCAATGCCGAAGAATTTAACACCTTTTTCGCAGACAAGGTCGCTCAGATCCGGACTGACTTGGACTCCAATTGGAATGCAGTGTCGGCTGACAATGAGTCAGTCGAGATGACAGAGGCCCGTCTTAGTCCTGCTGTATGGGATGAGTTTGACCTGGTAACTCCTGATGATGTGGACAAGGCCATTGGAGCTGTGAGTTCTGCCACCTGTTTATTGGATCCGTGCCCCTCCTGGCTGGTTTCGGCTAGTAGGGAGGTGACACGGAGCTGGGTCCAGGCGGTTGTTATCGCTTCATTGAGGGAGGGGTCCTTTCCGGCTCCCTTAAAGGAGGCACTCGTGCGCCCCCTCCTCAAGAAGCCTTCCCTGGACCCGGCAGTTCTAAATAATTATCATCCAGTCTCCAACCTTCCCTTTTTGGGGAAGGTTGTTGAGAAGGTGGTGGCACTCCATCTCCAACGGTCCTTGAATGAAGCTGATTATCTGGGCTCTCAGCAGTCTGGGTTCAGGTCCGGTTAAAGCACGGAAACTGCTTTGGTCGCGCTGACCGATGATCTCTGGCAGGCCCGGGATAGAGGTCATTCCACTATCCTGGTGCTTCTTGACCTCTCAGCGGCATTCGATACCATCGACCATGGTATCCTTCTGTGCCGGTTGGAGGGGCTTGGAGTGCGGGGCACTGTTCTGCGGTGGTTTACCTCCTACCTCTCTGGCCAGTCGCAGTTGGTGTTTGCAGGTCAGAGATCGGCTCCGAGGTCTCTTCCATGTGGAGTCCCTCAGGGGTCTGTTCTCTCACCTCTGCTTTTTAACATCTACATGAAGCCGTTGGGTGAGATCATCTGTCGACACGGGGTGAGTTATCATCAATATGCTGATACTCAGCTTTATATCTCTACCCCGTGTCATTACAGTGAAGCAGTTGAAGTGATGAACCGGTGCCTGGAGGCTGTTGAGGTCTGGATGGGTGCCAACAGGCTCAGACTCAATCCCGACAAGACGGAGTGGCTATGGGCTCTGCCTCCCAAGGACAATTCCAACTGTCCGTCCATTACCCTGGGGGGAAACGTTTTGTCCCCCTCGGAGAGGGTTCGCAACTTGGGTGTTCTCCTCGATCCACAGCTAAGTTTGGAACATCATTTTTCGGCTGTGGCGAGGGGAGCATTCGCCCAGGTTCGCCTGGTGCGCCAGTTGCGGCCCTATTTGGACCGGGAGTCACTTCTCACGGTCACCCATGCCCTTGTCGCCTCGAGATTCGACTACTGTAATGCTCTCTACATGGGGCAACCTTTGAAGAATGTCCGGAGACTGCAGGTAGTCCAGAATGCGGCCGCGCGAGCTGTCTTCGGTCTCCAAAGACATGCTCATATCACTCCAGCTCTTCGTGAGCTGCACTGGCTACCAATTGGTCTCTGAACACAATTCAAAGTGTTGGTTATGACCTATAAAGCCCTTTATGGCAATGGACCAGGATACTTGCGGGACCGTCTCCTGACTCATGAATCCCAGCGACCGGTCAGGGCGCATAGGGTTGGCCTCCTACGAGTCCCGTCTGTTAAACAATGCCATCTGGCGGGACCTACGGCAAGGGCCTTCTCCGTTGCTGCCCCAGCCCTCTGGAACCAGCTTCTCTCAGAGGTTCGTACTGCTTCCTCCCTCCTAGCTTTCCGGAAAGTGCTGAAGACACATCTATGCCGACAGGCTTGGGGCATATGAGCTGTGCTCTGCCCCTCAGCCCTAAGAGTGTCCCGCCATCAACGGCTGCAAATTGATTGTGTTTGTATGTGGTATGAGTGTGGTAAATTTTAAAATTGTTGTTGTATCTTGTTGTGAGCCGCCCTGCGTCTTCGGAGAAGGGCGGCATATAAATGTGAATATTAAATTAAATTAAATCTACAGCTAATATGGGTCTGAAATGCAATATGTTCTCTCTTCCTTTCTATTTTCCCTAGGATTGGGTTGAAGAGAGAAATCCTTATGGCTAAAACATCTCAGATGGACAGATTAGGAGATGATGGCCAAACTGGGAGTCCTCTATATCTTTTCATGGAGTATTCTTGGGATATGGTTCAATTACCACTCCTGCCAGCTTAAAATAGTTCCAATATATTCTTCCTGCTTTCGTCCAAATGTATCCTGTGTAGGCGTTCTACCCATTGTCTTTCCTCTCTACAACAATGTAAGCGTGAAGATAAATCCAAAAACTATCTCCAGATTCCTTGGGCTACAGCTCCTTAACTCGAGACACATGATTGTTCCGTTGCTGTAGGCCATGGGTCCCCAACCCCCGGTCCGTGGACCAGCACCGGGCCATGGCATGCCAGAAACCAAGCCGCACAAACAAGCAAAGCCCCATCCATAGGATGCAGGCAGCATGCGAAACCATGCCCCCTCTGGTCCATGGAAAAACCTCTCCACGTAACCGGTCTCTGGTGACCAAAACGTTGGGTGCCACTGCTGTGGGCCATACCCTCTCAACACAGCCACATCTAATTGCCTGCCCACCATCTTTCACATCTCGTTCCATTACAGCCCCCATTTTACTAATCACCCTCAGCAGGTAGTTGAGCCTGGCTAGGGCTTCCAAGAAAACGTCAGCTCCTTTGTTGGAGTATTCATAGCGTCCAGCGATGAAGAAGAAAATAGTTTTGTCCAGGTTGAAGTCCAGGTGCCTAGCAAAACAACACGTAGTGATGGTGAAGATGACTCTAAGTCTGAGCTTGAAAAACCAGAAATCTTATGTAATTTAAAAGCCAAGGCAAGTAAATTGGCTAAATAAATAAAAAGACGTACTAATAGATTAGAAATATCAATGGTGCTTATATCAACAACCACAACATTGCAAAAATGGTTGAGGGAATCCATGGGGGTGGGGTGGGGGGGTGGAACATCATCCGACCCAATATGAAGAAGCAAGTGCCACTGTGTTCAACAGAAATTATTTTTATGCCCTAGAGAGAAGAAATCAAAATAAGTTTGGTGTAGTATTTAAGTGAAAAAATGAAATTTGCACTTTCCAAATCTGTATAAACCAGAATACAATCATCCTTCAATGTTTATACTTTTCTGGTAATATCACACACTCTTCCCAATAAACTGCTGGGAAAAACTTTTTTTATGGCTGGGATCAATGTGCATACTTAAATAGTTGTGAGTCTTCCCTAGCAACATGCAGCAAAATGTTTTAAAATGAAGTGTGTGCGTATGTGTATGTCAAAATAGCTCTCTCTCTCTCTCTCACACACACACACACATACACATGCAGAATGCACAGCTGGCAGAAATCCTTTTTTAAAAAATTTTTAATAGTTCCCTGGATTCCAGTCACAATGGTATTATTTATTAAGCATTAGACATGCAAACTATGAATGCAAAGTGGAAAAACAAAACAAAAAAAGAGATAGAGCTCCACGTGTAGGAGTTTTTCGGTGCAATAAAAACAGAAAAGAGAGTGGACAAGAAAATAAGAAGCAAGAACAGGAAAAATGTCAGAGCCGTGACAGATGAGGGAAGCCAAATAGAAGCATATACAGGTAGTCCTCGGCTTACAACAGCTTGTTCAGGGACTTCCGGTGGCTCCGCTGGCGTCGCCACAGCCTCCTTTGGAGGCTCCGTTCTCCTGGGCTTGTTAAGCCGCAAAAACAGCGAACATCAGCTGTTTTTTGCGGTGAAAAATCCCCCCTTCGGGCGAAGAAGGGGTGAAGAGCATTGGGCGGGGGTTGAGCTCCTCCGAGAACCCCCTGAAAAAGTTTTCAGGGGGTAAGAGTGAGAGCTCCCCAGGCGCTCGAAGACGCTCCTGCCCAGAGACGCTTCTGTCTGCGGACAGGCAAGACGCCGCGACCATTCTCTGCTCGAGAAAAATCTTTAAAAGAGACCTATATGCAGGCGGAGTGAATACAGGAGTTCTATATCGCAAGTATTTCTTTATATTTTACTTCTGATCACATAGTTCTACAATCAACATAATGTATCCAAAATGGCGATCGCTTTCACTGTAAAGAGAAAGTGACCGGAAAGTGAAAGTGATTTTTTTTTCAGTGCAGCGTTAGAGCGATCGCTAAGAGACAGTTTAGACTTATATTTTAAAATTTTATAAAGTGCAATTAAAGGAGATAAGAAGAGGATATATTTTGGCAATATATTTGTAAGGACTTTTTTTTTCTACTTAAAGCAACTTTTTAAAAGTGGACTGAATATAGAATGGCTACCAGACAAACAAAAATAGTTTTTTCAAAGGTGGCAGTATCTTCCCCAGCTCAGCCCTCTATATTACCAGTAACTATTTTTTCTGCTCCATCTTCCTCAATATCTACAGTCTCAAGCCCCCTTGTCTACTCAAGCCTCTCCAGAAATGCTTACTATGAAAGATTTACAAGCTGCATTGTCAATAATGACTGACAATTTAGAGAAAAGGTTTGAAAAACTGGAGAAAAAACTGGAGAACAAGATTGAGGAATTGGAGAATAAGATTGAGGAACAAAGCAAAGGTGTAACTGATGAACTGGAAAAAATTAAAGAAACAATTCAGACTCACAATATGGAAATAAGAGAAGATATTGTGGAAGCTTTCAAGGGGGTTTGGGAGAGTGTTGAAGAGAAGGTGGAAGGGGTTGAGCAACAAATTGAGGGACAACTTGATGAGATCAAAAGTGATATACAAGACCATGCACTTATGGTGCAATATAATCAGATGATGTCAGCTATTAGAATCAGAAGGCTGAAAGAAGTACCAAATGAGAATCAGGATGATTTGAGAAGAATTTTTGAAGAAGCTTTGGAAAAATTTTTAGAAGATGCTGCGCAAAAGTTCTCTTGGCAGATTGATAGAATTTTCAGAGTTAATTCATGGATTGCAAGACAAAGAAATTTACCTAGAGATGTTGTTATTTATTTTGTCACAAGGAGATTCAGAAATCATGTTCTTACAATATCTTACAATAAGAAATTAAGCGTTGCTGGTCAGGAGGTCGTGGTTTTGAAGGAGATTCCTCCGAAGATGTTAAGAGCAAGGAAAGATTATGCATTTTTGGTTGCTGAACTTAGAGCACGTGGGTTACAATATAGGTGGGAGGTTCCAGCTGGACTCTCATTATTTTACAATGGTAATAGATATTGTTTGAATTCTGTCTGGAGAGCAAAAGAATTTTTTGAGAATGTGCTGAACGCTGGTAGACCCCCATCTCCAACACCCAAAAGTGCAGATTTACTACAAGAAAGAGAAATGGACTTAAAACAACAACCACAGTTCTCAGAGTCACAGCCCCCTGCAGCAACAGGACTTGATAAAGGAGCTTTGATGGAGATACCTGCTCGGAGCATTGATATCTTTCAGCCTTTGGAAGTAGAAAAGTCTAAAGATCAAAGGCAAACAAGAGCTACTACTAAACGTTTGGAACAACAAGAAAAGCAACAACAAGGTCGTACAAATATAAGTCTGGAAGCCATGGGAGCTCGACCAAAGAAGAAAGCGGGTGAAAAAGTTGATTTGGTCTTCCAAAAGCTTTCTAAAGCTGGTCATGTCAAATAAATATTTGACATGGAATGTTAATGGTTTAAATTCTCCACAGAAAAGGAAGAAGATATTTCATTATTTGACTCAATGTAAAAATGATGTAATTTGCTTACAAGAAACACATATTAGAATTACGGACCAGAAATATTTAATAAATAATAAGTTAGGTATACACTTTGTAGCAGCGGCTGCTGAGAAGAAGAATGGAATTGTTATCTATGTCAAAAATCATATAAGAGCTAAATTAATAGAATCAGATATACAAGGTAGATATTTAGCAATTGAAATTTTAAAAGATGGTAAGAAAGTTCTTTTGATGGGCATATATGCACCAAATCAACAACAAGGAAAATTTTATAAGTTAATACATAAAAAGTTAACACAATTTGATTATAGGTCTTGTATTTTAATGGGAGATTGGAATGGTGTTATAGATATTGGTTTAGATAAAAAGAAGACATTACCAATTCCTCAAACACGTTCCAAGTTGCCTAAATCTTTTTTTGATATAAAGGATGATTTTGATTTGATAGACATATGGAAAGAAAGACACGGTAAAGAGCAAGAATTTACTTTTTTTTCTGATAGACACCAGTCATTTTCTAGAATTGACTTTATACTAACCTCAAGTGATTTTCTTTTTAGCTTAAAGAAGGTGAAAATCCTACCCAAAGTTTTAACAGACCATAATCCGGTTTGGATGGAATTAAGGGTTGGAACAGAGACCTAAGAGATCTTGGAGATTTAATGAAAATTTGTTTAAATATGATATAAATGTGAATGAATGTAAAAATGTTATGAAGGAATTTTTTATGTTAAATATGAATCAGGATACACCTATAGAAATGATATGGGATGCAAGTAAGGCGTATATGCGTGGGATTTTAATTGATATGAATAAAAGGCATCGTTGTAAACAAGAGCAAAAAAGGAAGGATTTAGAAGAGGAAATAAATAAGAAAGAGCAATTATTAATAAAGAGACCAGATGATAAAAACATTAAAGAGAGGATTTTAAGATTTTACGGAAACAATTTGACTTGTTGCTGGCAGATCAAGTTGCTAGGAATATACAATATGCTAAACATAATACATTTCTTAATTCTAATAAACCTGGTAGATGGTTGGCTTATATATTAAGGAAAAAACAAAAATCTCGTATAATTGAAAAAATAGAATATAAAGGGAAGGAAGTGTTTCAACAAGAAACGATTAAGAAAGCTTTTTTAGAATTTTATTCCAAGCTATACGCTGAAGAGAAGACACAAGATAATGAGATAGATATGTTCTTACAAAATGAAAAGGTATTGATAATTACTGATGAACAAAGAGATAGATTAAATGCACTGATTACATCAGAAGAAATAATTTCAGTGATTAAACAATTGAAAATGGGAAAATCCCCTGGGACTGATGGGTTAACGGCAACTTATTATAAGTATCTTCAAATGGAGATGGTGGAACCTCTTAGAGAGTTATTTGTTAACATACAAGAGGGTGGTCAGGTTCCACCGTCATGGAAAATAGCTTATGTTTCCTTAATTCCCAAAGAGGGAAGAGATAATGTTCAACCAGAAAATTTTAGACCTATTTCATTATTGAATACGGACTATAAAATTTTTGCAAAAATTATGGCTAATAGATTAATGACAGTTTTACAAAAAATAATTCATTCAGACCAAACTGGTTTTTTACAAGGAAGACAGATGAAAACTAATGTTAGACAACTTATTAATATATTAGAATATTTGGAGAAGCATATCCAGGTGCCCGCTGTTCTTATGTTTTTGGATGCGGAAAAAGCCTTTGATAGACTGAATTGGTTGTTTTTGAAAAAATTAATTGTTAGGATGAGAATGGGAGATCAGTTTATTAATTCTATATTGGCAATTTATCAGAAACAAACAGGTCAGATTATTGTGAATGGGGACTTAACAGATTCATTCAATATAGAGAAAGGTACTAGACAGGGATGTCCATTATTCCCTTTGCTGTTTGTTTTAACTTTGGAGGTTTTATTGAATAGGATACGAGCTGCAGATGATTTAAAAGGTATAAAGATTAGACAACATGACTATAGACTATGTGCTTTTGCGGATGATTTGCTTGTAACATTGACTCAACCAACACAGTCAGCTAAGAGACTGATGGAGATAATTAAAGATTATGGTAGGGTATCAGGTTTTAAATTAAATATATCTAAGACTAAGATGTTAGTTAAAAATTTAGACATTAATTCAAAACAAGATTTGGAAAGAATAACGGGTTGTGAAATAGTTAAGAAAGTTAAATATTTAGGAATTGATATTGAAGCCTCTAACGGGAAGTTATATAAAAATAATTATGAAGTTTTGTGGAATAAGCTTCAAATAGAACTGGAAAAATGGAAAAAATTACAATTATCTTTGTTGGGTAGGATAGCCGCAGTTAAAATGAATGTATTGCCAAAATTTTTATTTCTTTTTCAAATGTTACCTATATTAAAAAAGGATGCGAACTTGGAGGAGTGGCAGAAGGGTATTAACAGATTTATTTGGGATGGCAAGAAACTGAGGGTTAAATTAAAAATTATTCAGGACACAAGGGAAAGAGGTGGTCTGAAAATGCCCAATTTTAAGTTATATTATCATGCTGCTGTTTTAGTTGCGATAAGTGACTGGGCTAATTTAACTAATGATAGAATATTGAATATTGAAGGGTATGGTTTATTATATGGTTGGCATGCATATTTAGTTTATGATAAAAAGGTGGATAGGAGTTTCAAAGAGCACCTACTGAGAAGTGCTCTGTTGCGGGTCTGGAAAAAATATCAGTATACATTAAATGAAAAGATTCCTGTTTGGACGGTTCCTAGACACGCAATAGAGAATATAAATAGATTGCAAGTTCAAGATGTGGTGCCCTATGAGAAACTCCTAATTAAAGAAGGGAATTTGTTATTATTAAAGTCCTTTAACATGTTAAGAGATGAAGGAATAGTCAACACTTGGTTTCCATATTTACAATTGCAATCTAGATGGAAAAAAGATTTGAAGATGGGTTTATCTCAAACAGATGAAAATTTAATTAAACAAGTCAGAGACCAAAGGTCTATGCATATCAAAAGATTATATAATGTATTGATAGAAATTGATTCTGAAACTGAATTAGTTAAGGATTGTATGATAAAATGGGGACAGAACTTTGGACAACCAATCAGCATGGAAATTTGGGAGAGGATCTGGGTGAGAAATGTAAGGTTTACACAAGCGCAACACTTAAGAGAAAATTTTTATAAAATGTTTTATAGATGGCACATGGATCCGAAAAAATTGTCATATATGTACCCTTCTCTGTTGCGGCCCCGGCCCTCTGGAACCAACTTCCCCCGGAGATCCGTGTCGCCCCCACCCTCTCCGCCTTTCGTAAATTGCTTAAACACACTTTTGTCGGCAGGCCTGGGGCAGCTAACATCTTGCCCCTAGCCAGTGTATGTTCGTGGAATGATTGGTTTTTTGTTTTTTGTTTTTTTTTAACTTAAGGGTTTTTTATATGTATGTAATTTCTATTATGCTGTGAGCCGCCCTGAGTTCTCCGGAATAGGGCGGCATAGAAATTAAATTAATAATAATAATAATAATAATAATAATAATAATAATAATAATAATAATAATAATAATAATAATTTACAACCTAAGTGCTGGAGATGTGAATGTACGGATGCTACTTATTTTCATGTATGGTGGACTTGTAGAAAAATTAAGGCTTTTTGGATAAAAATATGGTGGATACTTCAAAATATTTTGAAAAAACGTATAGAATTTTCACCACAGTTGTTTCTATTAGGTATTATAAAAGACTGCACCACCATAGAGACGAATTTAATTTTGAACTTGATTACAGCAGCAAGATTGTTGGTGGGACAATATTGGAAGAAGCCAGAATTACCATCTATTGAAGAATGGACTTTGAAAGTTATAAATTTGGCAGAAATGGCCAAGATATTTGCATATTTGAAGGATCATTCAAATGAAAAATATATGTTGGACTGGAAAAAATGGATAGAGTATATAAAAGGGAAATATCAATTTAAGAAATTGTATTTACTACATAGTTAAATTTTTATATGTTGGAACAAAAATATAGTTAAAATATTATTAGGTATTACATAATAGTTTTGTTTAGTTTAGTGGGTTTTCTTGTGTTTTTACCCTGTATTCACTTTGGGAAGTCGGGGGGTGGGTGGGTAGGGGGGGTGTATTGTTATACTCAACTGCATTATTGGTAATATATAAGATTGATATATTTAATAGATATATGAGGGGATGCTCGGGTAGTACCTCTGGACCACATCTGGAGGGGGTAGATGGAGGAGTGAAGGTGGAGGGAAGTAGGTAGGTAGGAGGAGAGGAGGGAGGAGAGTGAAGGAGGTTGAGAGAGGGTGGGGGGATGGTAGTAGGTAGGGAGGAAGAAAGAGGGGGATGTGGTGAAGGGGGTGCTCCCGAGCAACACCCACAGTTTCATTAAGTATTATAACAGAATGTATGCTTTGTCGTTTTTTTATGGGAGAAAGTTGTAAAAGATTGTATTAGTTGAGTGGTATTTCATTTATTTTTCTTTCTTGTTTATTATAAAATTAATAAAACTTCTTTAAAAAAATAGCTTGTTCAGTGACAGTTCAAAATTATAGTGGCACTGAAAGTGACTTATGACCATTTTTAAAAGTGGCTCATGACCGTTGCAGAATCCCCGTGGGATTCACTTAACCACCGTGTTACTAACTTAACAAGTGCAGCAATTCACTTAACAGACGTGGCAAGAAAAGTTATAAAATGGGGCAAAACTCACTTAGCAACTGTCACACTTAGCAAGAGAAATTCTGGTCTCAATTGTGGTCATAAATCGAGGACTACCAGTATTTCTAGTGCAGTCTGATTTTCATTAATGTACAGATGCCTGTACCTGAATAAGAAAGCAGTAGTTCTTCATTTAGTCATTTATAAACCTATTCTTTATGAATAACAAATGATTTGTCCAGGAATTTTTTTTCTATACCTCATTCTTTGATTTTGCTAGCCTTGAGCAAAAACAACTGCTCATTTTCCCTACTCGTCTTTGAAAGTTATTAACATTATTTAATGTCTATTATTTCATTAATTTATATCCTGCCTTTCCTGTGAGAGCTTCTCTCTCGTCCAATTTTCCCTTTTTGTATGCTGTCAAAGTGGCATCTCTTGCTCTCCATACAGAAAGGAAACTTATTTCACCTAAAAAGTGGAGACCAAAACTGAGTCACTTTCAGGTGCGAAGAATCAGGACATGTTAAATTCCAGTTCAATTGTATTGCTCAAGCCTATACACAAGAATCTAGTCAACTAACAGTCAGCACTAAATTGGCACTAGATAAGAGTCAACAGAATTCGGGGGGGGGGGGGCTGGACGTGAATCATTTGTGGCAACATAATGTTATGGGGACTCCAGACGAATTCCTCTCTTGACTCCACCCCCAGTCTCTGCCTCTTGTTCTACAGTCACATGCACTCTTTTAAAAGGAAGAACACTAAGCCTTCACTTTACACTTGAAGGTGTGTTATGACAACAACATTGCGGAAGATGAATGGAGCACAAATAGTCATTTGTTTTTAATTCATGAATATCTTACATCACTTGTCACTACTAGCTTCAGTTTGTTCCCTAGAAACTCAGCTTCTTAGGGCAAGCTGTTATAATTGATATGATATTAGTGAAACTAATGATAACTCACCCATAAAAATGGCCTCGGACAAATTCCTGGATACGAGCTTTGCTCTGGGCATGGAGGTTTTGGAATTCATGCATAGCAGAGAACTTCTTGACATTCAAACCATTGGGAGTCACAATATCTGGATATGGAATGCACATGGAGATGGGTTTTGTAAAAAGTGGGGAGTTTTAGCACTTTAAGTTTCTGAATTTACTCAAGCTGCAATGATATATGTGCAGAAAAGCACATGTGTGAGTCACAGCAGGTGTTCCCCCAAATGTATTCAGCTTCCTCAGACATCCTTGAAAATATAATTGATGAATGCATTTGAGAGCAACTGATTCAACGTATAGGAATGGATGGGGTAAAACAAACCACAAGGAGAAGGAAGGGGAGTGGTCTTGTGACATCACAAGGAGCCAGCCAATCAGAACTACTAGTCTTAGCTGCAAATAAGAATATAAATTCTCCTCCTCCTACATCCCTTTCTTTATTCTGAAAAAGGATAAGCAGGCTGGTCCTTAAAAAAAAATCATTGGATACAATCAAAAATTCACAGTACATATTAAGATTTAAAAATATTTTTATGAATTTTTAAAATGAATTGTAAAATGGTTATTTTATATCAGGAATTCTTTCTATCTAAGAAAGAGATTAAGCATCAAGCTTCAATGTACGATTTATACCAGCAGTCTAATTAGTATTGTTTAAAGATTAAAAAATTTCATTAAAAACCACAAGACCTGAAATTCTGCATTCTACGCAAAGCAACCAATTTCCTTGTAATATTATTCTGTACATAAATCAAAGAAAGCTTAAACTGGATAGGATCTTGTCACACAGAACAATCGTTTAGCTTTTAAGGCAACTCACCAGGTTTCCGTTTTAACAAATATTCAGCTTCTACTGCTGTGATTTGAGAAACTGTAGTAAAAACATGTGTGCAGTGGACAGCAGCTCTCTCCATACAATAACGATGGTAAATTTGCCGGTCTCCAGCTTCCTTATCCACATTAAACTGGGGGCAAGATAAAGTATATTAAACATCCTGAAACGCACAGAACTGCATGGAGTAAAAAAAGCAGGAAAGAATACAGGTAGTCCTCAACTTATGACCACAATTGAGCCCAACATTTCTGTTGTTAAGTGAGACATTTGTTAAGTGAGTTTTGTCCCATCTTACAACATTTACTGCCGTGTGGGGAAAAATGCACACGCAGCAAACTGCCATGCTTTCCCCCCAACAAACCTCATAACCTTTTGATACCCTTTGTCCTAATGAAGCAGCCAGAAGGTCATACACTTTTGACTTAATGCCTCACCTACCTAAATATGATTAAGTTACTTACTATCTCTTCCTGTAGATAATATGCTTAAGTTCCTTCCTATCTCTTCCTGCCTTTAATTAGTTCCTTCTCCTGTTTGCTCTTGATCAGGTAATGTGTTACTAGAAAACTTTATGTCAGCATCTAATATAAGAAGCAATAAACTCAGAGTTTGTCAAGCTGTGTCCTGCAGCTTCAAACCTCTGCTCAAGACATGCCTGCATCTTTCTGTTAGGTCTTACACTGCCACAGTTGTTTAGTGAATCACTGCAGTTGATAGGTTTGTAACCCGGTTGTTAAGTGAATCTGGTTTCCCCATTGACTTTGCTTTTCAGAAGGTTGCAAAAGCAGATTGTATGACCCTGGGACACTGCAGCCGTCATAAATATGAACCAGTTGCCCAGCATCCGCATTTTGATCACATAATCACCATGGAAATGCTGCAATGGTCGTTAAGCGTGAAAAATGGTCCTAAGTCACTTTTTTCAGTGACACTGTAACTTTGAACGGTCTCTAAATCAGTGGTTCTCAACCTTTTTCAGGTTGAGATCCCACTTGCCCCGCCCATGCACGCTGCGACCCCAACCTGGGCGCGCGCGCGCGCGTGCACGCACCAGGCCAATCCACGCTTGCGCGGGGTGCACGCGCCGAAAAACAAAAACAAAAAAACAAGCAAACAAAATGGCGGACCGCGACGGGCGGATCTGCGCATGCGCGGCGCACGGGTGATGGGCCGATCCGTGCATGCGCGCGCCAAAAAAAATAATAAAAAAAAAATCAAAAAAAATTTCAAAAAAACAAAACAAAATGGCGGACCGCGACGGGCGGATCCGCGCATGCGCGGCACGCGCACGCCGAAAAAAAATAAAAAACAAATCAAAAAAATAAAAAAAAATCAAAAAAATAAAAAAAAATTCAAAAAAACCCCAAAATGGCGGACCGCGACGGGCGGATCCGCGCATGCGCGGTGCGCGCACGCCGAAAAAAAATTCAAAAAATCAAAAAAATTAAAAAAATTCAAAAAAAAAATGGCGGACCGCGGTGTCCGGCGACCCCCGCGAAACGGTCGTTCGACCCCAAATGGGGTCGCGACCCATAGGTTGAGAACCACTGCTCTAAATGAACTGTTTTAAGTCAAGGGCTACCTGTAGTATCTTGAAGGTTAAACAAAGGAGAATGCAATTCAATAATCTAATTTCCAAGATTCTAAGAACTTAATAATTCTACAATTTTTCTTTGTGAAATTCTTCTGTAATCCTCTCACGAGTGCTAACAAATGGGTGCCTAGACTGAGAGTTAGAGAAACTGAGGATAGCTTTTTTAGCGTTTTCTCTTGTTAATCCAGTTCCAACTAGAGAGCCCTCGACTTATGACCATAATTGAGCCCAAACTTTCTGTTGTTAAGTGAGACATTTGTTAAGTGGGTTTTGCCCCATTTTACAACCTTTCTTGCCTCAGTTAAGTGATTCACTCAGCTGATAAGTTAGTAACACGGTTGTTAAGTGAATCTGGCTTCCCCACTGGCTTTGCTTGTCAGAAGGTTGTAAGAGGTGATCACATGACCCAGGGACACTGCAACGGTCATAAATATGAACCAGTTGCCAAGCATCTGAGTTTTGATCACATAATCATGGAGATGCTGCAAAGGTCGTAACTGTGAAAAATGGTCATAGTATGGTTACCCATACTAGGTAACATTATCAGTGCTACAGAAAGTTGGGTTTGCCCTCTGTTTCTATACAAGTGAGTTGCTATGACAGTATTGGTGGGAGTGGTCTTGGTGATTCCTTGATTAGGCTGTTGTTTACTGTTTGATTGTCTGAGTTGGTAGTTTTTTGAGCTTGATGGTTGATCTAGTATTAATCTTGATGTTAATTTCTGCTTATCTGAGTATTGATGGCAGGCAAAGAGGTGTTTGGGTCATTTTGTTTCCTTTTTAGCTTTTTGATTGTCTTTTTTGAATGGCATGTACAGTAGTGGCCAAAATTGTGGAAACCTTTTGGGAAAAGTGTACAGTAGAAATGCCACGTTTGGTTAAGTTTCCACCAATTTTTCTTCTAATTTCTTTATAACTGTATCCTTGTTCACTTAATAATACTATTTTACATTGCTTTCTGGGCAACCAGTCAACTTTTTGCACCATTACTTTAATTTTATTACGTTTCACAAGCTCACTAAATGAAAGAAAAAAAACCCCAACCAACTTGATAGTGATCACATAACACACTGACAAATGTCCTCCTCTCAGCTTCAATACATGACATCAATAACTGAGTCCTACTGTGATGTGATTGGCTCATTGCCAAAACAAGATGACACCTGATTGCCTCTCTAAACTCTCATGCTCATTGGCTACAATTAGATGAAGGAAAGCTACCTGATATCAACCTAAGCAAGTTGTGCTTCCTTTTTCTGGTTATTTGGCTATAACTTTTCATAGAATACAGTACAGATAATTGAACAAACTATGTTGCATTACATTCTTGATTAAATTATCTTTCCATTGATATATAATTTTATGGTACTACTCCAAAACAAAAGTGGTGTTATTAGCCATCAAACCTCAAAAATACACTTTTCCCAAAAGGTTTCCACAATTTTGGCCAGTACTGTAGATGTTGTTTATATCTCTGTGCCTGCTGATGGCTGATTTGTCTGAGTGCCACACTTCCAGGAATTCTCCACCCACCAATCGATTTTCAATCCTAATGGTTAAAAGACTCACAGTCTGCAGATTGTTGTAAAAGTCCACACTTCCTGCGCACAGGTAGCGGCCAAGCAGGGTAGCATGGGTGGTGAAGATGGTAGCTATTGGAAGTTTCCGGATCCGACAGAGGAAGAGGCCAACACCAGACAACCACTCATGGAAATGACCAATGATGAATGGCTTTTCTTCACACTGTGCAGCAAACTGTACAAAAAAAAAACAGAAGAAGAGAGTGAAGAGAAAGTTATTGGGAGAGAGGAAAGGAACAGGTTTTCTGATAGAAACATGTTGCCTTACCTCCCCTAGGAACCAGGCTGTGAGGAAGCCAAAGAGGACGGCGTCATTGGCCTCTCGGTCATACCAGGGAATCCCAATGGAGCAGCTTTCCCACAATTCAGTCTTCCAGCGATCCAAGCTCCAAGCGGTTGCCCCAATATCAATGAGGATCACATATGGACCCCCCTCAATTAGCCAGCGGCCAAAGTAAACCTAGATAGACAGCAGATTAATGAACAGGAGAGGTATAAATTGACATTTTTGTATCTAATCCAGAGATATTCTGTAAAGCACAATCAACAAAGCATCAATCATAAAAGTCAGTGCTCAATTAAGCAAGTTTTATCATCAACTTAATAATATCCACACTCATGAGGTTATGTTCTAGAATGATAAACAAGCATTTTGTCTCTCAGATTCTTGAAGGAACATACATTTTACAATTTCAGAAAAAAAAGGAATGCTGAATCGGTACACTGCATATAGCAAAAAAAAGATAACCATCAGAGTGAAGAATACAAAAGAAGGGGATCTTATATAAGGAAGTTCCATATATACTTCTACTTTAAATCATCTGAATTTTCAGCTCTGCCTATTTACATGTTCAAACTTTGTCTTTTGTTTTGTGTGCTAGAAATATATCTTTTTCTGCAGAAGCTGAAATACTTCAAGGGCCCAACTTTATACCCATTAGATTTATCAATAGAATTACGAAAAAGTAAGCTTCTTAAAACCATTTGTGTATACATTTAACGTGGAATCTGTACACGCAAGGAGGCTTAGATCATGACTTCTGCAGTTCAAATTTTGCAGACCTCCAAATCTGAGGAGAATATCTCAGTAACTTATTTTTAACTCTCAAATTCTCCAAATGCTTTACTTTCCAGTGGACCTTGTAAATCGTGACTCCATTTTAATCCAGTACTCTTTTTCTCCTTCGTCTCTCAGACCTGCTTTAATTCATGGGATCATCACCCCTTCTCCACTCATTTCACATACCAAAGTGTGCAGAGATATGTGCACCATGTGTGTTTGTACATCTCTAATTTTAGTCTCTGGTTCATGTTACCTCATCTCCATTTTATAAAAGGTCGCTTTCCCTGGGGTTGTTTTTTGCTGGGCAACCCAAAATAACCTCTTGTTCTCAAATGAGGTTAGGAAATAGAAAAATCAAGTAAAAAAAGAGGGAGTATTAAATGTATGCTATATGTACCTTCCATACTGGAAATAGTCAATATCTATATTCAATAGTTCCAGCATACATTTAAATTTGTTTTTACACCAGTGTTTTCCTGCTTGCTTGTAACTGTTTTAGTCGGTTTCATCAGGGAACTGATCATAATATATTTGATATCGTATCCAATTTGGAACCAGTACTTACATGATACAAAGATAAGCCAAATTTCTGGCTAATTGGATGAACAATATACAGATCTGTGCCAGATTTATAATCCTAGTTTTGGGAGCTGTAAACCAGCATTCTTGGTTTTGTCACAGTGGCTGGGGTCTGTCATTGTTTTCCACAATTTATCAATTAATGGGGACTTGTATATATATGTGAAGTCCCACAAACCAAATGCATTTTTCCTGTCTTCTTCTGGGAAGGGAATGTGAGCAAATGTGACTATTTGCATTTGTACAATAACTCAAGAGTGAGAAGACAGCTTGGCATTATCTTAACATTTTAAAATATTTGCTTACAGATATGCAGCAGCACAAAAACCCCACAATACAAATCTTTTGCTTAGCTATGTTCTAATGACTTTAAAGCTGTCATGAGACTCCCTGGGTCCTTTAGCAGTTGTGGGATCACAACTCTCCTCATTCTTATCTTTGTGGTGATTCTCGCTGGCATGGATGGAAACTGGAGTTCAACAACTTTAGAAGAGTACAGATTCCCCCTTTTTCTACACCTGCACCTTGAAAGAATATGCCTTCCCATGCAAATATTCCCATATTTATGGGTTGCATCACAATGATGCAGTTTTGAAGCCTGTAGCATAATGGCAGGACCCTCATTTTCTTTGCACACAGAAAGTCCCAGCTTCAGTCCTTGTCAGCTCTGATTAAAATAGGGCTGGTGGCCTTTTGCCCATTCCCAAAATTCATTCTATAGCTAACAGATCAAGCTGCCAAAATCTGGCAGCAAAGCAAACGTTTCTCAAGTGAAATAAATGAAATAAAGGTTACCATAGATGTGTGAGATTTCCATTAAGATCAACTTACTTATTTTTGCTTTAAATCTACCTGAAATTTCCTAAAAACATTTTGCAGCCTTTCAGGAGCCAGGGATTTGGGGAGGGGGGAGGATTTCCATATTCATGACATATCCTAATAGATTTGGAAATTGAGAAGAGAAGTAAAAACAGATGCCTGGCATTAGAATGATCTTCAACGGCAACTAACATTTATTTCTACCGCTACACCGTTGGAATCCTAAATTTATCTTGATGTTCCTGTAATGTATTGGTCACAACTGTTTTGAATCACTTGCTTAATGTCTAATCACTTGTTGGAATGTCTGACCTAGATTCTGTTGTTATGTAATGGCTGCTGTTACTTAAGCCAGACTTGCTGTCTCCAGGCTGGTAATTAGGTTTTGGGCGGAAAACTGTTACTTTAAACCTATTGGCTGCCGCCTGGAGGCTAACCATATAAATAGCTGCACAGCAGCTATTTGAGCTGGGTCTGTTCAGAGTTAAATAAACTTGTTGCTGTTTCAACACTTGTCTCGCTTAATGCCTTCAAGAACCAAATACTTAACAGTGGCGATGAAGGTGGGAAGTGCTGCTTCATCGTAAGAGTCTGAAGTCACTAGGGGGTGAGGCCAGCACAGAGCCTGGCTACGTTCCCCCCCCTCGGTCTGCCAAGCAAGCCACGCTGGAGACCACCACGCCCTAAGGATCCGTCCTAGGGCCTACGCAGAAGCCAGCAGCACAAGGCAACGCACGCAACAAGAAACGCAAGCAACTCACCATGGCGAAAGTGGGGAAACTCGAAGAGTTTGACGTCAACCACTCAGAGCGATGGGCGTCCTACATTTCCCGCGTAGAAAACTACCTCCACGCCAACCAGGTCACCGAAGATGGACTGAAGGCCGCGACCCTCCTCTGCGTGTGTGGCCCCGCCACCTTTGACATTGCAGAAAACCTGGTTGCCCCGACGCCGCTAGAGTCCGTCACCTCCGCAGACTTGAAGAAAAGGCTCCGAGACCATTTTGAGCCAAAATTATCCATGATAGCATGTGCTGTGGGTGTCTCTAGACCAGCTGGGGAAATGTCAGAGGATGACGAAGAACAACCAGGCCCCTCTGGGTATTTTCCCCTCCCGGCAGCCGAGCCAGACAGTGAGGAGATTTGTATGCAGTCTGAGTCAGACTCTCAAAGCGAGGAGTCAGATTTGGAACAGGACAATATATGGCTTGATCCGAGATTCCGAAGGTTTGATAGGCGGAGGTTTCAGTTACGTGGAAAAAGGAAGTAATGGGGGAAGTGACGTATCGGACACTATATTAGAAGATAAAGGAGGGATTAATTCTTTGTCACGAGCAACGTTAATATCAAGGAGTAGCCTGATGCCTGGAGAGGTTCGTTTGAACTCAGTTTTCTGGTGTTTTTGGAATGTACGGAAGATTAATGAGATCTTGGACAACCTGATAGATAAAGAGTGAGTTAATTGGAAGGGAGGGAGAGCATGTTTAAGCTGAATGTAAATAAGTCAGATTTGGCCGTTCCGCAAACAAAATGCCAGCAGCTTGCTTTGAAGTGAATCTCTTGAACTATGTTAAATAAAACTCTTAAAGAAATATTTCTGTGGATTTTACTAAGCTGAGAAGGGCTAGATACAACAGCATGGAGGCACGCTTTTGAGCAGTGGGAGCAACAACCTGGTGAATCGGCCACAGACTTCATCGCCGCTCTTCGTCAAGTGTCCCGACTCGGTAATTTCACAGATTTGGAGGAGAGACTAAGGGACTGATTAGTCTGCGGCCTCCTGAATCGAGAGCTCCAACAAAAACTTTTCGCTAAGGAGACTCTCTCGGTACAGGAGGCCTTGAAGGAGGTCATGGCGGACGAAGCCACCAGAGGGGCCGTTAAAACGCTGCGGCCCTCCAAAAGCACGTCAAACACCAAAGCAGTCCACCACGAGGACGTCGAGGGAAGGGAAGACACCGACTCAGACTACGAAGTCGACAAGCTACAGAGGCACCAAGAGAAGGGACAGAGGCCAGCTGACAAGGCAGTTCCGTTCCTTAGGTGCATGGGTTGCGGAGGCCGCCATCAACGCGCGGAATATCATTTCTGTACAGCAACGTACCAGACGTGTGGCAAGTCAGGCCACAGTGCCACCGTCTGTCGAGGTTGCCAGAGGGACCGTCCACAGAAAGACTCAATCAGGAGAGGTACCGGGGACCCAGGGCAACACCGAGTAGGGTTCTGCGCCAGCCGAAGGAGCGTTCTCTGCACTGGTGCCCATCGTCCCCTTCAACTCCAAGTCAAGCTTCAGGGAGTTACATGTAAGATGGAAATAGACACAGGCTCAGCCATGTCCATCATCTCTATAGGAACATTTAGGCCCATATGCAGCCGCAGCAATAGATAGGCCAAACCTCAGCCATCTAATTTAATGCTCACCGACTTCCAAAACTCCCCAGTGGCGGTCAAGGGCGAAGCCACACTTCTAGTGAATTTTAAGGGGTTCGCAGGCCCACTTGATGTTGTTGTGGTAGAAGGCCAACGCACGAGCCTCATAAGGCTCGACTGGCTCGACGCATTGGGCATTCAAGTAACCGGCATTCACTGGACACAAGCGCCGGATTTGTCTTCAGTCTGCCAAGAATTCTCAGATCTTTTCATTTCATGCCTAGGGGAGTACAAGGGTCCTCCGATAGCCTTCAAGCTTGATCCTATGGTAACGCCAATATGGATCAAGCCTCCTCGAGTGCCTTTTGCTTTAAAACAAAAAATCAACGCAGAGCTGGACAAGCTGGTCAGTAAGGGGGTAGTGCAGCCCGTAGACAGTGGGGAGTGGGAGACCCCCATAGTAACGCCACTAAAGGCCAACGGGGAAGTGCGAATATGCGCTGACTACTAGTGTACCATTAACCGGGCATTTCAGCAGCACGCGTACCCAGTGCCAGTTGTCAGCCATATTTTGGCGTCATTGCAAGGTGGCCGCGTGTTTGCCAAATTAGATTTGGCACAGGCCTACCAACAGCTGCTGGTGGACAAGGCCACGGCAGCTGCCCAAACCATTGTCACCCATCGGAGGGCCTTCAAGGTCAAGCGCCTACAGTTTGGGGTGAGTGTAGCCCCAGGGATTTTCCAGGGAGTAATAGAGCGAACACTCAAGGGCATTCCAGGGGTCTGCCCATACTTCGATGATGTTCTCATCACCGGAGAAACCGCAGAGGTCCTGGCTGAACGGCTTAGGAAGACAGCTTTCAACTGTCCATTGGGCAGTTATCAGTTCAGGGTGATGCCCTTTGGTCTACAAGGAGCCCCTTGTAGACCAAAGCAGCTTATTAATGGGGTGTTGCATGCGCATTTATACCGCGGGGTGCTGGTTTATTTGGGTGATATTCTCATCTACTCTGAAACCTTGGAAGAACACATCCGGTTGGTACATGATGTGTTGTGCAAGCTGCTGCAAGCCCAGTTGTATGTCAAGTTGTCCAAATGCGAGTTCCACCGGGCCCACCTTGACTACCTGGGGTACCGGATCTCAGCAGCAGGGGTGGAAATGGACCCTAATAAGGTGAAAAGTGTACTGGAGTGGCAGGCACCAAAAACGCGTTGCCAACTACAAAGTTTTCTGGGCTTCGCCAATTTCTACAGACACTTTATTCCCTCTTTTGCGACGGTGGCGTTACCCCTAACGAATCTGTCACGAACCCGGTCCTCTGCAACGAAACCCCGGCCTGGACAACCCGTAGCTTGGACAGCCGACTGTCAGCAGGCATTTGAATCGTTGAAGCCCTTGTTTGCAAGGGAGCCTGTTTTACTGCACCCTGATCCAGAATGGCCATTCGTCGTACAGGTCGACACTAGTGATGTCGCTGTGGGGGCAGTGTTGCTCCAACAGAACCCCCAAGGGACGTTACAGCCGTGTGCTTATACCTCTCAGACACTGACAGACACTGAAAGAGCATGGGCGATATGGGAGAAAGTGTTCGCAGTGCGGTGGGCCCTGTCCACATGGCGACATCTACTGGAGGGGACGAAACACCCATTCGAAGTATGGACAGACCATAAAAACCTGGAGGTGCTACAAACCCCCAGACGCTTATCACCTAAGCATGTACGTTGGGCCCAGTACTTCCGGCGGTTCCGTTTCCAACTCAGGTATGTGCCAGGGGGAAGGAACTTCCTTGCGGACGCTCTATCCCAGCTACCGCAATATGACAGTAAGAGGGAGGAGGTGGTGCAAGTGACCATGCCCCCCTACAGCCAAAAAGACGCAAAACCGTGTTCATGCTCGAGAGTGGTGTCTTTTGAGGACAATTTAAGAACAGCCCTCATGCACGATGTGTGGTTACGGGACACTCCCGGGTTGCTGACCCAACGGGACGGACTGACATGGTATGGCAGTAGACTGTATGTTCCGCAGAAGATGCGGAGTCATGTATGCCACCAATGCCACGATTCAAAACAGGCAGGCCACTTTGGTTACATCTGGCCAGGCGTCAGTTTTGGTGGCCCCGGATGAGACTGGATATTGAAACACACATTAAAAGCTGTCCCGTATGTGCTCAGTCTAAGCCTTACCCAGGAAAACCAATGGGTTTGCTTCAGTCTGTGGCTGACCCGGACCAACCGTGGCAAGATATAGCGATGGACTTTATTGTAGAGTTGCCAGACGTCCGGGGGTATACGGTAATATGGACAGTGGTGGACCTGTTCTCCAAACAAGCCCATTTCATCCCCTGTAAAGGGTTACCATCAGCAAAGAGGCTGGCTAAACTGTTCCTGGCACATATCTACCAGCTGGATGGGGCACCACGTCGCATCATCTCGGACCGCGGGGTTCAATTCACAGCCCGTTTTTGGCGCGAATTTGTTCGTTTCCTCGGTTCTGCTCAGGGACTCAGTTTAGCATACCACCCCAGCACCAATGGTGCGGCAGAACGAGCCAATGCCGCAGTGGAACGATATCTTCGGAGTTATGTTTCATACCAGCAGACGGATTGGGTGGATCTGGTGGTGTTTGCGGAGGTGGCGTACAATGACGCTGTACATAGCAGTACTGGGTTCACCCCCTTTCAGGGGGTGTATGGCAGGGATTTTGTTCCAATACCAGAGTGTAGAACCCAAGAGTCCCAACCCCGTCAGGCCGACGAATGGTTCACCCGGGTGGGAGGGGTATGGGGCGTGGTAAAGAAGGTTTTGACAAAAGCAGGGGAAACCGCCAAGAAACAGGCGGACAAAAAACGAAAGACACAGAAACCATTCAAAGTGGGTGACCTAGTGTACTTATCCACGAAATACATAAGACTCCAAGTCCCATGTAAAAAATTAGCTCCGAAGTATATCGGCCCTTTCCATGTTGCCCAAGTGATCAACCCAGTAGCCGTACGATTACAACTACCGAGGTTCCTTGGTAAGGTGCACCCAGTATTCCATGTCAGCCTGTTGAAGCCAGTGGAGCAGGTGCCCGGTGAGCATGCACCGGAGGGCCCAGGCCCCGTTGCCCCAGGCCAATATGAAGTCCAGGAAATCCTTGATTCACGGGTGCGGAGGGGTGATTTGTATTATCTTGTTATCTGGAAGGGGTACCCCCTATCTGAAGCATCCTGGGTATGGGAGGGGGATGTGCTTGTGCCCCTACTGGTCAGTAGGTACCATCGGAAATACCCCGTAAACCGGGTAGGCAGTCAGCCAATACAACCACAAAGGAACGTGACCACTGACCCTGTTATGTTTCCTTCCAGGAAGACCCCTGGCAGGGGGAGCCAAATGTCGAGCCCTCCGAGGCCGGCCTATCCGGGATGCAGGGAGGCAGCCCGCTGCTCTCGCCACCCTCCGACAACCCCACTCGTGTCCTACCACTGCCGCCGCTACGTTGCTGGTCTCCGCGGTGCTGCCTCGCCCGGGAGGCAAGGGAGCCGGTCAAAGCATTGTCAGCCCCTTCCTGGGCTCCGCCGGTGCCGCCGCTGCTCAGCCATCCCTCAATGACATCATCAATCAGCGCCTCGCCAGGTTGACACTTGCCGGTGGGGAGGAGGCTGTTCGATGCTCTCCGCCTCTCCAGACTGACTTGCTGATGGCTGGCCCAGGCGAGGACAAGCAGCCGGCCTGACAATGGTGCGAGGCTGCACGGCCGGATGGCAGGGGGAGGGGCTATGGCCCGGGTTCCTTCCTGCAGACTGGATGGTGGCTTGAAGGGTGGGGTTAGGTCCGATGAGGGTGGGGCAAGCGCGCGTATCTTATAATAGGCACTGGGAGCAATCCACTCCCAGTGCTAACTTTAATTGTACGGAGTGAATTAAACTGCCGTTTGTCTCTCGTTCCTGCTTGCCGGCTATTTTGTGGAGCACCAAGAAAGGACGACCTGACATGGGCAAAGAAATGGGCCATGCAGACGGCCTTAGTAGGTTGCCCCTACCAGATGTAGAGCCAGCTCCAGCTCCAGCTGCACGCATCCTGGCTATCCAGGATCTGCTGGAGTCTCCCCTTCATGCTGGGGACGTAGCTGCTGAGACGGAAGCTGGTAAAATACTGAGTCGTGTATTGAATTGGGTGCACACAGGATGGCTAGACAAATGTCCAGGCCCAGAATTTCAGAGCTTTTTCATGCGAAAATATGAGCTTTCAGCTCATAAAGGGTTCATCCTTTGGGGAAGTAGGGTCATAGTTCCCAGCTCGTTAAGACCCAGAGTGCTTGAGTCTCTGCACGAGGGCCATCTGGGAATACTCCAGATGAAGGTACTCGTGAAGGTACTTTGGTGGCCTGGGCTAGATAAGGCTATCGACCGGAGATGTCACAAGCCCCTGTCCACCGATGGGAGGACACACACACACATGGGTTCAACCAAGGAGTCCCTAAAACGGATTGTCACAGGAAACTGGCACCACAGATTGGCAGACTTTCTACTCTGCCAGCGTACAACTCCCTGAACAGCCACGGGCAGAAGCCCAGCCAAGGTACGTTGGGGCCGACGTTTGATCACTAAGCTGGACAGGCTCCACCCGACCGAGTTGCACTGGACTCTGCATGGCCAAAGGCTCCCAGAAGTCTGCAAGTGGGTGACCGGGTTTGGACCTGGAATTACAGGCAAGGGGCTTTGTGGGTGGCAGCAGGGCCACTTTCCTATGAGGTGGTCCTTGAAGATGGGCGAGTCATTCGCCGGCACATTGATCAGCTGTCGGCGGCTGGCGGATCAGTCACCGGCTCAGGACTCCCAAGAGGGCCACACACAGGGCCTGCACGACAGCGGTCCAACAAAAGGGTATGCACGCTACGACAGGACCCTCGGGGGAGACGGGGGAACGGCCGTAGTACAGCCTCCTCCGGACACACAGACTGCATCGGCTGAACAGCATAGGCAAACGGCGCTGACAGCCCTGCAGACTTTGCTGCACGAGTGGACTTTGGTTTGGGCCGACTGGGACTGGCCAGCCAAAGGGATTCGAGTCAAACCGACTCCACTGAACCTCTGAGTCCTGGTCTACCCAGCCTGGCAGGCAAGCAGGTAGACCAGGGAAACCTGGCAACCCTTAAGGCGTTCTGAACGGTCAAGAAGGCCACCTAAGTATCTGCAAGATTATGTCAAACAATTAAGGGTTTGAACTATCTAGGGCAGCACTTCTCAACCTGTGGGTCGCGACCCCTTTGGGGGTTGAACGACCCTTTCACAGGGGTCGCCTAAGACCATCGGAAAACACATATTTCCAATGGTCTTAGGAACGGAGACACCGCTCCGCATCCGTATCCGCATGGCCTCCTCCGCCATTTGTAGAGAGAGAGACAGAGAGGCACTTTCGCTTCCCTTCTCTCTCTCTCAGGCGGACTTACCTCCTGCAGGGCTCCTGATTGGCCCTGCGCCCGGGTGCCCCACCCCCTGGGAGAAGCATGGCCAGGGCCTCGTGGCCTTGGAGCCGCCTAGGGAAGCCCCGGGATCCCTGCTGGGAGCGGCCCGCTGGAGGCTCCGCTGAGTGGGCCAGCCCTCCCGCAAGCCGCGGCCCAAGGGAGACCAGCCCCAGCGATCCCCAGCCAGCCCAACCATTGGACCTGCTGGCCGGGAAGGCGCGCCAGAGTCCAGGCTACCGGGAAGGAAGGAGATGCAGCAAAGGTAGGAGAGGAGAGCCACCTCCTGGGGCCTGGCGCTGGCGGCGGCTTCCTTGCCCTTCTCTTCCTCCTCGCCTTCTTCCTCCTGCTGCCCCCAAGGCGTCTCACGTAGGCGCTGGGGCAAGAGGGGTGCCTGGGGGGAGCAGCCAGGCTGGCAGAGGGGTTGGCAGGGGCTGCGCGGCACCAGCCCCCCTGCTGCGGCTCCATCGATGGACGGAGGACAAGGACGGGCAGCGCAGAGTCCCGGTGGGGGCAGTGGCCGGGCCAGGGGCGGCGGGGACCCCCGACGATGCTGCTGTGCCGCCGCCACGGCCGGAGCCTCTGCCTACCATCCTGCTCCCCCTCCTCGCCCATTCGACTGAGGACGCGGCAGGGTGGTGGCTGGGCCGTGGGAGGCGTGGCGCCTCTGCCTCCCATCCTGCTCCCCCTCCCCGCCCGTTCGGCTGAGGACGTGACCGGGCAGCGGCCAGGGATGGCGGCGAGGAACCCCAATGATGCTGCCGTGCCGCTGCCAGAGCCACTGCCTCCCATCCTGGTCCCCCTCCCCGCCCGTTCGCCTGAGGACACGGCGGGGCAGTGGCCGGGCCGGCGGCGGGGAACCCCGATGATGCTGTCGTGCCACTGGAGCCACTGCCTCCTGTCCTGCTCTCCCTCCCTGCCCGTTTGGCTGAGGACGCGGCGGGGCGGCAGCCGGTCCGGGGGCGGCGGTGAGGAACCCTGACGATGCTGCCGTGCTGCCGCCGCCTCCTGTCCTGCTCCCCCTCCCCGCCCGTTCGGCTGAGGACACGGCGGAGGCTGGGCTGGGGGTGGCAGGGACCCCCAACGATGCTGCTGTGAGAGAGAAAGAGAGAGAAACAGAGGAAAAGAGAGAGGAAAGAGAGAGGAAAGAGAAAGAGAAAGAGGGAGGAATCAGAGAAAGAGAGAGAAAGAGGAAAGAGAAAGAGAGGAAAGAGAGAGAGGAAAGAGAAAGAGAAAGAGAGAAAGAGGGGGAGAGGAAAGAGAAAAAGAGGAAAGAGAAAGAGAGAGGAAAAAGAAAGAAAGAGGAAAGAGAGAGAGAAAGAGAAAGAGAAAAAGAGGGGGAGAGGAAAGAGAAAGAGAGAGGAAAGAGAAAGAGAGGGAGAGGAAAGAGAAACAGGAAAAGAGAGAAGAAAGAGAGAAAGAGAAAGAGAGGAAACAGAGAGAAAGAGAAAGGAAAGAGAGAAGAAAGAGAGGAAAGAGAAAGAGGAAAGAAAGAGGAAAGAGAAAGAAAGAGAGAAAGAGAAAAGAGAGAGAGAAGAAAGAAACAGGAAAAGAGAGAGGAAAGAAAAAGAGGGAGGAAAGAGAGAGAAAAAGAGGAAAGAGAGAGAGAAGAGAGAGAGAGGAAAGAGAAAGAGAGAGGAAAGAGAGAAAGAGGGAGAGGAATGGCACTTCTCCAACCAGGCTGGGCGGAGCCGGCGGAGTGGCCTTCCTGCCCCCCTCCCCGGCCAGCTGGATGGGGGGGTTGGGGGTCACCACAACATGAGGAACTGTATTAAAGGGTCGCAGCATTAGGAAGGTTGAGAACCCCTGATCTAGGGGGAAGGGGTGTAATGCATCGGTCACAACTTTTTTGAATCACTTGCTTAATGTCTAATCACTTGTTGGAATGTCTGACCTAGATTCTGTTGTTATGTAACGGCTGTTGTTACTTAAGCCAGACTTACTGTCTCTAGGCTGGTAATTAGGAAACTGTTACTTTAAACCTATTGGCTGCCGCCTGGAGGCTAACCATATAAATAGCTGCACAGCAGCTATTTGAGCTGCTTCTGTTCAGAGTTAAATAAACTTGTTGCTGATTCAACACTCCTCTCACTTAATGCCTTCAACTTAACAGTTCCTTTGTAAAGATGAACATATTGGGCCACCAACAGGCAGAAACCTTTAGAGTAATCTCACTGGAGATGGCCTGAAGATGAAGAATGTTCCTTTTACTTTGAGGGAGAAGAGGATTAAAATCTCTGTAGGATGCCTTCACCTGGGCAGAACCTCCACAGTCCTGGTCCTGCAGAAAGAACTGGCAGGGCTATTGTGACTTCCACAGCTTCTCTCCAAGTGATTGAAGGTGTTCAGGTGCAAAATAGTCCAATTGCAAAAGATCAAACACATTTTGCTGGCTGAAGGGAGACTGATGCTTCTAAACAGCCTTCCAGCAAGGTTTCCAACTATCTCATAATCTGGCCCAATTTCTCCCATTGATGGAGGTACCATTTAATTAATTTAACTAAGAGTCATTTCTTTTTATCTTCTTGTCCTTTTTAATGCATCAAAAGTATACAAAGGAAAAAAGAGGAAAACTAATTTTAAAAAGTAACC
This sequence comes from Bothrops alternatus, assembly GCA_034064705.1. Lineage (NCBI taxonomy): Eukaryota > Metazoa > Chordata > Lepidosauria > Squamata > Viperidae > Bothrops > Bothrops alternatus. Next base: position 1,505,120 of record JARGCV010000054.1, read on the forward strand.
AATGATCTTAGAAGAGTTGTTTCAAAATGTTCATATTGCCCAGAGTTATTTATTACACAAAAATTGTGGACTCCTGGAAGTACAGTAGTATCTCAAATGGTGTCCACAGTGAATTAAAGTAATAATTTTAAATGTTGCATAAATCTTGCATGATTTCAGCATTCTCATGGAAGACTTCACCAGATTTCAGAGTGAGATTGCTGAGATTCTATGACTTTTGGAAACCTTATAATATCTCAGGATTTGTGTCTGTGTGAGTACACAGCAAAAATCTCCTGATTAGTGGAATACAGGCAACCTGATACAGGTAGTCCTCGACTTACAACATTTCTTTTAATGACCATTTGAAGTTACAAAGGCATTGAAAAAAGTGACATGATCGTTGTTCACACTTACGTCCATTGCACAATCCCCATGGTCACATGATCAAAATTCAGGCATTTGGCAGCTGACTCATATTTATGACGGTTGCAACGTCCCAGGGTCATGTGATCCCCTTTTGTGACCTGACAAGAAAGTCAGCGGGGAAGCCAAATTCACTTAACAACTGAATTACTAATTTAATTTCTGCAGTGACTCACTTAACTGTGGCAAGAAAGGTCATAAAAAGGGGCAAAACGTACTTAACAAATGTCTCACTTAACAACAAAAATGTTGGGCTCAATTGCGGTTGTAAATTGAGGACTACCTGTATTGGTCCACAAGGAAGTCTCTATGTTAGACTGGCCAACATATGACAAAACTGATCGTAGGTTTCTATATTGTAAGCATGTGACATAGTGTGACTCACATGGAAATATGGTCTACACCTTCTTCAACTTACTAAAAAGAATTACTGTATCTAAAACCTGGATTGATCAAAACCTCCTGGATGATGTTTGATGATTTAAAGGCAAAAATACGAAAAATGACCTGGCAGAGGAAAAAAGCTAGAATAAGATTGAAAAAGATTGGGGTTCTGATCTATATATGAGATCTAAAATAGAATATATCTAAATAGATAGAATATGTATTCTGAACACAAGACATTGTAACGATTTGAGATAAAGAAAATTTTGGTCATATAAAATCTAGAAATATGTTGAAATAAGAATATTATATTGTCATTAGATGGGTAAGATAGAGGGTAGAAGTTATATATAAGGTGTGTATTTTAAATATTAGAATCTATGAGCAATTGGGATAAAGGAATTGTGTTTAATTAAAATTTGGAAAAATTAAATATTAAATGTAATCTGAACTTCTACAAATAATAAAGATTTGAATTTAAGATATTGTTATGAGTTGAGACAAAGGTTAGTAAAACTTAAAAGTATAAGTACTAATAATTAAATTTGTATATGGGTTTGTGGTATAAATGTTGGTGGTTTATTTTCAATTTTTTTTCCCTTTCTGGAAAGGAAGGAAGTGAAAGGAAGAAAAGAAAAAAAATTATTAGCTCCAAATGTGAGATAGGAGACTTAGAAATTGGGATCATTTAAAACCTGGAAATGATAAAGATTAAACGTTAAACTTAAATATCAATGGCAAATTAAAGTTAAGAAAAACTTACTAGGTTATTGTCTAAAAGGTGGAATGTCAAATTAATTAAGATATGTATAGACTGAAGATTATTGATGAATATTAGAAAGGTATTTTTTGTTTGATTAATAGAATAAGAACTGTATTGGTTTGAACATGACAGTAGATATCATGGGGGAAAGAGAGGGAATTAGTTCGTTGTAATAATTTGAGATTTGTACTGATGATATTTAAATGTAACGGAATTACTGTGCTCAGCTGCCACGCTACTTTTCAAATATGTAAATGTAATATTGTAAAATTAATAAAAAACTTGAAACTGGAAAAAAAACAAAACCTCCTGGATGGTGGAGAGCAATACACATGGGTTCATCCAATGGTGATCAATGATTTGAAACACTGTAACTTGGAATATAACTGTAGCAAATAGTAAAAACATGAAATTATAAAATAGGAAAGTTGATTACCCTACTGTAATTCTTTAATAGAATTCTTAACAAATGGTTCAACATTAAACAGGAAGTAAGAAAAGAATGGGTGACATCCCATGTTATTACAGTTGTATAATTTGGGGACATGAATAGGTGTACTTTTGTGTGCACAAATGATTTCCAACAAATATTAGACAGAACATATGGTGCAATAAGAAGTATGGATCTAGGACTTCCGCTTCCGGATCAGGCAGCTTCAGCCACATGAAGAGCTGTTGCTCTTTGATGGCTGCCTTTCTCTCTACGGTAGACTCTTATGCTGGTCTTAAATAGCCCTGGAGGGGCGATCATCGTCGAGGAGGCTTTTTCTCGGCTGCGGTGGAGCGGCAGCTCCCCCTACAGTCCGAGCTAACTCCGTAGGGCCGATGGAGAAGAAGATCGGTCAGTAAAATGGCCGATCACTTTGCTGTGCCAGCTGAAGTCAGAAAATCATGTAAGCATAAAGAACCACCGTGGTGAATCCAGGTGAGACCTTTACTCCCTCTCTCCATTCTGAACTACTTTTCCTTCAAAGAGCTTGCTTTTGGGATGACTTCCCTGTTTTAAGAAAGCAGCTTCTGTCTGTTTGGGGGAAAAATAATAATAATACTTTAAACCAACTATAGAAATAGTACTCATTATATTTTGAACATTTTGGATATTGGGCATCCCTGGAAAGATTTCTAATTTAGAGCATTATTTTACTTACTATACTGAAGATATTTGCTTTTTCCTGTCTCTTTCATTGTCATTCTTAATTAGATAAAGGCTTTTAACGTGCAAAGAAAAGCTTTTTATAGCTTACTGAGGACATCTTGTGGCAAAAATAGTGTTTGGAGAACACTACTTTAGGAATTAATAAGAAAAGATAAAGGCTTGGAAACAGCTGTGGTTTGTGTTTGTGATTTAACAATTGTGGAGGCGGACTCTTAATAAATATAGTTTCCACAAAAACTTTAAAAGATTCTTTTACTATGGAAATAGAAGAATTTTACCCACAGCTTGACTATGAGCTGATATTGGAAAAAATATTGGAAATGACAGAGGAGATGAAGTGATGGAGAAAAACTAAAGGTTATTTTGCAGAACCACAAGCTGAGCCTCAAACGTTAAAAGATCAACCTATAGGCCAAGAAGAAGCCTATATGCAACAGTATACACAATCTGAGATGGAAGAAGAAGTTACTGATCAATTGAATTCTGGACTGGATTATGAGCTGATATTGGAAAAAATATTGGAAATGACAGAGGAGATGAAGTCATAGAGAAAAACTAAAGACCATCTTCTAGAACAGTGGTTCTCAACCTTTCTAATGCCGCGGCCCCTTAATACAGTTTCTCATGTTGTTTGGAATCGTAATGTAAATATCTGATATGCAGGGTGTATTTTCATTGTTACGAATTGAACATAATTAAAGCATAGTGATGAATTACAAAAACAAAATAGCAATGCTCACTGGAGAAGCTTACTCTTCCTTGCTCAAAAATGTTGGGAGGGAGGGAAGGGGAAGGAAGGAAGATTGAAGGGGAAAGGAAGGAGAGGGAGAAGGAAGGAGATTGAAGGGGAAAGGAAGGAAGGAGGAAGGAAGATTGAAGGGGAAAGGAAGGAAGGAGAAAGAGATTGAAGGGGAAGGGATCGAGATGGAGAAGGAAGGAAGGAAGGAAGATTGAAGGGGAAAGGAAGGAGATGGAGAAGGAAGGAGATTGAAGGGGGAAGGAAGGAAGGAAGGAAGGAAGGAGAGGGAGATTGAAGGGGAAGGGATCGAGATGGAGAAGGAAGGAAGGAAGGAAGATTGAAGGGGAAAGGAAGGAGATGGAGAAGGAAGGAGATTGAAGGGGGAAGGAAGGAAGGAAGGAAGGAAGGAAGGAAGGAAGGAGAGGGAGATTGAAGGGGAAGGGACAGAGTTGGAGATGGAAGGAAGATTGAAGGGGAAAGGAAGAAGATGGAGAAGGAAGGAGATTGAAGGAGGAAGGAAGGAAGGAGAGAGATTGAAGGGGAAGGGATGGAGATGGAAGGAAGGAATGAAGGAAGATTGAAGGGGAAAGGAAGGAGATGGAGAAGGAAGGAGATTGAAGGGGGAAGGAAGGAAGGAAGATTGAAGGGGAAAGGAAGGAAGGAGAAAGAGATTGAAGGGGAAGGGATCGAGATGGAGAAGGAAGGAAGGAAGGAAGATTGAAGGGGAAAGGAAGGAGATGGAGAAGGAAGGAGATTGAAGGAAGGAAGGAAGGAAGGAGACGGAGATTGAAGGGGAAGGGACGGAGTTGGAGATGGAAGGAAGATTGAAGGGGAAAGGAAGAAGATGAAGAAGGAAGGAGATTGAAGGGGGAAGGAAGGAAGGAGAGAGATTGAAGGGGAAGGGATGGAGATGGAAGGAAGGAATGAAGGAAGATTGAAGTGGAAAGGAAGGAGATGGAGAAGGAAGGAGATTGAAGGGGGAAGGAAGGAAGGAAGGAAGGAAGGAAGGAGAGAAATTGAAGGGGAAGGGATGGAGATGGAAGGAAGGAAGGAAGATTGAAGGGGAAAGGAAGGAGATGGAGAAGGAAGGAGATTGAAGGGGAAAGGAAGGAAGGAGAAAGAGATTGAAGGGGAAGGGATCGAGATGGAGAAGGAAGGAAGGAAGATTGAAGGGGAAAGGAAGAAGATGGAGAAGGAAGGAGATTGAAGGGGAAGGAAGGAAGGAAGATTGAAGGGGAAAGGAAGGAAGGAGAAAGAGATTGAAGGGGAAGGGACGGAGTTGGAGATGGAAGGAAGATTGAAGGGGAAAGGAAGAAGATGGAGAAGGAAGGAGATTGAAGGGGGAAGGAAGGAAGGAAGGAAGGAAGGAAGGAAGGAAGGAAGGAGAGATTGAAGGGCAAGGGATGGAGATGGAGATGGAAGGAAGGAAGATTGAAGGGGAAGGAAAGGAGATGGAGAAGGAAGAAGATTGAAGGGGGAAGGAAGGAAGGAAGGAAGGAGAGGGAGATTGAAGGGGAAGGGACGGAGTTGGAGATGGAAGGAAGATTGAAGGGGAAAAGAAGAAGATGGAGATGGAAGGAGATTGAAGGGGGAAGGAAGGGAGGGAGGAAGGAAGGAGAGAGATTGAAGGGGAAGGGATGGAGATGGAAGGAAGGAAGGAAGGAAGATTGAAGGGGAAAGGAAGGAGATGGAGAAGGAAGGAGATTGAAGGGGGAAGGAAGGAAGGAAGGAAGGAAGGGAGGGAGGAGAGATTGAAGGGGAAGGGATGGAGATGGAAGGAAGGAAGGAAGATTGAAGGGGAAAGGAAGGAGATGGGGAAGGAAGGAGACTGAAGGGGGAAGGAAGGAAGGAAGGAAGGAAGGAAGGAAGGAAGGAAAGAAGGAAGGAGAGATTGAAGGGGAAGGGATGGAGATGGAGATGGAAGGAAGGAAGGAAGATTGGAGGGGAAAGGAAGGAGATGGAGAAGGAAGGAGATTGAAGGGGGAAGGAAGGAAGGAAGTAGGAAGTAGGAAGGAAGGAAGGAAGGAAGGAGAGAGAGATTGAAGGGGAAGGGATGGAGTTGGAGATGGAAGGAAGGAAGGAGAGAGAGATTGAAGGGGAAAGAAAGGAGATGGAGAAGGAAGGAGATTGAAGGGGGAAGGAAGGAAGGAAGGAGAGAGATTGAAGGGGAAGGGATGGAGATGGAAGGAAGGAATGAAGGAAGATTGAAGGGGAAAGGAAGGAGATGGAGAAGGAAGGAGATTGAAGGGGGAAGGAAGGAAGGAAGGAAGGAAGGAAGGAAGGAAGGAAGGAAGGAGAGATTGAAGGGGAAGGGATGGAGATGGAGATGGAAGGAAGGAAGGAAGGAAGGAAGGAAGATTGAAGGGGAAAGGAAGGAGATGGAGAAGGAAGGAGATTGAAGGGGGAAGGAAGGAAGGAAGGAAGGAAGGAGAGGTAGATTGAAGGGGAAGGGACGGAGTTGGAGATGGAAGGAAGATTGAAGGGGAAAGGAAGAAGATGGAGAAGGAAGGAGATTGAAGGGGGAAGGAAGGAAGGAAGGAAGGAAGGAAGGAGAGAGATTGAAGGGGAAGGGATGGAGATGGAAGGAAGGAAGGAAGGAAGATTGAAGGGGAAAGGAAGGAGATGGAGAAGGAAGGAGATTGAATGGGGAAGGAAGGAAGGAAGGAAGGAAGGAAGGAAGGAAGGAGAGATTGAAGGGGAAGGGATGGAGATGGAAGGAAGGAAGGAAGATTGAAGGGGAAAGGAAGGAGATGGAGAAAGAAGGAGATTGAAGGGGAAAGGAAGGAAGGAGAAAGAGATTGAAGGGGAAGGGATGGAGATGGAAGGAAGGAAGATTGAAGGGGAAAGGAAGAAGATGGAGAAGGAAGGAGATGGAAGGAAGGAAGGAAGGAAGGAGAGATTGAAGGGGAAGGGATGGAGATGGAAGGAAGGAATGAAGGAAGATTGAAGGGGAAAGGAAGGAGATGGAGAAGGAAGGAGATTGAAGGGGGAAGGAAGGAAGGAAGGAAGGAAGGAAGGAAGGAAGGAAGGAAGGAAGGAAGGAAGGAAGGAAGGAAGGAAGGAGAGATTGAAGCGCAAGGGATGGAGATGGAAGGAAGGAAGGAAGATTGAAGGGGAAGGAAAGGAGATGGAGAAGGAAGAAGATTGAAGGGGGAAGGAAGGAAGGAAGGAAGGAAGGAAGGAAGGAAGGAAGGAGAGGGAGATTGAAGGGGAAGGGACGGAGTTGGAGATGGAAGGAAGATTGAAGGGGAAAGGAAGAAGATGGAGATGGAAGGAGATTGAAGGGGGAAGGAAGGGAGGGAGGAAGGAAGGAGAGAGATTGAAGGGGAAGGGATGGAGATGGAAGGAAGGAAGGAAGGAAGATTGAAGGGGAAAGGAAGGAGATGGAGAAGGAAGGAGATGGAAGGGGGAAGGAAGGAAGGAAGGAAGGAAGGAAGGAAGGAAGGAAGGAAGGAGAGATTGAAGGGGAAGGGATGGAGATGGAAGGAAGGAAGGAAGATTGAAGGGGAAAGGAAGGAGATGGAGAAAGAAGGAGATTGAAGGGGAAAGGAAGGAAGGAGAAAGAGATTGAAGGGGAAGGGATCGAGATGGAGAAGGAAGGAAGGAAGATTGAAGGGGAAAGGAAGAAGATGGAGAAGGAAGGAGATTGAAGGGGGAAGGAAGGAAGGAAGGAAGGAAGGAAGGAAGGAAGGAAGGAAGGAAGGAAGGAGAGGGAGATTGAAGGGGAAGGGACGGAGTTGGAGATGGAAGGAAGATTGAAGGGGAAAGAAAAAAGTTGGAGATGGAAGGAGATTGAAGGGGAAGGAAGGAAGGAGGGAAGGAGAGAGATTGAAGGGGAAGGGATGGAGATGGAAGGAAGCAAGGAAGATTGAAGGGGAAAGGAAGGAGATGGGGAAGGAAGGAGATTGAAGGGGGAAGGAAGGAAGGAAGGAAGGAAGGAAAGAAGGAAGGAGAGATTGAAGGGGAAGGGATGGAGATGGAGATGGAAGGAAGGAAGGAAGATTGAAGGGGAGAGGAAGGAGATGGAGAAGGAAGGAGATTGAAGGGGGAAGGAAGGAAGGGAGGAAGGAAGGAGATTGAAGGGGAAGGGATGGAGATGGAAGGAAGGAAGGAAGGAAGATTGAAGGGGAAAGGAAGGAGATGGAGAAGGAAGGAAGGAAGGAAGGAAGGAAGGAAGGAAGGAAGGAAGGAGAGATTGAAGGGGAAGGGATGGAGATGGAAGGGAGGAAGATTGAAGGGGAAAGGAAGGAGATGGAGAAGGAAGGAGATTGAAGGGATAAGGAAGGAAGGAGAAAGAGATTGAAGGGGAATGGATCGAGATGGAGAAGGAAGGAAGGAAGGAAGAATGAAGGGGAAAGAAAGAAGATGGAGAAGGAAGGAGATTGAAGGGGGAAGGAAGGAAGGAAGGAAGGAAGGAAGGAAGGAAGGAAGGAAGGAAGGAGAGGGAGATTGAAGGGGAAGGGACGGAGTTGGAGATGGAAGGAAGATTGAAGGGGAAAGGAAGAAGATGGAGAAGGAAGGAGATTGAAGGGGAAGGAAGGAAGGAAGGAAGGAGAGAGATTGAAGGGGAAGGGATGGAGATGGAAGGAAGGAAGGAAGATTGAAGGGGAAAGGAAGGAGATGGAGAAGGAAGGAGATTGAAGGGGGAAGGAAGGAAGGAAGGAAGATTGAAGGGGAAAGGAAGGAAGGAGAAAGAGATTGAAGGGGAAGGGATCGAGATGGAGAAGGAAGGAAGGAAGGAAGATTGAAGGGGAAAGGAAGGAGATGGAGAAGGAAGGAGATTGAAGGGGGAAGGAAGGAAGGAAGGAAGGAAGGAAGGAGAGGGAGATTGAAGGGGAAGGGACGGAGTTGGAGATGGAAGGAAGATTGAAGGGGAAAGGAAAAAGATGGAGAAGGAAGGAGATTGAAGGGGGAAGGAAGGAAGGAAGGAGAGAGATTGAAGGGGAAGGGATGGAGATGGAAGGAAGGAATGAAGGAAGATTGAAGGGGAAAGGAAGGAGATGGTGAAGGAAGGAGATTGAAGGGGGAAGGAAGGAAGGAGAGATTGAAGGGGAAGGGATGGAGATGGAGATGGAAGGAAGGAAGGAAGGAAGGAAGATTGAAGGGGAAAGGAAGGAGATGGAGAAGGAAGGAGATTGAAGGGGGAAGGAAGGAAGGAAGGAACGAGAGGGAGATTGAAGGGGAAGGGACGGAGTTGGAGATGGAAGGAAGATTGAAGGGGAAAGGAAGAAGATGGAGAAGGAAGGAGATTGAAGGGGAAGGAAGGAAGGAAGTAGGAAGGAGAGGGAGATTGAAGGGGAAGGGACGGAGTTGGAGATGGAAGGAAGATTGAAGGGGAAAGGAAAAAGATGGAGAAGGAAGGAGATTGAAGGGGGAAGGAAGGAAGGAAGGAGAGAGATTGAAGGGGAAGGGATGGAGATGGAAGGAAGGAATGAAGGAAGATTGAAGGGGAAAGGAAGGAGATGGTGAAGGAAGGAGATTGAAGGGGGAAGGAAGGAAGGAGAGATTGAAGGGGAAGGGATGGAGATGGAGATGGAAGGAAGGAAGGAAGGAAGGAAGGAAGATTGAAGGGGAAAGGAAGGAGATGGAGAAGGAAGGAGATTGAAGGGGGAAGGAAGGAAGGAAGGAACGAGAGGGAGATTGAAGGGGAAGGGACGGAGTTGGAGATGGAAGGAAGATTGAAGGGGAAAGGAAGAAGATGGAGAAGGAGAGAGATTGAAGGGGAAGGGATGGAGATGGAAGGAAGGAAGGAAGATTGAAGGGGAAAGGAAGGAGATGGGGAAGGAAGGAGATTGAAGGAGAAGGAAAGAAGGAAGGAAAGAAGGAAGGAAGGAGAGATTGAAGGGGAAGGGATGGAGATGGAGATGGAAGGAAGGAAGGAAGATTGAAGGGGAAAGGAAGGAGATGGAGAAGGAAGGAGATTGAAGGGGGAAGGAAGGAAGGAAGTAGGAAGGAAGGAAGGAAGGAAGGAAGGAAGGAAGGAAGGAAGGAAGGAAGGAAGGAGAGAGAGATTGAAGGGGAAGGGATGGAGTTGGAGATGGAAGGAAGGAAGACTGAAGGGGAAAGGAAGGAAGGAAGGAAGGAGAGATTGAAGGAGAAGGGAAGGAGATGGATGGATGGATGGAAGGAAGGAAGGATCTTTGGAGAGTCATGTTTTCCCAAATGGTGATGAACTGCAACTCCCAGCATTCCCCAGTCTTCCACAGTGCTTTTTAGGGATGCTGGGGATGGTAGTCTGGAGCCCCCCATCCTCATCCCGGCACCTCTTACCTTCTCCCAGCTGCCCCACCAGGATCTGCCCACCCCTCCAGCCTCCTGAGCGCCATCGCAGCAGCGGGATCATGGGAACCCCTTTCCACGCTGTGCAGCCCTTCATAGCCAAACCCTTCCCCGACTCGTCACACGCGAGAGGGGCGTGTCCGGAGTGCCAGCTCCCGCTCGGAAGGTGCCGCTTCTCCCCTCCCGGCCCGTCCAGCTGGCCTCCGACGCACATGCGGGCATTGCCCTCTTCCCCACCGCCTGGCCACTTCTGAGGCCCGGAGCCCGGCAAGCCGGGAAGGAGCCGCTCCTGCCCGCCAGCCCCAGGGCCACGCCAGGCGCCGGAGGGCCGAGGCGACCTCCGACGGTGAGGGAAGTGGGCTGGGTGGCACGGGGGAAGCTCCGGCGCGGAGGGCGGCCAGGGGCGGAGCGCAGCTGGGCAACCAGGAGGCATGGGGACTGGCTCGGCGCCGCAGCTCAGCTGAGCCAGCAGCGGCAGCAGCGGCGGCGGAGCAGCCCAGCGGCAGTGCCAGCAGCGGCCCAGACTCGGCTCGGACTGGCCGCCCCCGCCCCCATACCCCCGCCTGCAGCTGCCTCGCCTGCCCCGCGCAGACCCTCCGTGTAGAGCGGGCCGTGCAGCTCCCACAGCACCAGCTGCACACCACACTGATGGCGCAGAGCTTGCGGTTGCTGAGCCAGACGCCAGTGCAGGACAGCGGGAGGGCGTGGGCTGCGGGCAGGCCGAGGCGGCAGCAAGCGTCGTGGGCCAGGCGCTCCAGGGCGGCCATGTAGGCACACAGGGTGAGGCAGCGGCGGCACAGGTCCAGCACCAGCTAAGCCACCAGTTGGCCTGGCCCAAGGAAGGTCAGCCACCCGCCGCACGCGCCACCTTCGCACCCAGCACCCGCTGCTGCTCCGCCAGCACCACCTCCGCCGCCACCTTTCCCGTGCAGCCCTGCTTGTCAAGCGGGCCCCACGGCTCCCACAGCAGCCGCCGCAATGCACACCGATGGCGCACGAGGTGAGCACGAGGCAGGCGAGCACATGTTTTCCGTGCTTCAGTGCCAGGCTTTCCATGCTGCACTGCGACCCTGGACAGCCTGGCTGACACGAGTGAGCACGAGGCAGGAGTGCACATGGACTCCGCTTTTTTGGCAGGGCAGAATTAAGTGCTGCTCCCCAGCTCCCACCCCTGGTCCTCTTTTACTTACAAGTAGGAGATGGCGTAGTTGCTCAGCAGGGAGAGGTGAAAAGTTCCTGCAAACTTGCCTTTGCTGCAGACAACTTGCATGTGCAATGTTTGCGGGCTGGGTCTTTTGGCGCGCTCAGCAGTGCAGAGACAGCCGTTAACGACCAGGTCTGGACAATTCCTATCGGCTTTCGAAAGCCAATAGAATAGTGTCTATTGAATAGACTCTTAATCTATTCAATAGATTAAGAGTCTATTCAATAAAGTCTATTCTATTGGCTTTTGAAAGCCAATAGAATAGAGGGTGTAGCACAGCTCATGGAAAAGTTGAAAAAAATCCATCAAAAAAAGGTGCTGGAATGCGGTTTTGAGCGTTCTATGAGAAAAAAAGCCCTGGTCTTAGGCGACCCCTGTGAAACGGTCATTCGACCCCCAAAGGCGTCGCGACCCACAGGTTGAGAACCGCTGTTCTAGAATCACAAGCTGAGCCCCAAATTTTAAAAGACCAATCTACAGGCCAAGAAGAAGCTTATATGCAACAGTGTACACAATTTGAGATGGAAGAACTCACTGATCAATTGAACTTTGGAAAAATTCTGGACCCAAAATCCCAGATTGAGACCTTAAATAACTACTCTATAAATCAACTAACTACTACCGTACAGAGGAGGATATTTCACAAGTCTATCTACAAACGGAGAACTTTGAAGATCAAAAAATGACTATAAGTGAAGTTCTCCTATTGCCAAAATTAACAGGAATTGACAACGAGACGCGATCAATTGAAAGTTATGACAACCTGGATAAGCAAGCTGAAATTATAATATGGAATAAAATGGACTATATTGCGTATATGATACTGGAAGAAGGGGAAGAGAATTTTGATCAGACTGATTTGTTGATAAACATTAGTACTCAAATACTGAGATTTGATGACATAGAAGCGACAATACGGAAACCAGCTTGGTATAGAAAAAAAGCCAGAGTTAGATTTAAAAATGTGATTTAAAATTTTAATTATTGGGTCACAAAGGCTTTAGAAATTTGGACTGATTGGACAATCTAATTGAGTAAATGAAAGCAGTAAGATAATAATTGGTGTAATAATATGTCTGTCTTAGATACGATACTTAATTTGGTTGAGAGTTAAATTTTACTTAATAGGTCGAAATGATTCTTTTTTTTGTTTTTTTTACTCTGTTTATATAGAAAACTATTTTGTAATAGCTGAAGAATTAGAGAGATCTATGATAAGAGAAGAAAGGATATTAATTAATGATGTATCAAATTAAGAGATGGAATATATGTGAAAATATTAGAATGTTATTCTTGGAATATTATGTGTTTAGAAGGGATACCCAAAATTTTATGAATATGTTCGTTTAAGATCAATTGGAATATTTTAATTGAAATTAGTGGAGCTTAAAAGCAGGAGTGATTTATGTAGATGGAATAGTAGGGATGATTCTGTGGATTGATTGAATTTTAAGAAGAAATAGATTAAACTAAATTTGCTATATTATGTGAGGAAATAGAGGGGGGGGATTTTTTAAAAATTTTTTTTTAAGGTATTAATTTTAGTTATATATATATGACTTATTTTGTTATGATTGATTAACCTTTCACCACGGTGTTTTCCTGAGCACTTTGATGTTAAAATTTAAAAAACCAATAAAATATATATTTTTTTAAAAAAGTAGTATGGATCTAAACACTCTATCAGAAAACAAAGTACTTGCATCTGACAACAAAAATGAACAATTGTAAATTATTCAGAAATGGCAAAAATAGATGAATTTGCATCCATGATGTTTGTTAAATATAGAGAAATGGACAGAGAAATTTTAAGATGTGCAAATGCTGAAAAAATATAGTAAATAGTCTATTATGAGAATGTCTATTGAAAGGCATATAATGGATGTGTATAAATGTAGATTTCTGTCTACATTTTATATGGAAGTAAAAGTTGAATATACCAGAGGAAATGCAGTGTGATGGGAATGGAGTACTTAATACAGTCAAAAATCAATCAGTGCTGAATGGATGAATCAAATACAAGAGAGACCACTATGAAAAATATATATTGAGATACTTTGGTCATATATTATTATTATTATTATTATTATTAATAATAATAATAATAATAATAATAATAATAATAATAAAGTTGGAAGGGACCTTGGAGGTCATCGAGTCCAACCCCCTGCTCAGGCAGGAAACCCTATACCATTTCAGACAAATGGCTGTCCAGTCTCTTCTTAAAAATTTCCAGTGTTGGAGCATTCACCGCTTCTGGAGGCAGGTTGTTCCACTGGTTAATTGTTCTAACTGTCAGGAAGTTTCTCCTTAGTTCTAGGTTGCTTCTCTCCTTGATTAGTTTCCATCTGTTGCTTCTTGTCCTGCCTTCAGGCGCCTTGTAAAATAGCTTGACTCCCTCCTCTTTGTGGCAGCCCGAGATATTGGAACACTGCTATCATGTCCCCCCTCGTCCATCTCTTCATTAAACTAGACCAGGGGTAGGCAACCCAAAACACTCAAAGAGCCACTTGGACCCGTTTCCCACCAAAAACAAAACACTGGGAGCCGCAAAACCCTTTTGATATCTAAAATGAAGCTAACACTGCATATATCCTTTTTTACCTTTATTATAAGTGTGTGTGTGTGTGTGTGTGTGTGTGTGTGTATAATAAAGGTAAAAAAGGATATATGCAGTATTATCTTCATTTTAGATGTCAGAAGGGTCTCTGTCTCTGTCTCTCTCTCTCTTTCTCTCCCTCTCTCTCTCCCCCCCTCTTTCTCCCTCTCTCCGATCTTCTGCTTACCTGGCAAGCTGGCTTCAAGCTGTTCTCCAACAAACTCAGGGGTAGGCAACCTCGGCTCTTTTATGACTCATGGACTTCAACTCCCAGAATTCCTGAATCAGCATAGCTGGGCTAGCTAGCTCTCTCCTGCTCTTCCTGTTTCCTGCTTTCTGCAGAGACACAGCAAAGGGAGGAGCTCAGGCCAATAAGCTTTTTAGCTCCTCGGAGAACACTGTGAGTCCACTCTCTTTTTTACATACAAACACACACACACACACACACACACACAGAGAGAGAGAGAGAGAGAGAGAGAGAGAGAGAGAGAGAGAGAGAGAGAGAGAGAAGCAGGGAAGCGCAAGTGCCTCTCTCTGTCTCTGTCTCTCTCTGCAAATGGCAGAGGAGGCTGGGAGCCGTAGGGGAAGGCTCAAAGAGCCACATGAGGCTCCGGAGCCGCAGGTTGCCGACCTGTGAACTAGACATACCCAATTCCAGCAGCCGTTCCTTATACGTTTTAGCCTCCAGTCCCCTAATCATCTTTGTTGCTCTTCTCTGTACTCTTTCTAAGAATGAGTGGATTGGAAGTAACCAAGAAAGCTGTGGTTGAGTGGAGTTGATGAGGTCCTCAAAAAGAGTGTGAAGTTTAAAGAACAAAATGAAATGTATGAAATCCTTTACAGATATAGTTTGCAAGGACAGTTTGTAAGAATATAAAGATGTAGTGATGGTATTATGAACTACATGTAATCCTTGACTTATAACAGTTCATTTAGTGACCATTCAAAGTTACAACAGCACTGAAAAAAGTGACTTATGACTGTTTTTCACACTTGCGACCATTGCAGCATCTTCATGGTCATGTGATCAAAATTCACACGCTTGCTTGGACTTCCGGTGGCACCGTTCAGCGTCGCTACAGCCTCGTTTGGAGGCTCCGTTTCCCGGGAACTGTTAAGCCGCAAAACAGCGGTCATCAGCTGTTTTTTGCGGTGGAAAAACCCCCCTTCGGGAGAAGAAGGGGTAAAGAGCATCAGGCGTGGGTTGAGCTCCTCTTAAAACCCCCTGAAAAGACTTCAGGGGGAAAAGAGTGAGAGCCCCCCAAGTGCTCTAAGACGCTCCAGCCCGGGACGCTTCTGTCATTAGACAGAAAAAGGTGCCGCGACCACCCCTGCGGAAGATAAGAATCTTAGAGTGAATGTGTACGCAGGCGGAGTGAACGCAGGAGATCGATATTGCAAGTAATTCTTTATACTTAACTTCAGATTTTTCACAATCAACATAATGACTTTAAGATGGCGATTGCTTTTGACAGTAAAGTGAAAGTAACTTTCTAGAACAAAGGCACAGCGATCGTTCAAGCCTAAAGTTTATAATTCCACAAATTTTAACTAAAATCTTGGATTTGAAAGAAGGTTAAATAAAAATAAATAAAATCTTGCAATATATTTGTAAGAAAATTCTTCATTAAAAAGCAGGTTTTTTTGAGAGTTTCCACAAAAAGAGACTGATCATAGAATGGCTGCCAGACAAATTAAAACAACATCTGCGAAGGTTGCAGTATCTTCACCAGCTCAGCCTTCTAAATCGCAAACATGTAGTTTTGCTGCTCCCCCGGCTTCTTTAACCTCTACACAGCCTCAAGCCCCTTTGTCTACTCATCCCCCTTCCGAAATGTTGACTATGAAAGATTTACAGGCTGCATTATTAACAATGACTGATAATATAGAGAGAAGTATGGAAAAAAATATGGAGAGGAGTTTCGAGAAATTTGGGGAAGAATTAGAGAAAAGGATTGCATCTCATGCTGAGGAACAAATCAAAGGAGTAACTGGGGAATTGGGGAAAATTAAAGAAATAATTGAGACTCATAATATAGTGATAAGAGAAGATATTGTGGAAGCTTTTAGGGGTGTCTGGGGCTATACTTTGAGAGTGGAAGAGAAAGTGGAAGAGGCGGAGCAACAATTTGAGAAAAAGATGGAAGAAATTAAAAATGTTGTGGAAGATCAAGCTATTATGGCACAATACAACCAGATGATGTGGGCTGTTAGAATAAGAGGGTTGAAAGAAGCAAATCAGAACCAGGAGGATCTGAGAAGGATTTTTGGAGAAGCTTTTGCAGCATTTATAAACGAGGGGGTACAAGATATGTCTTGGCAGATAGATAGGATCTATCGAGTCAACTCATGGATTGCAAGACAAAGAAACTTACCTAGAGACATTCTGATTTACTTTGTTACAAGGAGATTTAGAAATCATGTGCTTACAATATTGTATAATAAGAAATTAATTGTGGCAGGTCAAGAGGTTGTGATAATGAAGGAGATTCCTCCGAAGATGTTAAGAGTAAGAAAAGATTATGCATTTTTGGTGGATGAACTTAAAAAACGTGGTTTACAATATAGGTGGGAGGCCCCAGCTGGGTTATCATTACTTTATCAGGGTGAAAGATATCGCTTGAATTCTATTTCGAAAGCAAAAGATTTTTTTATGAATGTGATGAAGGCTGGTAAACCCCCATCTCCAACACCAAAAAGTATAGAACCACTTAAAGAAGTAAGCAAAGAGCAAAAAGAACAATTACAACCTGAAGATTTACAACCTCATGGAGCAATAGGATTTGATAAACGAGTCTTACTGGATTTGCCTTAGTGGAGCCTTGATATATTTCAGCCCTTGGAAGTAGAGATACCCAGAGATCAAAGGCAAACTCGGGCAACCACCAAACGTAAGGAACAAAAAATAAAGGAACAACAAGACCTGACCACAATTCATGAAGCTGTATCTATAAGTGTGGAAGCCATGGGAGCTCGACCAAAGAAGAAAAATGATGAAAATTTTGAATTGGTCCTGCAAAGGCTTTTGGAATTGGTCATGTCAAATAAATTTTTGACATGGAATGTCAATGGTTTAAATTCTCCACAGAAGAGAAAGAAGATATTTCATTATTTGAACCAATGTAAAAATGATGTAACTTGCTTACAAGAAACACATATTAGAACTATTGATCAGAAATATTTGATAAATAATAAATTAGGTACACACTATGTTTCAGCGGCTGCTGAGAAGAAGAATGGAATTGTTATTTATGTTAAAAATCATATAAGAACCAAATTAATAGAATTAAATATTTAGGAATTGATATTGAAGCTTCTAATGGGAAGTTATATAAAAATAATTATGAAGTTTTGTGGAGTAAGGTACAAATAGAATTGGAAAAATGGAAGAAACTACAATTATCTTTGCTGGGAAAGATAGCTGCAGTTAAAATGAATGTATTACCCAAATTCTTATTTCTTTTTTAAATGATACCTATACTTAAAAAGGATGCGAATTTGGAGGAGTGGCAGAAGGGCATTAATAGATTTATTTGGAATGGGAAGAAACCGAGGGTTAAATTAAAAATAATCCAGGATATAAGGGAAAGAGGTGGTTTGAAAATGCCTAACTTGAAGTTATATTATGATGCAGCTGTTCTTGTAGCAATAAGTGATTGGGTTAATTTAACTAATGATAGAGTATTGAATATTGAAGGGTATGATTTATTATATGGTTGGCATGCATATTTAGTTTATGATAAGGAGGTGGACAGGAGTTTCAAAGAGCACCTACTGAGAAATGCTCTGTTGCGTGTCTGGAAAAAATACCAGCATAAATTAAATGATAAGATTCCTGTATGGACAGTTCCCAGACACGCAATAGAGAATATAAATAGAGAACAATTACATGATGTGGTGCTACATGAGAAACGCCTGTTCAAAGAAGGGAATGTCTTACAATTGAAGTCCCTGAACACGTTAAGGGAGGAAGGAATAATTCTTACTTGGTTTCAATATTTACAACTCCAGACCAGGTGGAAAAAAGATCAGAAGATTGGTTTATCTCAAATAGATGAAAATTTAATTAAGCAAATTAGAGATCAAAGGTTAATGCATATTAAAAGATTGTATAATGTATTGATAGAAATTGATTCGGAAACTGAATTAGTTAAGGATTGTATGATAAAGTGAGCTCAAAATTTTGGACAACCAATAATGATGGAAACTTGGGAGAGAATCTGGGTGAAAAATGTAAAATTTACACAACCGCAACATTTAAGAGAAAATTTTTATAAAATGTTTTACAGATGGCATTTGGATCCGAAAAAATTATCATGTATGTACCCTAATTTACAATCTAAATGTTGGAGATGTGATTGTATGGATGCTACTTATTTTCATGTATGGTGGACTTGTAAAAAATGAAAGCTTTTTGGATAAAAATTTGGTGGATACTTCAAAATATTTTGAAAAAACGTATTGAATTTTCACCACAGTTGTTTTTATTAGGTATTATAAATTATTGTACTACCATAGAGACGAACTTGATTTTGAATTTGATTACAGCAGCAAGACTGTTGGTGGGTCAATGTTGGAAGAAGGCAGAATTACCATCTACTGCAGAATGGACTTTGAAAGTTATAAATTTGGCGGAAATGGCCAAAATATCTGCATAGTTGAAAGATCATTCAAATGAAAAATATATGTTGGAATGGAAAAAATGGATAGAGTATATTCAAGGGAAATATCAATCCAAGAAATTGTATTTAGCATATAGTTAAATTTTTATTAGGATTTATATAATAATTTTTTTTTGAACTACCCTGTTTTCACTCCGGGAAGGTGGGGGGGGGAAGGTTGGGGGGGGTGTTAGATGGTTTTGTACTCAGTTGTAATACCTGTAATATATAATAATAAAAAATATTTACTGAGAAATTTGGAGAGGGGTGTTGCTCAGACACCACCTCTGCACTACATCTGAAGGGTGGAGGGAAGAGTGAAAGAGGGGAGAAGGAAGTAGGAAGGTTGGAAGAGAAGAGGAAGTGGAGAGAGAGGGAAGGAGAGAGCTGGAGGAAGAGGGAAGTAGGATGAGAAGATAGGGAGGAAGAGAGAGGGTGGATGTGGTGGGGGGGGTGATGTCCGAGCAACACCTATAGTCAAGTGTAGGTATTTGTTTTATTTCATTTTAAATATTGTATATATGAATCTAAATCAGTGGTTCTCAACCTTTTTCAGGTTGAGACCCCACTTGCTCCGCCCATGTGTGGTGCGACCCCGGCGCGCACGCGCAGGCGCGCACACGCGACGGGCCAATCCGCACATGTGCGGTGCGCACGCAACCCAAAAAAAAATGGCGGCCTGCGACGGGCCGATCCGCGCATGCGCGGCGCGCCCGTGACGGCCCGAACCGCGACGGGCCGATCCGGGCATGCAGGCGCGCACAACCAAAAAAAAACAAACAAAATGGCGGCCCGCGACGGGCCGATCCGCGCATGCGCGGCGCGCTCGTGACAGCCCGAACTGCGACGGGCCGATCCGGGCATGCAGGGCGCGCGCACAACCCAAAAAAAAATGGCGGCCCGCGGTGTCCGGCGACCCCCGCGAAACGGTCGTTCGACCCCAAATGGGGTCGCGACCCATAGGTTGAGAACCACTGATCTAAATGAATGTATGTTGTTTTTTGTTTTGTGTGGGAGAGGGTAATAGAAAGATGAACAAGAATGTATTAAGTAGAGTTGTATAAGTATGTTTTTATTCTGGAATTTTTTTGTTTATCTAATCATTAAGCATTTATTGTTAAAAATTAAAAAATTAATAAAATATAAAATTCACACGCTTGGCAACTGACTCACATTTATGACGGTTGCGGTGTCCCAGAGTGATCACTTTTTGCAACCTTCTGACAAGCAAAGTCAATGGGAAAGCCAGATTCACTTAACAACCGTGTCACTAACTTAACAACTGCAGTGATTCACTTAACAACTGTGGCAAGGAAGGTCATAAAATGGGGCAAAACTCACTAAATAAATGTCTCACTTAGCAACATAAATTTTGGGTTCAATTGTGGTCGTAAGTCAAGCACTACCTGTACTTTACTTACAATACCTTCATTTCTTCAGCTTATAATATTTACACCTTTTCGCATGGCATTATGTTGGTTAGTCCAAGATGGAACAGCGTGCTGGATATGTATATATGCATCTATTTAGATTCCTCAGAGACAAAGTTATCTCTAATCTCCTCTGACTTGAAATTCTTTCTTCCTAGCCTAAAGTAGAGCTTTTACCTATCACCAGCTACCTGACATTCCTTTTAAACTAGAATTACAATGAACTGAATTGAATATTCTTGGTGTACCGCTGTATTCATAAACATTCCTCACCAACAGAGGCAAATAATTGCTTATGAGAATTAAGCCCACTGAGGCGCAAGTCCCACATATTTTTCCCCCCATCCTGCAGTCTCTTACTTTACATCCTTTTGAATTCATGGAGTCAATGGTTCGGCGAATGGCAGGGAGGGGAGGTTCTATCAGCTCCACCTGTGTGCGCACATTCAGTTCCAGGTAAGGTCCAATCAGGAAGTAATTCTCGCCCCATTCATCCAGTGTAATCTTGGCTTTCGTTTGGATAACAGTGAAGATCCCACCAACTAAAAGAAGAGAGAATAAGTATTTGTTTTCTCCTTGCATGCTTGTAAATTATCCTGAGCACCCACCTTAGTCAAGAAGCTTTAAAGCAGGGGTGTCAAACTGCCAGCCCATGGGCCGGTTGCATCATACGGAGGCTACAACCACCCCAGCTGCAGCAATACAAAAAAAGTCATGATGCCCAGTGACACATCACGTGACGTGACATGATGAGTTTGACACCCGTGCTGTAGAGCAATGTACATTTACTGTAGTGCAGGTTTTCTCACTCTTGGCAATTTTAAGATGTGTGTGGACTTCAACTCCCAGAATTCCTCAGCCAGCTTTGGAAGTTGAATTCTGGAAGTTGAAGTCCATATATCTTAAAGGTGCCAAAGTTGGGAAAATCAGCTCTAATGGCTTTATTTAATGCAATTTATTCTTCTACATTGTATGGATATGCTAATACATCCTGAATATGTAACAAGCAACATAAACCTGTTTAAAATAAATCTAAGAATGTACAGATTTCAGTATCTGATCAGCCTATGCTCACTTGACTCTAAATGTGAAATTCATCAGCTGTAGTTCCAGGACAGACAAAGTAGCATATTTTTTCATATAATCCCTTTTAAATTACTGCAGATTTTGCTAACACAATGTTTTTAACCATGCTGCTGTGGAATTCTGGGAATTGTAGTCATCACCTATCAGGTGAAGATCAAGGTAAGCTGGTCAAAGTTGAATTACATCATTCTTCACAATCTAAATATGTCTTTAAAAGTAACTTTGATTAATGCATGGAAAATTGGCCTATTATTGGCTATTGGCCCCAATGTCTGTTTCAATATTGAAATTAGCTGAATGTAGAAAACTTCTAAAACTATTTTGAAATTACATGCAATTTTTACACTGTTGCAGGGTTATTGGTGAGCCTTGAACTATCTTGAACTAACTTAAATCATGGAAAGTCTCCCCGATAGCACGTTGTCCCCCTACCCACTATAACCACAAACTCTTTTCTAAAAAAAAATTAAGCAAGGCTCCCAATTAGCAAGGAGTCAACCATTGTTACTCTTCTATTACTCACCCTGTAACAAAAAGTGAGCACGTGGTTTAGAAACAAACTTATCTTGCTTCCTGATTGCCTCACTACTCTCCCCTTCCTCTGTTGGTTCAGTACACTAGATTTTATGTTGTAAGCAACACAAGGCAGGAACCTGCCCTCTCAAAGTTCATAAGTTGTCAAACACTCTAATACAGTGGTTCTCAACCTTCCTAATGCTGCGACCCCTTAATACAGTTCCTCATGTTGTGGTGACCCCCAACCATAAAATTATTTTCGTTGCTACTTCATAACCATAATTTTGCTACTGTTTTGAATCGTAATGTAAATATCTGATATGCAGGGTGTATTTTCATTGTTACAAATTGAACATAATTAAAGCATAGTGATGAATTACAAAAACAATATAGCAATGCTCACTGGAGAAGCTTACTCTTCCTTGCTCAAAAATGTTGGGAGGGAGGGAAGGAAGGAAGATTGAAGGGGAAAGGAAGGAGAGAGAGATTGAAGGGGAAGGGATGGAGATGGAGATGGAAGGAAGGAAGGAAGGAAGGAAGGAAGGAAGGAAGGAAGGAAGGAAGGAAGGAAGAAAGATTGAAGGGGAAAGGAAGGAGATGGAGAAGGAAGGAGATTGAAGGGGAAAGGAAGGAAGGAAGGAAGGAAGGAAGGAAGGAAGGAAGGAAGGAAGGAAGGAAGGAAGGAAGAAGAGATTGAAGGGGAAGGGAAGGAGATGGATGGAAGGAAGGAAGGGAGGGTTGATTTTTGGAGAGTTATGTTTTCCCACATGGTGATGAACTGCAACTCCCAGCATTCCCCACTCTTCCACAGTGCTTTTTAGGGCTGCTGGGGATGGTAGTCTGGAGCCACCCATCCTCATCATGGCACCTCTTGCCCTCTCCCAGCTGCCCCCCCGGGACCTGCCCGCCCCTCCAACCTCCTGAGCGCCATCGCAGCGGCGGGATCGTGGGAGCCCCTTTCCACGCTGCACAGCCCTTCACCGCCAAAGCCTTTCCCGATTCGTCAGACGCGAGAGGGGCGCGGCCGGAGCGCCAGCTCCTGCTCGGAAGGTGCTACTTCTCCCCTCACGGCCCGTCTGGCTGGCCTCCGATGCACATGCGGGCATCGCCCTCTTCCCCGCCGCCTGGCCGCTTCCGAGGCCCGGAGCCCGGCAAGCCAGGAAGGAGCCGCTCCTGCCCACCAGCCCCAGGGCCGCGCCGGGCGCCAGAGGGACAAGGCAGCCTCCGACGGTGAGGGAGGTGGGCCGGGCGGTGCGGGGAGAAGCTCCGGCGCGGCGTGGAGGGCGGCCGGGGGCGGAGCGCGGCTGGGCAACCATGAGGCGTGGGGACCGGCTCGGTGCCACAGCAGCCCAGTGGCAGCGCTGGCAGTGGTCCAGACCTGGCTCGGCTCGGACCGGCCGCCCATGCAGCTGAGTCGGCCCGGGACGGCATCGGGGGAGCGTTTCAAGCCCCTGGGCTTGCCATGAGCTGGGAGACGGGGAGGACGCAGCCAGCAGACGTCAGCATGGCCCCCAGGAGCACAGCCCGACTCCCGACAGTCAGCTGGGAGTTGGGTCGGAGTCCGGACATTGGTGGGGAACCAGCGGGGCTGCTACACACCGCCCGGCTCCCGACAGCCAGCTAAGAGTCGGCCCCACGCATGCCAGCTGCCCTCCCAGTGCCCTCCGCTGCCCTGCTAGCCTTACCTTGGCCACCGCCCATTCGGTGCGGTGGCAGGTAGGCCCAGGCGCTCCTGGGTGGCCATGGCAAGCAGCAGCGACGGTGCAGGCCGACCACCGGCTGGGCCACCAGCTGGCCCAGCCCAAGGGAGGTAAGCCACCCGCCGGGCCCCACACGCGCCAGCTACCCTCCCAGCACCCTCCGCTGCCCCGCTAGCTTTACCTTGGCCACCGCCCATTCGGGGCGGTGGCAGGCAGGCCCAGGCACTCCTGGGCGGCCCTCCCACCCCTGGCCCTCTTTTACTTACATTTTTAGAAGTTGCTCAGCAGGGAGGGGTGGAAACTTCCAGACAGCTCGCCTTCGCTGTAGACAACTTGCAGCAACGTTTGGCGACTGGGACTTTTGGCGGGCTCAGCAGGGCAGAGACAGCCTGGACAATTCCTATTGGCTTTTGAAAGCCAATAGAATTAGACTCTATTCAAGCCAATAGAATAAGAGGGAGTAGCACAGCTAAGGAAAAGGGGGGGAAATGGTGGACTGCGTTGTTTCGCGACCCCCGTGAAATGGTCGTTCGACCCCAAAAGGGGTCGCGACCCACAGGTTGAGAACCGCTGCTCTAATAGCACAACAATGAAAAAGAGCAGATTAACACACACTCTGCTAGAGAGAAGTTCCCTGAAGATGGGCTCCAGTACGAGTCTAAAAGCTTGGAAGACAAAATGCCAGTCCTGGTGACCGACCCCAATTGGATCCTGCAACATTATCCTGGGACACATATATTCACCTCCATTTATAAGACCAAATTAAATTCTTTTTCAGAGACCTTTCTTGAGCTGCTGCCTCCAAACATCAGAACCTGGCATTCCTACCACACATCAATTACAATTGCATGCTTTTCTAAGGCATTTTAGAACTAGGTAAATGCCGGCCTCTCATATCAACATCACAGGGCATTGCTTCTCTCTCTATAGCTCTAGGCCAAGTCTCATCTTGGAGCTGCAGTCAGTTGTCAATTAAAGATCCAGAGGGGGAAAAATGAACAATAAGTTGAACTCTGTCCCATTTCTCCAGAGTGCCTGCATCACACCCCTAGGATTTTGTATCCTGCATTCCATGATGAATGTACTCTATACTGATGTATCTGCAACCTGTTCAGAAGAGCCAAAGCTTCTCCAGAAATGTTCTTGCCTGAAGCAAAAAAAACCCCATGACTCTTTATTCTTACTTGCTTACTTGAACAGAAGTCATGAGAGTCCTGCAAATGATCACAGGGCAAAGGACAGAGATAGGCCACAAAACATGCAGGTAGTCTTATCTGAGGGAACAACCCACAATTGAGGCAGGTACCCTATTCAGAGGCAAAGATGGCCCCGAGTATCATCCTGTATTCTAAGACCATCATTGTTAGTAGTAAAATGGTACCACCCATTGACAAGAAAAAGGCAATACTTATAGTCAATTCAGGGAAAGGTCCTATGCAGATTTTTAAAAAACTCATAGGAAAAAAAATCACTTTGTGGGGAAAGTTCACAAAGTCATTCTACTAATAGTCTGCGGGGAAGACAGATGAAGAACAGAAGAAATGTATGAAATAAAGGGGTGAACATCTTGCCCAGCAGCACTACTATTGCTATTTCACACTGCAACAATTCTTTGAAGAAACAAGTGGTTGACTAGACTAATTTTCTGATACGGTCATTCCTGGTAAATTCCATGATAAAATATTTAAAGTGAAATGTGGCATTTAAAAATCTATTAACTATATCATTTAGATGTATATTTACATATATGTATGTAGATTCACAAAAAGGCTTAAAAGCCTATTCTTTTTTTGCAAAAATACAAATTCTATTTGTATTGGCATGGAATCCTGCATTCAGCAGGATTCGCTGCATTAAACAGATTCTAATTTACAACAATTATCCACCAGGATCTCTGCGCACACCAACAATTCTGTAGGTTTGTTGTAGACCATGAGTTCTAATTCTGCCTTAGGCCTGAAGCTAGCTGACACAGGCCAGTCATTCTCGGCTGTGTGACAAAGACGATAGTACATCACTTTCAAAAATGTTGCCAAGTGAACTGCAAGGACTTATGCAGGTAATCACCAGGAATCAAGAGTTACTCAAAGGCATGCATGCAAAGCCCCCTTTTTGCTGGCACTGAGAGAATTGGAAGCTATCTAAAGAGGACCCCAGGTTTTCTACATCCTGCATATTGGTGATAATCTATTCTAGTACTTGATAAAAAAAAATAATGCATTAAAAAATCACATTGGGGAAGATCCTGTTCAGTGATCATGTGCTGTGGTAAGCAGTTACCCTGACCTGAAGGTAAATCTAAACAGAGATGCAGCTTCTGAAGGAATGAGTAGCATTTCAAAATGGAAATGTTCACTATAAAAGGGTACTGTCATCTCAGACAGCACTAACCCACATATGAAAGATTTATGGATGGGAGGATCCGAGAACTGCAAAGGGAGGGAGGAAAGGTGTAAGACAGCGGTTCTCAACCTGTGGGTCGCGACCCCTTTTGGGGTCGAACGACCATTTCACGGGGGTCGCCAAAAAATGCAGTCCGCCATTTTTTCCCCTTTTCCTTAGCTGTGCTACTCCCTCTTATTCTATTGGCTTTTGAAAGCCAATAGAATAGACTCTCTTGAATAGAGTCTAATTCTATTGGCTTTCAAAAGCCAATAGGAATTGTCCAGGCTGTCTCTGCCCTGCTGAGCCCGCCAAAAGTCCCAGTCTGCAAACAGTGCTGCAAGTTGTCTGCAGCAAAGGTGAGCTGTCTGGAAGTTTCCACCCCTCCCTGCTGAGCAACTACTAAAAATGTAAGTAAAAGAGGGCCAGGGGTGGGAGGTGGGAGGCCGGCGGGTGCAGGGAGGGTTGCTGGCGCGCGTGGGGCCCGGTGGGTGCCTTACCTCCCTTGGGCTGGGCCAGCTGGTGGCCCAGCCGGTGGTCGCCCTGCGCCGTCGCTGCCCCTTGCCAGCTACGCCTCGGCCGGCGCAGGGGGCAGCACCACGCATGTGTGGTGCTCCCGGGCAGGGAAATAGTCCTCGACTTACGACCGGTTGGGTAGTCCTTGACTTACGACCGGTTGGGTAGTCCTCGACTTACGACTGGTTGGGTAGTCCTCGACTTAATGGGGGTCGTGGCATTAAAAAGGTTGAGAACCACTGGTCTAAGAGTTTTCCTAAAGTGCTGAGCAATGTTGCTTGGAAGAAACTGCAACCTTACAAGAACTTCCTTTCCCCCCACATGAGGATTTTTAAAAAAATATAAACACCTTTTGCTTTAACATTCAACATGCCAGTCAATCATTTTTAAAGACAACCTATTTCCCAATTTTTTTTTTGCCTCCATGTCATGCCCTTCCACAATTCAATGAGTTGCCCATATAATGGTTGATTAGGCCTGATCCTGCTCAACCAAAAGAGTCTTTGACTAGCAATTAGATAAGTCTTCATTTCTATAGACTCCATTCCCAGGTGATACTTGAATTCTAGCCTCAGTTCTTTTAATACTGCTCATCCTTTGGCTTGCAAATAGTTCTGCAGAATCTGTTTCCAGCCACCTTCCCACAAGAAATCCAGGCCTTCCAATTCCCAAACACTCTCCTGCTCCAACTTTGGAAACCCGATCATTTCCCTAAGATCTTCTTTAAAAATAGTCACCACGTACCTTTATTGGCCACCTCCCAAGCCACTTCGAAAAGAATGGCATTATCAAGGTCAAGTTCATCTTCCCAATCCTCCAACCCAGAGAGGGAGGTCACCGACAGGCTGCGGGTCAGCGGCATAGTCTCAAGAGACGAAAGCAAGGGCAAGAGGACTTGGGGGTGGGGAGGGGGTGTCAGGGCCTAACCTGGAGAAAGAGAAAGGAAGATGTGGTCAAAAGACAGGCCAATATCAGCTCAGGACCAGTTGCAGCAAGTGGCACTTCAGAACTCCTCTGCATCGTAGTTCCTAGTTTTATCTAAACTCCCCCCCCCCCGCTAAATATGTCACGTGTCTATCTTGCAACCTCATCCGGTTGCCGGCCTACCTGGTTCTAAAAAAACATTGTAAGTCAATTCTCCCCCCCTCCCCCCTCTGGCTCTTCCAACCCCATCTTTGAGATGCTTGTCTTTTTAGTCTGGAGTAGCAGCAACAGCTGAAGGAAGGAACAGGGTAAGATGGTGGAAATTGCCTGGAATGGGGGAGGCTGCAACAGATTTATGTCCTGTAGCTTTCCAAAAGCGGTTCATTTGGGAGTTAGCCCGGAGAGTAGTCTATAAGATTCCAGGGTGCAGCAAGGAATGAAGAATGCTAAATCATGAAAAGCAACTCTTAAGTTTAAGACGATGGGCTAAAAGAAACGATGCCCCCCCCAATCCCCGTTTTCTACACCGGGTCCCTTATTTGGACAGGGTGACGTGCAAAGGAAAGAACAGGCAACAAAGTTCCTTTAAGGGGCTGCAGGCAAACAGGAACGGGAGATGGAGGAAAATCTCAAGATTTTGAGGGAAACCAAATTTGTGCCTCTAAGTTGCCCGGGGGGGGGAGGGCACATTAATGACTGAAGGGGGAAATCAACGTCGCAAGATTTGCAGTGGAGCATTCAGGGCTCAGTCCCGGGAGAAATCGGGGATGCAGGAAGAAGCTAGGAATGAATAAAGGATTTTGTGCATTGAAAAAACAAATCAAAACAAACCAGCAAGATTCTTTTGGCCTTTAAAGGAATGGAAGACCCCGATCTCTTGGCGAAGTGCGGGGAAGCCCGCTCGCACTTACCTCTCGGGAGCCGAAGTCTAAGGACTCCCTGTCCGACCCCCTCCCTCCACCGCCTCCGCCTGGACCATGAAGACCCCGAAGCCACGCCCAGGAGGTTGTTACAAGGACTTAAAGGAGTAGCGTCGCTGCCGTCGCGAAGGCGGGGAGGGGGGAGAATGGAGGCTTCCTGGAAATTGCTTTTGGTGGAAGGGAAATCGAAAGGGAGGGCAAAAAAATAAGCAGGTGAATGCAGGGTGAGATTCGGAGGCAAAAAAAAAAAATGTGGCAGATAGGAAGTACAGGCAGTCCTCGATTTACAATAGTTCACTTAGTGACAGTTTTAAGTTACAACGGCACTGAAAAAAGGACTTATGACCATTTTTCACTGACGGCCCTTGCAGCATACCCCACGGTTTACATTTGGATGCTTGACAACTGACTCACATTTATGATGGTTGCAGTGTCCTGGAATCATGTGATCCCCTTTTGCAACATTCTGACAAGCAAAGTGAATGGGGAAACCAGATTCACTTAACAACCTTGGTACTCATTTAACAACTGCAGTGATCGACTTAACAAATGTGGCAAGAAAAGATGTAAAATGGGGCAAAACTCACTTTAAAAATTTCTCACTTAGCAACATAAATTTTGGGCTCAATTGTGGTTGTAAAACGTTGAGGACTACCTGTAATGAAAGAAAACCAAGGGCAAAAACATCAGGTAGGGACAGAACAGTTGATAAAAAAATGATTGTGGCTGAATAATGGGTTTCTGATGTGAAGAATCGGAGTAAAAGACTGCAGCATAAAGTTTGAAGAGAGAGGAGATTATGGGATAAAAGGAAGTAACACAGAGAAAACAAATTTAAAAAATGGGGAGGCTAGAGAAAGATGGAAAATCACAAGTAGACAAGAGATTGCCAGGGAAATAACCTTTTGATTGTTGGGATATTAATAGTCATGGGGTAGAACAGATAAATTGGGCTACAAAATATTAACCCACGTAGCAGGGGCTGAAGACAGAGTAGGCAGGACGTCAGACCTGAAATTATTGATGTTGTGGTAAGCCGAGTCTTAAATTATGCAGATCTTAAAGCGGACATGAAGAACAAATTGTATTACAGATAGTCCTTGACTTACAACAGTTCATTTAGTGACTGTTCAAAGTTACAATGGCACTGAAAAAAGTGACATGACCATTTTTCACACTTACAACCATTGCAGTATCCCCAGGGTCAGGTGACCAAAACCTGGCCACTTGTCAACTGATTCATATATATGACGGTTGCAGTGTCCCGAGGTCACATGATCACCTTTGACGATCTTCTGACAAAGCAAAGTCAACGGGGAAGCCAGATTCACTTAACATCTGTGCTATTAACTTAATAACTGTAGTGATTGACTTAACTGTGGTAGGAAAGGTCGTAAGATGGGGCAAAACTCACTTAAAAACTGTTTTGCTTAGTAACAGACACTTTGGGCTCAATTGTGGTCATATTTAGGTAGTATTTTACCTGTGCTTATCCCAAGGCCATGAATGAGAAGCAATTAAAAGAGGGAAACATGAATTTTGCCTGATTTAGTTATATTCTATGTTATTCACCTGCACATGCTAGCTTCATTCAAAAGGCAAAATTTATAGGTTTCAAAACAGCCACTGAATGGGCACGTTTCTAAGGGAAAAAATGTAGAAGAAAGAAACACTACAGATAGCTTACTTATATGGAACATAAGGGCTATGACCCCATGCACAGGGTTTTATGCACCACAGAATTTATAATTGAGATTTAGTTGCATGAGATTTTTATTTTATTACTTTTTTCATTTCCATTTTCAGCCTTCAAAAGCACTAAGCCAATTTTCCACATAATTGTGAGCTCAAGGTCCTTTGGTTGGAAGTAGAATGAAACCTGACTTACCTAGATGACAGCACATCAGGAAAAGCTGAATCAAAAATTCCCCAGCTCCCTTCATTTTATCTTAGCAACATTCTTATGTGGTAAGGTAGGCTACAAGAGATTGATTCAAGAACAATTTTCATAACATAGGATTATAAATCAAAATAGAAAAATGAGAGGGAATATGACAGATGCAATCCCAGTTTCTTTTAATTTAGCTCATGGGGATCTGGTGTCTCTTGTTATCATTTGTTCTTATAAGACACATCGTGATGGTGTTTAAAACACTTTAATGCACCCCACAATTACTGTCTAGTTTCGAGTTGCAAAGAATTTGTCAAAGTTTTGAGCATTTATTCAAGATTTCCCATTTGGCAATAAATTATTCTATAGATTCCGGTTAGCCGACCTTGCTTTTTTAAAAACAAAGAAAACTTCCTCTGCATTGATCGAGAAGCTACCCAACATATTGCACCCGCACACGCACGTTTTCCCAAGTTCTCCAACACATTTTTGTCAATGGCCTCACGTCGGACCAATAGGAAAGAACCAAACTTCTACCAACCAGCTTCCACGAGAGAATTCAAAAGACCCGCCCCTTATTTTCCAGGAAGCTTTCATTCGTTGGTGGAGAAAGTTCGCGCCTCATGAATGATCACAAAAGCAGCCAGTGATATGTTAGTTTATTAATTGATCCTAATTTCCACCAATTAGCAAAAGAGCCAGCCAGACGCTTCGGTCTTCCCAGTAGAACGTGATTGATTAATATAAATCACTGAATTGCTATACTAATAACTGCTCCTGCATTTGATTTTCTATCAATGGCATATCTAAAATGGCAAACAGGTCGTTTAAAAGCGAATGAAGGATATTATAAGAGGTGGTTAATTAAAATATGATCCCCCCCAAGACAAAAAAAATTAATAAGTGACATTTTGCTGTTGAATGGCACCTCGACAGCCAATCGTGTTTCCCCTAGTTCTAGGATGGGCATATTCCCCTCTGAAGGCAGTTGCAAGGAGTATAGTTTTCAATAATTCTATCCAGAACATGGCATATAAGCGATGGTTGAACAGGGTCCGCAATATTATCTGGGACTCTACACATCCTCTTCACGACCTGTTTTCCTTGTTACTTTCTGGGAGGAGGCTTTGTGGTACTCGAAGCAGAACATCTAGATTCAGTCACAATTTTGTCCCATATAGCATCGACCTTGTGAAGTCAGAAGTTGAGGGCAAATGGATAGTGGTGTGTGTGTGTTTCTATATGTATGGTATATATAGCATTTGTATATATGTGTGTTATGTGTATGGGTAGATATATACTTTCTTTGGAGAGCAGGCAATAGAACTTCATTTTTAATGTGCTCCCAGTAAAAAATGACAAAGGTTATCTTAATACTTTGGGAACTGAGAGTTTTCGGTATTTGCCACGGTTCTTTCTCCTTCAAAATAAATGGCGCCTCCTCCCTCCCATCTTTTGTCATATTGTACTTCCCTCATGGTGAAATAGGCTGCAATATGAGGTTTAAATGCGAACGCTCTTCTTTGACATCCACTTCAGGTAATCAATGCGTTGCTCCTTCCCACCCCTTAGAAATAAAGACACCAAAGGCTGAGAGAAACGCAGATACCTTGCTGTAACTGACATCTACGTCCTCCAACAAATTATCCGAGAAATTTCCTCTGGTCCTTATTGGTGAAAGGTTTCTTATTTCACCAATGGCAATTCAAGATCATGAGGAGGAGGCGTTTCCCAACGCTACGCACTTTTTGTCTATCGACCACAAAAAAGTCTGCGCCTGCGCGCGCCGAGCCCTTCCTGTAAGTGCGCCCAATACGGTTTGAAATAACGTGAGGGAGGGCCCTTTTTCTTCCTGACTGAAGGAGACCCCATCGACCAATGAAAACCTGGGAGGCGGGGCTGCCCTCTTTTCCTTCCCCCCTTCCCTTCTGAATGACGGCGAGACCGCCCAATGGAACGCCCAGTCCCCTCCCCTCGACTGAACAAGGCTGGGGGAGTCCGGCCAGCGGTTCTCTTTTTCTCTCATTCGCAAGATGGCGGAGGCTGCAAATTGCATCATGGAGGTGAGGGGGTGGGGGGGGGGAGAGGGAAAGGAAAAAAAGGGGGGAGTCGGAGGCTGCCCCTGTTTCCCTCCGAGGGCCCCCTAAGCCTTCACCCACCGAGTCTCTTCCAGAACCTCATAACGCGATAGGAACGGGAGGGATTGCTCAACCGAGACCCCTCCGAAGCCTGATGACAGCCCCCCCCAGGCTTGACGGGGCTCCTGGGGAGCGCCTGCCCTCCGCCGCCTAAGTGACCGAGCCCCCTACTTTCTACTCCTCGCTGCCTTTGCCCTCTTTCTCCCCTGTGGCGGCCCCGTAAATACCATCCCCGCCCTTTCTTCTCTCCATAGTGGTCCATTTTTTTCGCCGTCGCCGCTTCCCCCTCACGCCCCCCCTTTCCGGACTGTCCCCACATGGGGGGGTCAGGAAGAGAGGCGCTTCCCCCCCCGTCCCCCGAGATACGTGTGTGTGTGGCGCTGTTGCTGGCTAGGTTAGGCGGGAAAAGCCTCGGCTTTTTTCAAATCTGAAAGGCTCCCATTCCGACGTTTCGACCCGTTTTCGCGGAAAACCTCGCACGCTTCTCCTCTCCCCTTTACCGCGGCTCTTCCCTCATGGGAGCCGCATGGCACCGCCTGCCCCATTGGGCCCCGTGGCCCGGGGGAGGCCCCTGGAGCTCCTCCCACCGCCGCCGATCCTGGACCTCTGCGCAGGCCCCCGCCGAGGGTCCTCCTTAATCAGGGCCGCCCGGGGTTCCTGCTCCCCGGATGGTTAAGTTTTTTTCCCCTGGCCCATCGATCCTTAGGGCGCAGCAGCCGCCCCCCTCCCCAAATTGCGCTCCCCTCTGCTGGGAAGGACCCCCCCCCGACGCTGCCGCAGATAGTTAACTCTTTGTTCGCTTTTTCGCCGGCTGTCCCGCTACCACCTTGGCACCTTCGCCTTTCCTTCTTCGAGCAACCCCATGCTGGGTTCTCCTAATATGGGGTATTGTGGATTCCCGAATTCTTCCCACTCGGGGAAATACAGAATCAACCCACAGACCAATCCCCTCGCCCAGTCCCATCTGTTCCTCCTCTTCCCCCTCCCCCCCAATTTTTCAACCTCATAATTTGCCTGTAAAAAAATAATAAGAGAGTGCCTGTTTCCACCATGATTTTGTGAAGTGGTTCTTTTCCCTCTTAATTTTGCCTGGTCTTACTGTCCGAAAGGAAACGGTGGGCCTTAATGCCATAGGTTCCCTCAGGGTGGTTGCTCTTTACTTTTGACAAGCCCATTGTGCTCATTGTCCTAAGGGGGCTCTGATGCCTTATGGTGAGTTATTGCCTTCTAGCTCATTGTTCCCTTATTCTTGCACCTTGTGGTAGCCTGTGGGTTTACTGTGGATGGGAAGACATTTCTGAGTCTAAGCCTCACAAGTAAAATGGGCAAATTGATAGGAGGATCTGCTTTGACGTGCTATGATATGTATAAGAGATCATTTGAAGGAAGGTAAGATTCCAGGGTCTTCAGAGGAAGCTTGGATGAGGCTGGGGTAAGATTTGGGTGAAAGGCGAAGCTCAAGGTGAGTCGGAACTAAATTTTAGGAGGGTTGGATATCAGAGGTTACAATGTGTAGACTTCAGGGAGCTGCAAATTTTGGAAAAAGATTGAGGAGTGGATGAATTATTTAAATTGGCAGGTGACAGAGGTTGAAAAAGGTTGGAAGGAAAGAATTATGTACTGTATAGGTAAGCAAGAAATTGAAGTATCTCCCATCTCATTTGCAAAGTTCACACGGTCACAGAAACACTATTGTTGGGAATCCTTTCCATCTGCTAGTTTTCTTCCTAGAATGGAAATGACAGGGCCCAATAGTTAACTGTGGGAAAGGTATTTTTTTGTTATCTTCTAGCTCATTCCATTGTAGATGTTCCCCAACCCCACCTGTCCTTCAGTTTTTGGTTTAATAGAGCCTATAGAATTGGAATGATCCATTTAGGCCAAGCTTCTTGATCTGGGCATTTCACCATATATTGATTACTGGTGAGTCCTTTGGAAGTTCATGAGTTGAAAGCTGATTTAGGCTACTGAGTTAACCTCTTGCTTGATGTAGGAATCCAAATTAACCCTGATAAGTGACTTACTAGCTTCTTTTTCAATTCCTTCAATTTAAAGATTGCAGGATCCAATCTGGATCGGTCACTGGGACTAGATGGTTTTGTCTCCCAAACTTTCGGACTCATGCTGTAACCCATCTTCAGGGAACTTCTGTCTAGGCTAGATTGGATCCTGCAACATTATCCTGTGACATGTATATTCACCTTCATTTGTTAAAGATTGTCATCTCAGTAGATAACTGGTTGCCTTAACTGTCCTTCAACCAAATGCAAGAGCAGTTGTAGCTAGGGAGCACACTGAGGGGTGTATTGGTATGCCAGGGATTTCAGGTTTGCCTAAGTCAGTAGTAACACAGGTAACTCACACTAGGCTACCAGAAGAAATCCTACAGTTTTATCCTCTGAGGAGTGGGCTAGCACTGAAATCTTATTGTATAACTGCTGCATATGTGTCAGCTGACAATTTATAAGAGCATTATGGAAATAACTATAAAAGTGAATCAAAAGGGCAGAGTACTAAGGATGTGGGGAACAAGGTGCCCAAACAGGAATGTAGCATGAGGAGCCCCTATCACCTAATGGATGTCTCTCATCTTAAGTAACCCATGCAACTTTTTCATTCTGTTTCACCTTCTGAATGTTTAAGTAGCTATTTCCAATACAGTGTTTACCAATTCCTCTTGGAAGTGCTGTATCTGAACATACTGAAGGGGAATAGGTGGTGGAGAGAGCTGTCTTTGGGTAGGTGTATAACTGAGACCTTGATGTCTGGCTTAGCAACTCTGCTGGCATTTCAGATGACTTTTTTTTCCTATTCCTGGCATGGGATTGTGATAATCCTATAAAAAGCCTCTTTGTGACTGGAGGCAACCCTGCTTTGTGTGCTATAGTTCTGTTTAGTGATATGGTTGAATGGAAGGTGCATACATTATTGGGAGAGCTCAGAGGAGTGCTAGTCTTTCTACCATAGAGGACATAGAAGACTTCCTCTGCGATCTTGTATTTGCCAGCCTTGTTATTTATTCAATTTGTACAGCGGCCCATCTCACATATGTGATTCTGGGTGGATTGTTATAAACCTAAGGGCTGGTTTCCAGCTCTGGAAATTGTTCTTTCTGGATACCATTGGCAAACCTAGAAGGAAACTCATTAATCCCTCAC
The DNA here is from genome assembly GCA_034064705.1 of Bothrops alternatus. Classification (NCBI taxonomy): domain Eukaryota; kingdom Metazoa; phylum Chordata; class Lepidosauria; order Squamata; family Viperidae; genus Bothrops; species Bothrops alternatus. The sequence goes on from JARGCV010000054.1 coordinate 1,539,971, forward strand.
ATAGAGAGACATCGCAGAATTGCTTCCTTATTTGTTGGTCAACTTTTTTTGTCTTATTCCCTCTCCAAATCTTAGTTGTTAAAATGATCCAGGCTCCGGATCAGTTCCCGCTGAGCTCCGAATTGACATTCTTTCCCTTGTTACTCTCTCCTAGAATTTTGTAACCACGCTGGCTAATGGGATGAGCCTGCAGACTCCGCTAGAAGATGTAAATATCCTTTGAGTTCATGAACACTAGGCTAGTGCTCAACCCTGGATGTGGTTGAGCTCAGGCCAGATCTTTCCTTGTTGTGTAGCCGGCTTGGTGATGCATCCATTAGTACCCCTCGCATCTGTCTTTTGCTAAAATTGCATCTATAGTTACCCCCTTGCTTTTGTAGTTCTTGCTTAGATGTACTGCCCTTTTCTTAAACTGCTAGGACTAACTAAACACCATTTCCCATAAATTCTAGGTGTAGAATATACCTACTTTCTGGTTCTTTGCCCTCTTCTTCACAGTATTAGTTTACATATTGTTTCTTCTTTCTTGCTTCTGTACGCATCTTTTAGTCCATATCCCTCAGTTAATCCTATGATGCAGTGCCTGTTCAGACTGAGTGGCTAAACAATGCAGGATGAAAAAAGAATTGGGTTCATGACCAATTTTTTGTGTTTTATTTCAAATTGTTTACCTTGTTGCCCATATCAACTTTTATTTATGTCCTTAGTGGAAACTGACAAGAACCTATCCTTTTTTGATCCATTGATAAAGCTGCAAATAAAATAATATTTTGCTACAACACTTTTTTTTTTTTTTTGAAGTGGAAAGCAGTTCCTACTGGTTTCTCACGGTATTGGTAGAAAATGTTTAGGCATTACTTGATATTTTGGAAGGGGAGAAAGCACAGGGGTTGATTTGAGGTTTTGGATGTTAGGTGAGAGAACAGATTCATTTGTGCTGTCCAGCTATTGTCCCATGATTCCTAAATACCCACTTTTCAAGTTTTAGCATTTATCTCAGACATTCGAATTATTATAATGGGCATCAAATTATATTAGCCTTGCATTGCATCTTTGTTTAAAAAAATCACACTTATTTTCTGGTTGATGTATGGGTGAAGGATTTGTACCTTGGGGTTCCCCCCCCTCTTTTTCTCAGGTTGGTCAGTTTAAACAAAATGCTAAGTGCCCGACATTGACATATTGGGGAGACTTTGTGGGACAGAGCTGGAGGGTTCTAAGCCAGGGTGTTGGTTGCATTGGGAGCACTTTTGTGACCATTCTTTCCTTAACTATTATTGCAGCTCCCCGCTCCTGGGGACATTCAGGGGGTAGAGCAGCTCAGGAGGTAGGCCATTAATAATAAAGCCTGCCAAACTTTCCTGTGCATTGTGGGAATATGAAACAAAATTGCCCTGAGTGCATTGGGGGGGGGTAAAGAGCTGGTCCCCTAGATATGGTGGTACTAAAAAGACTGAAATGGCAGAGCCACAAATTTATCTTCCATCAAATGGAGCTGGTGCACTTTAGTTAGAACTTCAATCTGTGCAGCATCTGACTAGCCAAATACACAGAGACTTGATCTTTAACTCCCCATTTTCTCCTCTTTTGGGAGTAAAGAATCCATACAGCTGAGGTCTTGTGACAACCTTTAAGGGGAGGAGGAGATTTGTTGTGACATATGTTTTAGTGAACCATTGCTTGCTTGTTGAAATGCATTTCAAGTTGTCATTTTTCTGTTATAATATTTATCAATCCCCTTTTTGTCCAAGGCCCTTTTAACTTTAAAAAACTCAATTAAAATTAGGGATAGTACAAACCTATTTTTAAAACATCAAAAGATCAGGATAAAAGCAATCTCTGTGGCTTACAAATATGGGAACAATTTGATTTCCTTAAGAATTTAACCCTGAAAACAGAATTCTCCAATCTGGTGCCCTCCAGATGTGTTTGAGCAACCTGGGTGAAAGGAATATTGTGCTCTTATGGCTTGTTAGGATTTAATACAGAGCCAAGATCCTCTTTGAGTTGAGCTCAACTCTTGGAGATTACACAGAGAATGTGTGTAGACATTTTGGTCATAATATGGACAGGATTTGCCATTGTCTTCTGCAAAAATACTTTTTTACTTCCCAGCTGTACCTGCAGAGTTTTCTGGATGCATCCCATCCAACTAATTCTGCTTAGCTTTCTGAAATCAGTGAAGGACTTAATATAACTTGGCTCAATCCCCCATCAGTTATAAGGTACTATATCCTAGTAGTCATGTATGCTCCTGAATACCATGCAGGTGATTGAGCAAGCTAGTAGTGGAAAGAGGGAGCTACTTAGTATGACCTATACCTTAGCTTAGGAGCCCCCAGCAGTCTAGTAACATGTATAGGATTAGTTATAAGTTATAATCAGTTGGGCTTGTTATATCGCTTTGCCAGGCAGTGACTCTATATTGTGAAAAGTTTATACACAATGGGACAACCTCATTGGGCAATATTGTGGCAGGACAGGTAACAGGTAACATAGAAAAGATGATATGATATGAACTGTTTGTAGGCCATCTGTTTTTTTGGGAGATTTCTGGATTTTGGACACCTTTCTAGATGCAGAGAAAATGGATTCACCTTTTTAAATTTAGGGTTCTGATCATGAAAAAAGTACTATCGCAGCAGGAATAATTTAAGAGCCACAGCTATTTGAAGATGACTGGATCTAGTTTAAGATGGGATCCTCTGACTGATTGATATAGAATAGTTTTCCCCAGTTATACATCCTCAAAATTGGTTGGATTGCAACTTCCCTATTGGACATGTGGGTGGAAACATTAGGAGTTGTAAATCCAGGTAGTCCTTGACTTGCGATCAATTGCTTAGCAACTGTTTGAAATCATGATGGACCCCTCCTAAAAGGTACTTATGATCCAGTTCTGAAGTTCCAATGCCCCTCCCCTCCTTAATATGATTGCATTTTGGGCACTCAGCAGCATCCCATATTCACATTTTTGCCAAGAACTTATATTTACTTCCAGTGTTTGGCAGAAAATAGTGAACAATGGGTTTCCTTAACGACTGCCACCAAGAAAGGCAGCCTGTGTTATAGCTATAAGTTGAGGACTGGATATAGATATATCTGGAAGGCACCAAGTTGGAAAAGACTGGAGTAAGGACTGAGTTCTAATCCAGGAAATTCCAGTTAGAGTTCAATGTGACTTTGTAGATGGCTTTTAGTGGTTTGCCAGCAAAATGACAGGATCTGCATTGATAGAAGAATATTGATGCACAGGGACACTCTGTAGAGAGGGGGGGGAGGAAGCATTGACAGCATGAAAATCATGAACATTACGGGGACAATTAAAGACTCTCCTCTTTTTACCTGTGTGTATGAGAGAGACAGAGATGCTTGCAATGCATATTAAAAGAGGCAGGACTTTGATCATCCAGTCACACCTCCCATTTTGAATACTGATACCCTTTGCTAGTGTGGTGTCTACTTGACAACTTATTTCCTTGAATTCAGCCATCTGCTCTCTGTACCAGCTATAGCTTTCAGTGACACAACACTGGGAGCAGTTAAAGTATGTTGCAATTGTCTAGCACTGAAGTCTTAAGTAATAAGTACAAGGTATTAATCCAAGTTTATGATTTCAGTTTCCCCCCCCCCTTAGAAGTTTGTTTTTATAGAGGCTCAAATTCTACCTCCAAATCTACAACCTGTTTTAAGATTCACATGCTTGAAAAGGGGCGTTGTCTTACCTGAACGCCTTTCTCAGCACGGAGATGGAGAAGCCACCAATGGGTTATGACTGTATTCCTGCCCAATCAAATCAAGTCATCCAAAGCTGCCACGCCCCTTCCTGGACCTTATCCCCAGGTTTGACGCGAGCGTAGCCCTTGAATGACTGTGCGACATCGTGGCTCCTTCTACTATGCTAATCCTAGGCCTAACTGGCCTACCAGGGTGGGGGTGGCTTCTCCATCTCCGTGCTGAGAAAGGCGTTCAGGTAAGACAACGCCCCTTCTCCAGCACTGGGAGATGGAGAATCCACCAATGGGACATACCAAAGCCTACTGTCCCTGAGGGTGGGCAACAGACTGGTCCGGTGTGGCACTTTGGCGAATAACCTGTTGGAGAATTCTCCGGCCAAAGGCCCCTTCGGCTGAGGCAAACCTATCGATCTTGTAGTTTCTAATGAAAGGAGATGGTGTAGTCCATGTGGCTGCCCTGCATACCTCCTCGATGGATGCCTGTGTGTCCCAGGCCGTGGAGGTAGCTGCACTTCGTGTGGAGTGTGCCGTGATCCCTCTTGGGACCGGCAAGGCTTCCGCCTGATACACCCCGGCTATACACGCCCTGATCCACCTGCCAATTGTGGAGGAGGATACTTTCCGACCCTTATGAGAGGGGTGGAACGATATGAACAGAGCCTCGGACCTACGGAATTCCGCTGTACGGGCAATGTAGCACTTCAGTGCTCTGCGTACGTCGAGGCTCTGCCATTGTCGCTCCCTATCGTTAGACGGATTGGGGCAAAAATCCGGTAGTACTATTTCCTGCGACCTATGGAATAGGGAATTTACCTTCGGGATGAAGGTGGGATCCAGACACAGGGTCACCCTATCCTGATGGAAGATGCACAAGTCTCCCCTGACTGAGAGCGCAGCCAATTCGGAGATGCGTCGTGCGGACGTAATCGCCACTAGGAACGCCACCTTGTGGGACAGGTCGAGCATGTCGCATGTCGCTAGGGGTTCGAAGGGCCGCTGCGTGAGGGCCTGGAGGACCCGTGGTAGCTCCCATGAGGGGTACCTGTGTACGTAGGTGGTCTGGCGTTGGAGGCTCCTTTTAAGAAGGACCTGATACGGGGATGGCGACTCAGGGTCTCTGCAGAGTCGCATGTGAGCACCGTTGCCAGGGCTGCCACCTGTCTGCGAAGTGTGTTTGGGGCCAAACCCCTTTCGAGTCCGGCTAGTAAGTAGTCCAGAATATGGGCAATTGTGAGCTCCCCAAGCGGCAGCCGCCGTCTGGAGCACCACAATTGGAAGTTTTTCCACGAGGCATCGTAGATGCGGTTGGTGGAAGGACAGCGGGAGGCCTGTATTATTGCTATGACCCCCAGGGAACAGCGTTCCTCCGTCAGGATCGAGCGCTCAAGTGCCAGGCGGCTAACTGGAGCCACTGAGGATCTGGGTGGTGAATGCCTCCCTGACTGAGCGCCACCCGTTCCGGGGGAATTTTCCAGGGTTCCGCCAGGGAGAGACTCATCAGGTCGGCGAACCATGGTCTCCTTGGCCAATGGGGGGCCACTAGGAGTACCACTGCTCGTTCCCTGATGATCTTGCGTATCACTGCTGGGAGGAGGGGCAGGGGGGGAAGGCGTAAAGGAGGCCCTGTGGCCACGGACTCCGGAGGGCGTCCGTCTGTTCCGCCCTCCTGTCTTGAAAGCGGGAGAAGAATCGGGGCAGCTGGGCGTTGTGCGGGGAAGCAAAGAGGTCCACCTGTGGCAAGCCAAATCGGTGGCAGATCTCTTTGAAGATCCTCGGGTGGAGTCGCCACTCTGAGTGGTCCACTATTGTTCTGTTCAGGAAGTCGGCCTGAGTGTTTGCTTCCCCTGATATGTGATCGGCCCTGATGGAAGCTAGGTTGTGTTCTGCCCTGGTTCCCAGGAGGAGAGCCTCTGCCATGAGGTTTTGGGACCGAGTGCCCCCCTGACGGTTTACGTGAGCCTTGGCTGTCACGTTGTCGGTGAGGACCAGGACGTGTTGTCGTGCCACTTGGTCCTGGAAGTGACAGAGGGCGAGGTGGATGGCCCGTAATTCGAGCCAATTGATGCTGTGGCGGAGGTCCGCCCTGGACCACCGGCCCTGTGCCCACTGTGACTGTATGTGCGCTCCCCAGCCGAAGAGGCTGGCGTCCGTGGTGAGTACTATGCGGTCCGGCTCCCTGAAGCCTGACCCTTTGCTTATGGCTGGTGATAACCACCATCTGAGGGAATGTAGTACCTTTGGCGGGAGGCGAACTCTCTGTAGTGAGGCGCTGAGATTTTGCTTCTGGAAGGGCAACAGGAACCATTGAAGTTCCCTGGAGTGTAGCCTGGCCCAAGGCACTATTGCAATGGCCGAAATCATCTTTCCTAGCAACTGGGATAGGCTGGCCAATGTTACTGATCGACTCCTGCGAATCTGGAGGATCAAGCTTCTTATGCTTTCCCGGCGTTCCCAGGATAGGTAGACCCGGCACTCTACGGTGTCTATGATGGCGCCGAGGTGGAGCAACCTTGTTGTGGGGATTAGGTGACTCTTGGGAAAATTTACGGAGAACCCGTGGCTTTGGAGTAGTCCTACCACCGTCTGCAGGTCCGACTCGGCGGCCTGGGTGGACGCGGACTGAATTAGAATGTCATCCAGGTAGCACTGGACTCTGATCGGCACCATGCGTAGACTGGCTGCTAGGGCTGCCAGGATCTTGGTGAAGACCCTTGGGGCGGAGGACAGGCCGAATGGGAGCGCCCTGTACTGAAAGTGGCGCCCCCTGTAGGCGAACCGTAGAAACCGTCGGTGGGCCAGAGAGATTGGGATATGGAGGTACGCCTCCGTGAGATCGATAGATGTCAGGAGGTCTCCCTCACTGGTCGGTCGCAGTCGGTGTTGGCGGGGGGTCAGAGGTCGACCCCTAGGTTCCTCCCTTGTGGGGTCCCTCAGGGATCGGTCCTCTCCCCTCTGCTGTTTAATATCTACATGAAACCGCTGGGTGAGATCATCCGACAACACGGGGTGAGATATCATCAGTATGCTGATGATACCCAGCTTTACATCTCCACCCCGTGTCATTTCAGTGAAGCAGCGGAAGTGATGTGCCGATGTCTGGAGGCTGTTAGGGTTTGGATGGGTGCCAACAGGCTCAAGCTCAACCCCGACAAGACGGAGTGGCTATGCGTTCTGCCTCCCAAGGATAATTCAATCTATCCGTCCATCAGCCTGGGGGGGAGCTTTTGACCCCCTCGGAGAAGGTCCGCAACTTGGGCGTCCTCCTCGATCCACAGCTAAATTTGGAACATCATTTTTCGGCTGTGGCGAGGAGGACATTTGCCCAGGTTCGCCTGGTGCACCAGTTGCGGCCCTATTTGGACCGGGAGTCTCTTCTCACAGTCACTCATGCCCTTATCACCTCGAGGCTCGACTACTGCAATGCTCTCTACATGGGGCTACCTTTGAAAAACGTTCGGAGACTTCAGGTAATGCAGAATGCAGCCGCGCGAGCAGTGTTGGGCTTGCCCAGAAATGCCCACATTTCGGCATCACTCCGCGAGCTGCATTGGCTGCCAATTGGTCTCCGAACCCAATTCAAAGTGTTGGTTATGACCTATAAAGCCCTACATGGCATCGGACCAGGTTACTTACGGGACCGTCTGCTGCCCCATGAATCCCAGTGGCCAGTTAGGGCCCACAGAGTCGGCCTTCTCCAGGTCCCGTCAGCCAGACAGTGTCGCCTGGCGGGGCCTAGGGGAAGAGCCTTCTCTGTTGCGGCCCCAGCCCTCTGGAACCAACTTCCCCCGGAGATCCGTGTCGCCCCCACCCTCTCCGCCTTTCGTAAATTACTCAAAACACACCTCTGCCGGCAGGCCTGGGGTAGTTAACATCTTGCCCCAAGCCAGTGTATGTCTGTGTGTATGCTGAATGATTGGTTTTTTAAAAAAATTAAGAGGTTTTATATTTACATGTATTTTATATATTGATTTCTACTGTGTTGTGAGCCGCCCTGAGTTCTCCGGAATAGGGCGGCATAGAAATCGAATAAATAATAATAATAATAATTGATCGGAGCGTTTGCATCTTGAATTTGTGGTATGCCAAGTGGTAATTTAGCCCCTTGAGGTCTAGGATGGCTCTCCATCCCCCTGATGGCTTTGGGACTACAAAGAGGATGGAGTAGAATCCCTGACCTCTCTGGTCCAGCGGAACCGGTTCCACGGCCCGTATGTGAAGTAAATGGTTTACTGCCTCGTCCATCAACCTCCTCCTTATTCGGTTGCGAGGGCTTGGACAAGGGAGGAACCGATTTGGGGGGGCGGAGACAAATTCTAGGAAGAGGCCGTGTCGGATGGTGTTGAGTACCCATGTGTCTGTGGTGGTGATCTCCCACTGGTGGACAAAAAGGGAGAGTCTGCCCCCGATGGGAGATCCTGATGAGGTGTCATTTTGATCGTCGGAAAGGCCTGTTGGAGCCTCGAAAGGGGCGCTTGCCCTGCAGCTGTTGTCTGGGTCTGGGGCTTTGCCTGTCTGTCCTGTCTGTCCTGCCTGGCTGGGAAGGACTGAGATGCCTGGTACTGGTTGTACCTGGCCCCGGCCCGAAAGGGCTGCCGTCGTGGGTAGGCTCCGGAGCGTCTGTCCATCCTCCTAAACACGTGTTTCAGGACCCTGCGTTTGTCCTTGTTTTCTGTTGTATAGGGGTTCAAGGCGTCCCCGAACAACTTTCCCCCTTGGTATGGTGCCGCTGCAAGTTTCCACTTGGACCTAGCGTCCGCCTGCCAGTGTTTCAGCCAGAGCAAACGCCTGCCAGTGATGTTGGAAGCCATAGCTCTGGATGAGAACCGAGCGGCCTGGAGAGTTGTGTCTGCTGCATACTCTGCGGCCGCCACCATCTTACTGAGGTCCTGTTGTGTGCGGAAGTCCTCTACAGGGATCTTTCCCTGGAGCTCCTGGAGCCAACCGTGGGCGGCCCTGATGAAGAATGAAGCGGAGGTGGACGCTCTGATCGCCCAAGCGGTCGCTTGGTGCGTTCTGCGGAACGTGGCCTCGCCCTTGCGGTCCTCACCTTTGAGGGCCTCAGCGAGGTCTCCTGAAAAGGTGGTGGACGACACTAGGGGCGCTAGGGGTTCATCCACTGCAGGTACCTCCAGTGCCTCTTCCAATTTTGGTGCCACACCGAACAGCTTTTTGTCGGTACTGCTCGGCGTGGGAAGAGAGGCCGGCGATTTCCACTGTGTCTTGATTGCTTTCAGGAACATGGCGGGACAGGGGATGTGATGCTTGGTCGTGACCGGCTCCACGAAGCTAGGATGTGCCTCTGCATCAGTCTCCTGTGGGTCGGAGACTGTTGCCGCTGGGGTTTTGGGCCCCAGGTGTGCCGTGGATTCAGGAAGGAGGAGGGGTTGAATAACCCTTTGGAGGTGGGGGCCTCCGGTGGGTCCTCCTCCTCGTCAGACATTGGCACCCCCTGTTCCGCCATTTCCTCCTCTATGTATGATTCCTCCGAGGCCTGAGAGGCTGAGGGAGATGTGGGACTATCGTGCGCCCTCGTCTCTCGGTGTGGGCTGCGTTTGGGAGTCGCGGGTGCCTGTGTTCTGGCCTCTAGGGCGCGCTCCACCGCCTGGGCGATAAGCATTTGGGAGGGTCGCTTGCTCGTTCCCCATGGTCTGAGGGTCGTCTGTGGACGGTCCCAAAGGTGATTCCGGCGCTAATTTTGCTTTTTTCTGCGCCTTGGAAAACTCCCTTTCCAATGCCTGGTGTCTCCTCTTGTCCTGTCTGTCTGCTCTCTTAGAGGTCATCGTGGCAGATCTAACGCTAGATTTGGCTGCCGACCTGCTATTGCCTTCCAGACCAGGTTGACCTGATGAGGACGGCGGGGCTCCTGAAGAAGGCGAGGTAGCCTCTTCCATACTCCGATATCGCCGGGGCGCGAGAGGGGGTCCCGGGTATCTAGGAGGTGTAGCCCCCTGGGTTGTCACAGGTGCGCGGGAGGGGCTCCTGGAACCCAGGGGCAGCGTAAGAGTGGGTAAGGGCGACACACTGCCCGGACGGCTGGAGACCCACTACGGCTGTGCACGGATGGGGCAGGCACACTATGGGGGGCGCCTGCAGTCCGCTAGAAGAAACCCTTGGATGCCGCAAGCCCACTGTGGGGGGGGCGCCTGGGATCCACGTAGGGTTGCTCGGATAACGCCAGGCACGCTAATGTTGGTGCCTGGACTCCGAGTGGAGCCAAGATCTAAGGGTCAGGCCAGGTGCTCGGATAACGACAGGCACGCTGATGGGGGTGCCTGGACTCCGAGTGGACCCAAGATCCAAAGGGCCAAAGGCCAGGGAGCTAACGATCGGACAATGGGAGACACCAGGTTTGGGATGGGAGTTTGAGTGTACGTGCTGGCCTAGTTAGGTCTGGACTCCCTAGGTAGGCCTGGCTGTAGAGCCCAGTGGGCCTGGCGTCCTACCTGGGTCCCGCTGTCCTGCTCTGTGGCCGAGGTTGAGGTTCTGCCCGGCCTGTGGGGCCGCGAGCTCGTGCCACGTGGCTTAAGGCAGCTGCTGTAGCCTGCTCCGCTTCCCCTGCGCTGGCTTTGTTCCAGCCGCCGACCGCGTGTTCAGCGGCCGTGGACCGCCCCAGCGCCGCACAGCTGATCGGCGCTGGCTTTGTTCCAGCCGCCGACCACGTGGTCAAAGGCCGCGGGCCGCCCCAGCGCCGCACAGCTGATCGGCGCTGGCTTTGTTCCAGCCGCCAGCCACGTGGGCAATGGCCGTGGCTGCCCCGGCGCCGATCAGCTGCTCAGCTCCGGCTTCTCTCCTCCGCTGCGGCCGCGTGCCAATGGTCGCGGCCGCCCGGCGCCGAACATAAATCAGTTCAGCTGCCCGGGGCGGCCTCTCTACTCTAGTGGCGAGGCCGCGGGCTCTCCGGCGCCGATCAGCTGGCCGGCGCCGGCTTTGTCCCCCGGTCCGCGAGCTAGAGGCCGCCGGCTTCCTCTGGGGCCGCGTGGCCGCCGAACAGCTGGTCGGCGTCTCCCTGTTCAGTGGCTTGAGGCTCAAGCCGCGAGGCCACGCGGCACTCGGGACGCCGATCCGTTGATCGGTGCCAAGGCTATCCCCCCGCAACTCCCCTACGGAGGGGGAAACGGCGGCGAAGGGTGAGGGGACCCCCCTCCCCTTCGCCCCCCCTCCGCCCTCCCCCACGCCAACCGGAGTACTTACTGTTTGATGAGGGAGGAGAAGATAATCCAATGGGGGGAAATGTATGAGGAGGCTAGGAGCAAGCTCCCAACCTCTGCTTAAGTCTATTTATTTGCAACTCTCTACCTAAAAGAATTTCTAACTAAAGAAGAATTCACCAATGGTGACTGTATCTGCCTAGGAGCCACGTTTCATGTCCTTCCTGGGCGAAATCAAGTCAAATCTGGGGATAAGGTCCAGGAAGGGGCATGGCAGCTTTGGATGACTTGATTTGATTGGGCAGGAATACAGTCATAACCCATTGGTGGATTCTCCATCTCCCAGTGCTGGAGAATGCAACTTGTGAAATTGTGTCCTATTCAGTGATATGGTCTGTCTTACATAGGCTTGAGCTATATTTTTTACTGATTTCTTTGTTCTTCTGACTAAGACATCTTAATTAGAGGAAGATAAAATAGTTAATTCTACTAAGCAACTTCAACTTGGTTTACCAGAGGTTAAAGGTTAAATTGGAAATCAGTCCAATTTGTTTAGAATTTTAAGAATTAGCCCCTCATTTTACTTGTTTATTCCACCAACCACCTCCTGCAAAACTGCAAAAATAAATGTCCAAGAATTTCCATTACGTGTTTGATTAAAATGTCTGGATAACTGGTCTTGGGTTCAGGCTTCTGCCTAAAGAGCTTACCACTAGTCAGAACAGACTTTGCTACTTGATAAAACATGGGTGAACCAAATTAAACATGAGAGTTAGACTCAGTGCATACACAAAGAACCTTCCCTAAAATCAGTAAGTATAGAATAGCATCTTGAGACCACCTGAAGCATAGAAGAGATGCATGTGGTTTTTCCTTACCCTCCAAATTGCCTGTTACAATTCTCATTATAATGGCAGGGTCATCCATCACCTTTCTGACAGGAGTCCAACTTAACCCTTTGCATTGTCAGCCTGTGAATCTCCCAAGAACCCACCCTGACCTATATCTCCCTAGGGTATTATCTCCACCAAGCAAAATCCTACCCCTCTGTAGGATATAAGAATGACTTTGTAAACCAAACATTTGGTTTCTTGAGAAGAATTGTTGCAATATCTGTAGACTGTTCAACCTCGTTAAAGTAGATGCACTGTGACATGTTCAGAAGAAGAGTATCAGCAACAGATTTTCTAAAGGACATTGGAACTCTGGTTTTCCCTTGGTGAAATAAAAAAACCCAAACCATTGAATTGAATAAAGGGTTACTTCAGAAACTGCAAATATTTTGTGAGGGGGTAATGTGAGTGTGAATTTCTACAAGCTAAGGTACTAATACTCCTTTTTTCTTTATGGCCATCATCTAATTAATAGTTGCATGGATTTGCTATGAGTAAAAACTGTAATTCTAAAAGAAGCAGCATACTTGTTTGTATAAAGTATATGTACATTGACATCTATGAAAAGATGTTGTTTTTTGCCTCTTGCACAAACATTGTTAAGAAAGCACATTGTTTTTAAAATCCATTTAATCAGGCATCATATAGACCATATTGATTGATATTAAATTATTAGTTGAGCGGTACAAATTTAAATGTTAATATGGAATTAAGTGGGGAAATTATAAGTTATATTAGGGGGTCCTGTAATGACTTGGGCCTTTCTGTATTTTCACCAGGTCTCGTGCACCCAGCCGGAAAGCAGCAGCAAACCAACAGCGGAAGAGATGACTTCCAAGGATTATTACTTTGATTCCTACGCTCACTTTGGGATCCATGAGGTGAAAGAATTGGTGGGGATGTGGTTATTTATTAATTTATTAAGTTTGTTTGCTGCCCATCTCTCCTTAGATTTTTCAGAGAGACCCAGTCTTGTCCATTTTGGAGGGGTGTGTGCGTAAATAGATTTTGGGGGAATTTCCTGATGTGCCTTTTCTCTGCATCTTAGGAAATGCTGAAAGATGAGGTCCGCACGCTGACCTACAGAAATTCCATGTTTCACAATCGGCACCTCTTCAAGGACAAAGTGGTCCTGGATGTTGGCAGTGGCACGGGAATACTTTGCATGTTTGCAGCCAAGGCTGGTGCCAAGCGGGTCATTGGGGTAAGTGTGATGCTCATATGCTATTGGTCTCTGTTTTGTGATGGAGTCTGTTGGGTGCAAAACGGATGAAAGGATTTGATGGAATCCTAAGTGGACTGATAAACAGAGATTAAAAGTTCTGTATTAAAATTAGTGCTGTTAAAGTTGTACAAATCTGCCTTAGTTGTTTTATGAAAATTTGGGATGACAGGCAAGAGAGAGACACCATTTGATTTTATATTAACACTTGGCATTCTTTAGTGCCATTTCATCACATGTATTTCCAGGGATGTTTCTTACTAATTTAGGAATTAAAAAATATAATGCACTAGCTTACGAAACATCTCTCTTTATTCCCCCACCCTGTTCCCCACTTTGGATATGCCCTCAACTAATAGATTGAATGCTCCAGTATCTCTGATTATGCTGTCAAAATTGTCAAATCCAATAAACTTGACCATGGTAAGTAAATTCATTTTTAAAAATGTCCTCAATTTCTGAGTCACTTATCTGTGTATCCAAAAAGCCAGTGTTGTACAGAAGATGTTGAGAGGTAGTTCTCAACTTAGGACTATACTTAACAATGGTTCAAATTAACAATGGGCTCATGTAAAGCACTTTTGACTGTTGCAAAATATAAAAAAAAAAACCAACCCCAACACTGTAGTCATATGGTCGCAGTCTGAATGCTTGGCAACCTGTTCATGCTTATAACTGGTTGACAAGCACCTCATGATCATGTGAGGTGGAATGCAATGGAATGTGTTAGAAGGTGGATTCCCAGGGGAGGGGGGGGCATTCCAAAGAAATAAGGGACAACTCAGTCCAGATATTTTATGTGTGAGAAAGAGGATGAAGCCATCGCCTCCCTAATAATTCTCAGAGTGTATGGTAGATGCAGATAGTAAAATGCTTAGTTTGGCAAAATTCTGTCTATAGATGTGGAAGCAATAAAGCAGGGGTCCGCAACCTGTGGGCTGCGGCCCATTAGTGGGCTATGAGGGGTTTGCAACCAGGCCATGGAAATGGCAAGCGAACATGCACACAAGGGTGATCCTCACTTGCATGGGCAGCATGCGTGCATGCTCCATTTAAGTGAGCGGCAGGGTCGCGTGCACTTCACTTGCACAAATGGAGCTGTGCACATGCTTGCTGGCTGCTCATGCGGAACCATCCCCTTCGCCCCACCAGTCCATAAAGCCAGAAACATTGGGGAACTCTGCAATAAAGAGATCAGCTTGGAAGAACGACTACTTGTCTTTCTTTGTTTTGGGGCCTGATTTGCAGTCTTCTCTGCTGGCTTTCCCAGAAAGTCAATGGGGAAGCCAGTAGGAAAGGTTGAAAGATGCTGGCACCTACCAAGAGGATTCTCATGTTTCTGGGGGCTGGCTAAAAGCTGCTTGCGAAAATTTCAGCTCTATGTCTGCTTAGATTTTAGCATGGAGCTGAAATCCTTAAGCAAATAACATTTCAGCCAACCCTCAGAAACGAGAGAGAGCTGAAGTCCAAGCAGGATTTTCTGCCCCTGAGCAGAGAGGTAGCATGGTAAGGTACAGAGTACAGGGTCCCTCAAGGAGGTGGAGAATGCACAGTTTAGGCCAGTGGTTCTCATCCTTTTTAATGCCGCATCCCCCCCCCCCAACCGGTCGTAAGTCGAGGACTACCCAACCGGTCGTAAGTCGAGGACTTTCCCTGCCCGGGAGCACCGCGCATGCGTGGTGCCACCCCCTGCGCCGGCCGAGGCATAGCTGGCAAGGGGTAGCGACGGCGCAGGGTGACCACCGGCTGGGCCACCAGCTGGCCCAGCCCAAGGGAGGTAAGGCACTCACCGGGCCCCACGCGCACCAGAAACCCTCCCTGCGCCCGCCCACCTCCCACCCCTGGCCCTCTTTTACTTACATTTTTAGTAGTTGCTCAGCAGGGAGGGGTGGAAACTTCCAGACAGCTCACCTTCGCTGCAGACAACTTGCAGCACCATTTGCAGACTGGGACTTTTGGCGGGCTCAGCAGGGCAGAGACAGCCTGGACTATTCCTATTGGCTTTTGAAAGTCAATAGAATTAGACTCTATTCAAGAGAGTCTATTCTATTGGCTTTCAAAAGCCAATAGAATAAGAGGGAGTAGCACAGCTAAAAAAAGGGGGGGGGGAAATGGCGGACTGTGTTGTTTGGCGACCCCCGTGAAATGGTCGTTCGACCCCAAATGGGGTCGCGACCCACAGGTTGAGAACCGCTGGTTTAGGCCACGTGACTCTCGGTTTGGTGCTTAAAGTCCTGCTTGAATTTCACCAGGGAGGATTTTCAGCTCCCGAGTAGGGAGAGACCTGCCCACAGCCTGCGCCAGGTATCCCAGGGTCTCCCCCATTCCCATGACATAACTGTAACTTACCTGGGACTTCATCTACTTAATAACTTGTGAGATTGCTTAACAGTTACAACTAGGAGTGCTGGGTTTGACTGAGCTAATAATATGAAGAAGCCATCTTTGCCAAACTGATTTGCATTCTCTTTTGCGCTGAAGCATAATTTTAAATCATGCGGTTTTCCTCCCTAAAGTGGTGTCCATCATCAAGGGCAAAGTGGAGGAAGTGGAGTTGCCTGTGGAAAAGGTTGACATCATCATCAGTGAGTGGATGGGCTACTGTCTCTTCTATGAGTCCATGCTCAATACTGTCATCTATGCCAGGGATAAGTGGCTGGTAAGTCTCAACGCTTGATTTCTGCCAGTGGTGCCTAGATCTAAGATGGCCCTAGCTTATCTTATTTTCAAATCTGGATT
This sequence comes from Bothrops alternatus, assembly GCA_034064705.1. Classification (NCBI taxonomy): domain Eukaryota; kingdom Metazoa; phylum Chordata; class Lepidosauria; order Squamata; family Viperidae; genus Bothrops; species Bothrops alternatus. The sequence continues at coordinate 1,555,710 of JARGCV010000054.1, forward strand.
GTGGAAAATGTCATTTGACAAAAAGGACAAGATGTAGTGGTCGAATGGTGATGTGTTCAGACGTTTTGATTTTAAACTTATTTTAATTTGAAGCACCCCATTTTGAATGCAAAACAACTGTTTTGTAATCTAAACTATAGCTCAGAAAGCACTTCTAGTTTGAAGTGAAGAATTTTTAGCTCAGAAAACTTCCAGAATAATCAGAGAAGACCATTTTGTACATGGAATAGCTGTTTTGATCTCGGACCAGCTATTTCAAGGTCACAACAGGATATTTCAGTTTCAGAAATTTGCACACCACTAATAATAGCTATTGCTCTCTTGGCCAAAAGAACATTTTGGAGTGACCTTGTCCCTGTAAAGTCTCAGGATTACAGTCAGATTCATTAGACTCATCCCAGTATCTAAATCAATGCTGGCTGTGGAATTCTGGGAGTTGAAGTCCACATGCCTTAAAATTGTCAAGGTTGAGAAACACTGATCTAAATCATCTAATCTTTCAGAACAGTACAGTACTAATTCCTTTAAAAATACAGTAAGACAGAAGGGTACCATTTATAATAGCAGGGGAATTGTTCAGCTCTTGATTAATTTTCAAAACCTCTTTAGAAATGATTATTTGTACCTCTGGCAAAAGTTCCCCTGCAGTTTCTTGGGTAGAAATGGGGAAAGGTAATAATAAAAACACACTTTTCGCCCAAGCTGGCTTATGTTCCTGAGAGGCTGTAGTATTTAACAAAAATAAATAAATCTGTCCTTGTTCTAAACCACACCCTTTCCCGGTATTCAGTTTTCAAAAGTGCTCTATACCTTATGGGTCTCCCAAGTGCTGTTGTGCTTCATGAAAAATCCATCCTTGGCTGTTAATCACAAAACATAAAACGGAATTAGAATTTCATTCTTAATAAAATAATAGGGAAGCACAAGTAAAAGTTGCAAAAGCTTTTTTTTTTCACACCGACAGCAAAGTAGTGAAAGTAGGACCAAATATTTTATCTGGTATGCTTTAATTTAGTCTGGATGCTCTACCTTGTAGCTGTGTCAAGTTTTATTTAATAGGTTGTATTTGGTCTGGGCTGTTGCCCTGCAATACAGGTGATCCTCTACTTACAACCACAATTGAGCCCCAAATATCTGTTGCTGAGTGAAAATTTGTTAAGTGAGTTTTGCCCCATTTTACAACTTTTGCCACGGTTGTTAAGCGAATCACTGCAGTTGTTAAATTAGTAACACCGTTGTTAAGTGGATCTGTCTTCCCCATTGCTAGAAGGTCACAGAAGGTGATCACAAGACCCTGCAACAGTCATAAATATGAGTCAGTTTACAAGCCTCTGAATTTTGATCACATGACTGTGGAGATGCTGCAATGATAAGTGTGAAAAATGGTGATAAGTGACTTTTTCAGTGCTGTTGTAACTTCAAACAGTCACTAAATGAACCGTTGTAAGTTGAGGATGACCTGTACAGAATTTGATTTGACGTGAAGTAAAGGCTGTCTCCAAGTAAGGCAAATGGAACATTCCTCTTCATTGAGCAAAAGTATCTGATTCAGTATTTAAGCCACTGCCGTTTTACGGTAGTCACTCAAGCTATGATGGTAGCCCCTTTGGCATTTAGCTTATTCAGGAGTATCTTTCAGGGCAAGCTGCTTTTCTATGGATGCTAATACCATTATTACACTAGGACACACTGCGGTATCTGTAGCCCTCCGAATGTTGCTGAAGATCTAATTACAGCGTCAATAGGGAGGGACACGAGGATTAATTTTAAGTAACACCCCAGCTCAAGGACCTCTCAGGATGACGAGCTCTGAGAATTAATGTTACCTGTTTTGCACTTAAAGGCTATTGTGAATATGGTTTCAAACTACAGGCATGTATCAGTAATTATAAATGTTTTTTGTAATTTGTGCAGAAGTCAGAATAAATATGCAGTGTTATTTGAAACCTGATTACTCATGTTCACTTTTCATAATTAACAGTCGTGTTAACTTCTCTGGGTTACCCCTCCTCCTCACAGCGTCATTAGTACCCATGATGCTATGGGAAGGATCCTAGCAGTCTCCTCCTATTTTTATTTAAAATGAATTATACGGCTTGTAAGCAATTTGCGTATTACTGTACTGTATTGTTATTCTGAAAGTTGGGGTATAAGTAATTGTAAGAAACATGAATTCTGACATGTATATTGTGTGTCCCTCCCCTGCCCACTCCCCTAATCAAGAAATTAGATTATCCATGAAGGAAAGGATTGTATTATTTTGTGGCTAATTTTTTGTTTACCATCCATTTTGCGCCAGACCCCAGATGGACTTATTTTTCCAGACCGTGCCACTCTGTACATCACTGCTATTGAAGATCGGCAGTACAAAGATTACAAGATCCACTGTAAGTACCAAGTTCTTCCCCAAGAAGGATGCCAGGCCTTTTTGAGCACACATGGGGGAAATATATTTCCTGGTGACTCTTTTAAGGGAACATCATTTTCTCTGCTTCTTTTTATTGTACCATTTTTTAGTGGGTGGGTGTGATTGCAAAGGCTTTCCAGGATCTGAATCCCTTCTAAACTCCGTATTTCTTACTGCAGGGTGGGAGAACGTATATGGATTTGACATGTCGTGCATCAAAGACGTGGCAATCAAAGAGCCTTTGGTGGATGTTGTTGACCCAAAGCAGTTGGTCACTAACGCCTGTCTCATCAAGGTATGGTGGGCTGGGGTAATTTCTTTTTCTGCCCTTGACTTTCTTAAATTGCCGTTGCTATGAACACCCTGTCTAAAATGGCATTAGGTGCTCACTGGTCATACTGGTTGCTTCTAGCATTGATCACCTTTCTCTGTTGCAGTGGATCTTCAGACCAGTGAATAAAAGGTTGAACAATATTGATGGTAGTGATCCTGATTAAGGGGAACATTAAGCTATCCCCAAAGAAGGCCGCTTATAGAGTGGCACGCCAGGAACTTTGCAGAACTTAGAGGAAATTAGTGCCTCCCAGAGGATCTACTATCCAGCATTTGAAATCTTTCTTAATCTTACTGGGCATTTAGTTGTCATGTGGATAAAGGTTGTAGGTGCCTGTCACTGCATTAGGAACATTGCCGTTTTTGCTTCTCCTGTTTTTGGACAGGGTCTCTCTATACTTTGTCTGTCTGTGACTCTTGCTGATCTGGATTATGCATGCAGATGACCCTTTGGGGGACTTTGTAGGCAAAAGAGAACAGCCCTGGCATATAACTGGGAGAAGATGATGGAAATAGGCAAATGGGGACTAAGAACAAATGCTACTGTAGATTGTTGTATTGAAGAGCAGTAAGGGATTATTCTCTTCTGTTCCCCAGATAAAAAAGGGGAAACAATCAGATTGGGTATGGTCCCGATATGGCCCAGAGCAGAGCAGACTACCTGTGAACATAGTGAATTGCACAGATGCATCTTCCCCTTAAAAACTCTACAGATTGCTCACTTTTTGTTTCAAATGCTAGTTCATCTCAGGATGCCTCCAAATATTTGGCTTTCAGAAGTTACTCTTGGCTCTAAAGGATTGCTACTTTTGCAATCTGCAGGAGCTTGCTAACAGAAAGAATGATAGATGTTGTTTTGTGAGGATAATCAAGGTATGTTGACTTTTTTCAATCTGTCTTGTTTTCTCTCTCCTTTGTACACCTGTGGCAGGAAGTAGACATCTACACAGTGAAGGTGGAGGATCTCACCTTCACATCCCCTTTCTGTCTGCAAGTGAAGCGCAACGACTACATCCATGCCTTGGTCGCCTATTTCAACATAGAGTTTACCCGATGCCACAAGCGAACTGGATTCTCTACCAGTAAGGGCATTTGTTACCTCAGTGTGGGAAATCAGCAATAAGGGACTTTGATCCAGTGTCAGGGAGCTGGGGTGCTGAAATGTTAATATTCTGGTAAAGGATAGAACGAAATCAATGGAATTTTCAGTATTAAAATATGACTACTTAATATCTTACAGTAACACAGCGCCACTGGAAAGGCTAGATTTGTGTTTCTCAACCTTAGCAATTTTAAATTGAGTGAACTTCAACTCCTAGAATTCCCCAACCAGCCATACCAGTTGGGAATTCTGGGAGTTGAAGTCCACACGTCTCAAAGTGGCTAAGGTTGAGAAACACAAATCTAGCCTTTCTAGCAGTGGTATGTTACAGTAAGAACTGAACTAAACTATATCTAGTCTGTTTTTTCAGGAGCATGGGTATCCTCCCGCTGTAGCATTCTTGTAGATTTTACTGATTGAGAGATTGAAAAGTAGAATTATTGGGGGATTCAAAGAACTTCAGTTTATCTGGAGGAAAATATCTAAAGTCAACTAAGTGAAGCAAGTGGCTTGACTTATTTTTTTTCCCTCCTGGCTGCTTTCTCTGTTCAGCTTCATTTTTTTATTACCTTCAGGTCCTGAATCTCCCTACACTCACTGGAAACAGACAGTCTTTTACATGGAGGACTATCTAACAGTGAAGACAGGAGAGGAGATATTTGGCACCATTGGCATGAAGCCTAATGCCAAGAACAATGTGAGTCAGGAGGGTGGTTCTTTTTTTCCTGCAGTGTTTTTTGGGAAAGTTGACATCATTTCCTCCAATGGCAGACCTGCTTGGGAAATAGAAATCAAATCTACAGAAGCTTCTTTGTTTCTTAGATTTGCAAAAATACAAAGGCCATAATAAGCATATTAAGCAAAAGGTTATTAACCAAAAAAAGTCCAATGAGGATCAAACACAGTGATGGCCATGGAGTGTTGGACGTGCAGTGATGGAGAGAGATGAAATGGTTGGCTGGAATTCTAATTAAGATGCACTTACTCCTCCAATTAAGTAGGGAAGCATGAAATGTTCTGTTCTTCTGGTCTAGGTAAATTTAACCTTGCCTGTAGTGGACAAACTAGTAGGGAAACATTCTGTTCTAGAATGGAACATTTGTCTAAAAATGCTATTATGTGATACACTTTTGACATAGTAATCGTTTTGGATAAATGCTCATAACCTGAAGCTTTTGAAAGTTGTGTGCAACTCCAAATATTACCCAAATATAATTTTAATGTGACAGGGGGACCAGAGACCCTTTGATTTTAATGAAGTAAATTTGAGTTTAGTTTTTGTCCTCATATTGTTTGTTACTTTGGGGAGAATATATTTTAACTCAGGAAATTTTCCATGTCCCTATACATTATTTGGTAGCAGATATATGCTTTGGTAGCTTGCTGCAGGAAAGTCAGTTTCAGATACACACACACACACTCCTGTGGAAGTACTTTTTTTCCCTTCCTTTTTCAGTCTTTGAGAGTGCCTGGACATGTCCCTGCTATTTTCTTGGCTCTTGAGCAGCTTATAAATATGCCTGAATAGACATGAATTAAAGTAAGGTTCCTGATGAATGGCATACATATGTGGAGAAGATAGCAGGTCTTAGTCTGGGCTTTGGCTCTTTTACCAACAGTGCTATGATTGAAGTGGTTTAGGACAGGACTTTTCAACCGGTGGTACTTTGCCACATGGCAGGTGGTACGTGATTGCTAGCCAAGTAGGGGGAGGGGAGGGGAATGAGCCAAAGCGAGCCAAGCCTGAGGGAGAGGCAGCTGCAGCTGCAGGACTGTCTGGGCTTGGCAGAAGCCCCAGTAGCTGCAGGGCTCCAGCTGATTGGCTTCCTGAAGCAGCTTGGAGCTGGAGGTGAACTGAAGAAAAAGGGGGGGGAGAGGAGAGACTATAAAAGAACGTGGTTTGGGTGGGGGAAGGGGAAAAAAAGACATCAGGAAAGGTTTAATCCCTTTAAACAAATGTAATTAGTTTTACCCCCTTTAATTGAGTCAGTCTGTGGCTTTTAGAAAGTTTTCTTTGAAGGTAAATAGGCTTAATTTAAAGCTAAAGCTTTTCGCAATTGCCAGCCTTTCAGTCAAGGATTGCAACATTGTGACATGTGACACACCTGAGGCAGCTTCAAGAGAAAAAAAAACTGAGTTTGTGTTTCTTTATTTTCTTCCTTTGCACTTGATTCCTGTGTCTTTAAGGGTACAGGGAAGGGATTGGAAAAGCTCAGAAGGGCCAACCAGCTAGCTCAGGAGTCTACAGACTTAGCAACTTTAAGACCTGTGGACTTCAACTCCCAGAATTCCTCAACCAGCCATGAGGGCTGAGGAATTCTGGGAGTTGAAGTCCACAAGTCATAAAAGTGCCAAGTTTGAATTCATCATACATTTGTCAGTGCAAAGGGAAAGTGATTCAGCAAAGGAACAGCCACAGAAGAAATTAAAACTGGTACTTTTTTCTTTTTTTTTCTACAGTTTGTAATATTTTATTAGATTATAGAATAAAATACAAAAATACAAAAGCAAATAGTAGGACACAGTGCGGAGGAAAAAGGGGGGAAAGTGAGGGGGAGAAGGGAAAAAGAACATACTTCCTCTGTTGCAGTAGAAGGAAGCATTAACATTGAACCTCAACTTTTTACTTTTCCATGATATTATAAACTAGCCATTTCTATAACAACAAATGAATCTAATAAGTAAAACCCAAAATCCCCCCCCTTTTTGACACCTTGCTAAGCACTGGTGGTACTCAAATATTGTCATGTCCTAAAAGTAGTAGAATCTGTGAAAAGGTTGAAAAGCCCTGGTTTGGGAGGTTTGTTTGGGGAAATTGGTTGCTTCCTACCATAATCTTGGCCAAAAGCTGATCTGAAATGGATTTTTCCCCATCAGGGTGCATTCATATGCTCTTTAAATTTTTCTCCCCCCCCCCAACTTAATCTCCCCATTCTTTCTCAATTACATGCTCTTGATTGGTGGGAGTTTAAATAAGACATATTTTTTAATGAGTGTGATTGGCCTCTTATATTTAAACCATAAAAAGGCCTTAGAATGTTGTTACCTGTTTGTTTATCCAGTTTCTCTTCTATCTCATCTCAGTATCATTGACTACACTTAGATTGTGGGAGAAGGCCAGCTAATCTGTAGCTTTTACTATTTTTAGAAAAAATGTTTTAGTCATGACTCAGGCATAATTGATGAAATTTGCATAATCTTCTGAATATATAAAAGATGGTTCTGAAAAAAAGTTTTCTTTGTTTAAAAACTCACCTGCAACATCTTGTATAAAATTGGGATTTGGGGCTTTCTCCCTTGAATTGTCATGCAAGGACTCTAATGTCTTGCCAGATTTAGCAAACTTGTGAAAGTTCAGCTTTAGTATACTTTGAGTTTAATATCTAGGTTCCAAAAATTTAACGTATTTAAGGTTATGCATTCCGGCAAGTGGGGGCGGCACGGTGGCTTAGAGGTTAAGACGCTGGGCTTGTCAGCTGGAAAGTTGGCAGCCCAGGTTTGAGACCCGAGCTCCATGTGGCAGGGTGAGCTCCCAGCCTTAGCCCAGCTCCTGCTAACCTAGAAGCTCAAAAGCATGCAAATGTAAGTAGATAAATAGGTACCACTTCAGTGGGAAGGTAACATTCTGAAAAGAGAACATAACGTTTGCATCACAGGAATGACAAGTAAATCCTCCCTGTCTCTTAATGGGGATGAGGTTGAGCTTCCTGTGTGTGTGTGTGGTGGAGTACATTGTGCCAAAAGAAAAATGTTTTGACTCGTTTTCTTTTTCTGTATGTAGCGAGATCTGGACTTCACGATTGACTTGGACTTCAAGGGGCAATTGTGTGAGCTGTCGTGTTCGACGGATTACCGGATGCGTTAGCCCCTTTACTCCCACAGTTTTTTTTTTCTCCTCCTTCAACAAACCTTGCACCCAGAGCAAATCCTCTCTGTCATCCTATTCCATTGACGTATCACTAATTCATTTCATTGTGTAGTTCCCTGTAGCTGCACTCTGGGCCAGCAAGGAGAGGGTCAGTATTAGAGGCTAGGGGGAAATAGCCAAGATAGCCCACCCCAAATCTCATTGCCCCTTGTTTTCAAAAGCCTTCCCCTTCCCCAACTACCAGGAACTGAGGCTGTTAACACAATTGAAGACATGGTTTGTCCGTCAGTTTGTTCTGAGGCTTGAGTGCCAACAGCAGGCTTCCATCATGGATTTTTATTTTTGTTAAATCATTGTTGGTCTTCTCTGCCAAACTGTGTTGCCTAAAATTTTTCTTCCAGCCCGTTTTTTCAGTGTAACACTGTTCCTTGTCATCAACTCCAGTGCAAACGCTGGTTGGTTTTTGGGGGGTACACACATCAATTTCGCGTTCAGTCAGCAGGATGGGCATCCCAACAGGTTTTTTAAATCAAGAGGGCATGTGGAGGTTTGGGTGAAAAAGGTGTTTCCATTTTGTGGGTGTTGTTTTTTCACTGACTGTTTTGTACTTTTCCCTCTTAAATTTCCTGTTCAGATCTGTGGAGGGTGATGGTGTTTTTTTAATCCCTTGCCCTTGGAAAGCTGACATAGTGTGACTTTCATAACTTATGGTTTTTATATGGTTACATTCATGAGGGGAAAAAAATAAAGAAGTTGAAACCAGTTGCTCTTTCTTTTAATAGAAAAAGGCAATGTGATAATGTGACCATTTGCGCATCTAATGTTCCGTGCAAGTATTTCTGTAAGAAAAGAATGTGGGAATAGGATGAAGGATTGAGCTGCGCTGTGGAGAACTCCAAAACAGTCTGACCCAGGGTGTTTAGGATACAAAGGACTTCCATCCTGTCACTGATGCTGCTGTAGAATTCTTTTTACAAGCCAGTCCCAAGAGACAGGATAGCACACCAGCCTTTCCATATGTAGAAATTAACTGGAGAAATTATATCTTCAGCAGTGGCTCCAGCATAGACTCCTTAACCACACAGATAAAGAAGGATAAAGAAGCTTAGTCTAGGGCAGGGGTAGGTAACCTTGGCTCTTTTATGACTCGTGGCATGCGGGATCGGCCCATCGCACGCGCCATGCATGCGCACATCCACCCGTCGCGGGCCGCCATTTTGTTTTTTTTTTATTTTTTTAAAAATAGTTTAAAAAAAATAAAACAAAAACAAAATGGCGGCTGCGACGGGCGGATCTGCGCCTGCGCGGATTGGCCCGTCGCACACGCCGCACATGCGTGGATCCGCCCGTTGTGGTCCGCCATTTTGTTTTTATTTTATTTAATTTTATTTAAAAAAAAATTTTCCGGCACGACGGGCGGATCTGAGCGTGCGCGGCGCGCGCGCGTCAAAAAAAATTAAAAAAATTTAAAAAAATAAAAATAAAAAACAAAATGGCGGCCGGCGGTGCCTGGCGACCCCCGTGAAATGGTCTCGCGACCCCAAATGGGGTCGCGACCCCAAGGTTGAGAACCACTGCTATAGTTGAATCACAGAGTGGTGGTGGCCTAGGGGTGAAGACGCTCGCCTCCCACTCAGAAGGTTGAGAGTTCAATCCTAGGAAGTGGCAGATGTTCCTCCTAGGGTGCTGCGAACAGCATCAGGAAGGGCATCCAACCAGTGAACGCTCAGTTCCATCCAGTCACCCAGCTCTACCCCAAATTAAGAGATTACAGGGTGGAATAAAGTGATTTTTTTTTAAAGCTGAATCACAATTATAGTTTAGTGTCAGTGTATGACTGACTAGTGTGAATCAGGGAATAGGAGAGCATATTCTTGCTTGCAGAATATTGCAGATTGGTGCCCTGGAATCTCAGAAGTGAAAGAATCAGGGAAATGAGTGATGGGAGAGAACGTCTCTATGGGATCCAGGAATTAAGATAGTTTTGATGCTAGCAGTGGAGATTGCCAAATACAGAGGGAAGGCTGACTGGTTCAACCAGTAACCTTGTAACAAAATTTGAATAAAGGAAGAGTGAACTTTTCCTCTGGAATTATGGCACCAAAATCATTTGAAGTTAAGCAACAGTCACATTTAAATTTTCATAGGAAAAATGAGAAGGCATATGTGCCCCTGATCTTACCATCAACAATCATTCACAGCCAGTTTAAGATGGAGCTAGCTTAGGCAATGTGAAGTTTGTAAGGTTACTCAGATAAATTGCAAAATGGTGTTTCTCAGTAGTCTCAAAAGAAAACTACATGAGTAAAATTATGAAATGTTTTTATTTGATTCTTGTGAATGATAAATGGCTTGAACTTGCCACAGCTACGTTATGCAATTGTTTGCAGGATTTTTGTATTAAAGAAACCCGAATGAGACGACTTTCAGAGTTAGAAAAATAAACTCTATTTATTGTAACAAAAGAAAAACGATTTGCAAAGCGTGGTGGACTCTCACCAGGAACCTCACGGTTACAAGGGGAGAAGTCACACCTCTACAGAAGCATCAGCAAAATTTATAGTTAGTAAAAATCCCAACCCCTTTTTCAAAACATCACTAAAACATCACTATCCTCTGTGTTCCAATCATTTCTCACTATCACAACTATTCCCTGGTTACAGCTACACATCCCTTCTCTATTGGCTACATCCTTTCTCCTTACTCTATGCCTGGGCGGATACTTTAGGAAGCATGGCTATGAGTCATGGAAAATTTTAAACCTTTTGAAAATACTCCATTTTGAAAATACTCTTCTCAATCCCCCATTTTTTTTTATTTGGTAATTTGTTTAATATTTTTCTGGATTTCAATCAATCTTTCTTTTTCTATTATACTCTCTTTCATTGGTCCAACTACCTCCATACCTTCCAGGAGCTGAATCTGATCTATTTCTTTTAATACCATCATTGATTTTATGGATGTCTGGGTTTTCATCATTCCTTCTATTGAACTTTGTACAATGCTCCTTATTAAAGGAATCAAGCAGGGTAGCATCATTAATCCAATAATTATTATACCTCTCATAAATAAGGCCTGTTTCCAATTTGAGAATATTCCTCCCAAGAAACCTTCTTTATCTAATAAACCATGCCATGTTTGTACTGGTACGTGGGCTATTTTAATCATTTCCGTGGTGATTTGTTCTACTACTGTCCCAGATCCATCTATTTGTATACAACAATTTGTTAGATTAAACTTTCCACAAACCCCTCCTTCTTTAGCTAACAAATAGTCCAAAGCGAGTCGGTTCTGCATAATATAAGTTCTAGACAATACACTTTCTTTAGCTAATTTAGTTAAAGCTCGAGCAGTTTGGTTAGTAATTATTTCCACTACAGCCTGTAGGCGTATTATACGATTTAACATATATATAGGGGTTCTGTAACCCCAACTCCCATCCTGCGCCCAAGTTGCAGGACCATATTCACAAATAATTCGTTCAGGTGGCCATTCATCATATTTCCAGTTCCTCTGAAGACAGGAAAAGTCATTAATCTCTCTTTTAACAATACGTCCTACATTCTCATATACTGGTATACCCAACAATTGTTTACTTTGCATTGGTAGAAGGAAAAATGAAGGTTGGATTACTCCTAGGATGCAAGATCCAAACCATCCAGCCGGAAGAATATTATATGCAAATGCCCCACAGATCCAATATAATCCATCAGGAGTAATCCATTGCAAGGTATCATTTTCTGGATCGTTTAGGAAAGATAACTGCTCAATTTGAGATAGAGAATTATCAGGCTGAGTTTCATTTATTTGAGATGTCCAAGTGTTATTTTCCCATTCATTCAAACATCGCATATATCCCATTGGTCTTGTTCTACCACTAATATTTGCCCTTGTATAACATACATTCCCAACCAAATTAATAGATATTCTCCAAGTTTCATTAAAATTATTTCTGTATGTAAAATTCCTGTTCCATTGTTGTATTTCAGTATAGTTTGCTTCCCTTGCATGCCATGGCCAGTCATCTCCCATATTTGTTCCCCCGCACACAAAGCAGTTTCTTAATATTAATTTGTTAGCCACTTCCTGTGCTAATTCAATAAACATATTTTTAGCTTTTGGGGGAACAGGGAGTTCATTTATTTTTGTAATCTCTTCTTCATATTCCCAAAACAACTTAACAGGTTGATTGCTTAATTTAGTGGATTTTACTTGTATAAGTATATATCCATAAGGGTCTCTTCCTGCTCCATCGACCCCTATGCCAAAATAATAATATTGGGTCAAAGAGGTTTGAGAAACTGATGTTTCTAGACATATTGGTGTGCACTGTCCTGATAAACAATCGGTGGATACTGCACCCAGGGATAGGTTAAATCCTGTTGGTCCCCTGCTCCATTTCTTTGGTTCCTTTTCTGTATACCAGTAGGTATGGCTAGGAGCAAAGGCAACTTGACCAGTGCTTGCTTGGGGTTTTACCATTTGAAACAAATATTTCTTTTCATTGATATATTCTCTTTCCCACTGATAACCTTTACAACTTACTCCATCCTCATCATTATGACCCGATCCTATACTTATTGCTTTACAAGTATCAAAACAGACAGATATCTTCTGTTCTCCCCTTGTCTGATTATGGGCTATATAACCACTTTGACTTTGGGCATAAGTAAATAATGTTTGTGTTCCTTCTGTTCCCCCTTTATAGCCATATACATATATACTTCCAGTTATGGGTCCCATTGCTTTAGGTTCATAACACTGAATCCCTTGTTTTGTATAACATCTGGAATATTGTGTTTGGTTTGAAATACAGGGTTCTATTAGCGTATTATTGCATTCTGGTTTGTAAGTATAATATAATAAGGTCTTAACTGTTTTCCTCCCCTGTTTCGTTTCTAATATACATTCTTCACAATTTCCTTGAGACTCAGTAGTTCTAGCATTTCTTATTCTTCTAATAGGGAGAGGGGATGATTTAGGGCTCTGAGGTTTCCGAGTGGTTGTTTTAAAATCATTTTTCCACTCCATCCTACATTGTCCTTGCCATCCCACAGGTAACTGCTTTATTTTATCAGTCTTATTGCATACATACTCCATATCATTATAACCAATAATTGAAGTATGACAAATTCCAGACCAAAGAATATTAACAATCCTGGAGCATCTAGGGTCATTTTCTGTTATGGTTAATCTTTCTTTACATAAGCTTTCAACTCTTGCCAGTTTCTGCCTAGAGTCTGAGCATTTTATAGTTTCACTCTTATTCACTAAAATCTTTTCAGTAACCTGAAATACCACATCACAATCTCCATAAGTCCCACTCATATTAGAGGATACAAACCATTGGAATTCAGTTTGTTTGTCATAATCGTTGTTTACACATAATTGATCTTTTATTCTACTCCACTTTCTTCTGGTCCTTTGTCCGACAAACACAGGTCTGCAGCAGTTCCTAGAAGCAGGGAGAAAATCAAAACATTCATTGTCTTTTGAATTTAATTTTTAAAGGATTTCCAGACACTGGAGTCACGTGCCACTCAACAGTTGACTTTTTCACTCTAGTATAGTGGGTCCAGCCTTTCTCCTTGGTCCTTATAGCTGTGTCCGTCACCAATAACACCAGGAACGGGCCTTCCCAATCAGGTTTCAAAGTCTCTTTTCTCCAGGTCTTTATCCACACCTCGTCTCCCACTTCAATGGAATGTACTTTGAAGCTCAACGGGGGTTCAAACAAGTTTCTCAAACTTGTGAACAGGAAATTTCAAAGGGGGTGTTGGATCAGCAAGCCTTGTTTCCTGAGACAAGACAAAGCAGAAAACAGCCCCAGTATCTAATTCTTTATAAACATGTCATTAGTTTTCATATTGTGGAATTTCCCACTTGAGCACTCACCAAACTCTGCTTGAGTTTGTTTGCATACAAATCTTTATTCAAAACAACATAGCTCACTTATAATCCCAAAATGTTTCTCAACTCCTTCATTTTAGACAAGGATTGAATTACAATTCCTTCAATTCTCTTAGATATTATGTTTTATCAGTGTGTCCTGCACACAGACATAAAAACAAAATGAATAAATAAATAAAACAACAGCCCCCCCCCTTCGTTCTCTTCTCCCCATCCAACATCCACCACGTCTCTTTCTTATCAACTTTGCTATAACCATCTATCCATAAACAATCAGGCTGAACATTTATCTGCAATTCTATCCAGCATTAACATTCATAAAGAGGTAAAAACTTATTTTCAGTGCAGCATCACAAAAGAAAAAAAACTTAATGAGATACATGTAGCTTCAACAGAAGTGAGAGCTTGTTGTCATTAGTTACGTTATCAAACTAGGTCAGTTACATTACTTCCTTTCACACACACACACACACATAGATTCTGCATTTCTAAATGTTAAATACAAACTGCCATAACAAAACAAATGATACATTTGGAACAAGGAGAAGCCATACTAAACAAGTTATCTTTGTCCCTGAGCAAAGTTACAATAGGCCAAAGGGGAAAAGAAAAAAAAAAGGAAAAAAAAAACTACAGTTTCTACAGACTTTCTGTCTCTCTCACTTAAAACAATACAGCCGGCTAAAAACGAAAGAGGGAGGAAAGGGGAAGAAGTTTTGCAAAAATCCTTTACATGCATTTCTCTCACACATCCTCCATGGAACTCCTCAGGCAAACACTTGCCACCGCTTCTCAATTGACCCCTAAAACAATAAAATCTGCCATTCACAACTTCTTCCACAGTCTGGGATGGGGAAGACTCACTCACACACACACACACACTCGTTCAACCTCCAGTTTTCATGATTCCCATCTTCCAGCAATCTCACATTGCAGGCAACTAAATTCCTGCCTTTCAGGTATCATACACACATATACACACTTGCACATCAGCATATTCACACATTCACTTCCATTCAAACTACTTGCATAAACAACTTCACATACGGATATTTCATTACTTTCTCTTGACAAATCAATAACTATTGGCCCTTCATTCCACATTCAAAGCTTTCCCTATTCTGGTATCCACCTCGAAATCCTCTTTCTCTGCTCTCACTACATACTGGTTCCTTTCATTCCTCCTATATTTGAACTCTTTTCTAGGAGGTTTTTCCTGCTTTTTCCTGCTTCATCACTTGCTGTCTTACTTTCTCTGTATCCCTCTAAACATACACTTTCCTCTCTGTAATTTTCTTTTAATAGCAACATCTTGCATTGTTCCAATCGGGTCTTTGAAGAGGATATTTTTGGTCAGGAGGTAGGTAATCAGCACTGGGAGGGTTATTTGGATAATCCCTTTCCCATACCTCCATAGCAGCCTTCCTGATCAATCCTCTTTCCTCTGAGCTAAAGAGGATGTTTAAAATATTATTCAACTCATCCCAAGTGTAAATACTGGGTCCTAGGAGCAAATCTAGCTGTTCACTCGCTCCCAAGGGGTCATCAATAAAATTCACCATTTCTTTCCGAAAGGCTCTGACTTCAGAAGCTTTTAACGGCTCCTGTATATACATAACTTGGGGGTGTCCTTGCGCATCAGGACCCCCAGGCACTTCTCTGAGGGGATATTGTTGGACCTCCTCCTCAACTTCCCCTTGCAAGCCGGCACCATCAGGGGTTTTATCCCAACTCATTCTCCGATTTACCAGGGTATTCTGAATGGGGGAGGGGGAAAGAGACGGAGTAGGGGGATCTGGAAGAGGAAATGGAGCGTGGGAGGGGTTTGAGGCAGAGATGGAAGAGGCGAACTGGGAATTTGAATCGGAGAAAGAGGAGGATGTAAGGGAGGGGGAATAGGTGGGGGAGTAGGAATCTGCATCGGAGAAAGAGGAGGGGGAGTAGGAGCCCGTGGATGAAGCCGGCTTGGATTGTATGGAGGGGGAAGAAGAGTCAGAATATCCCTTTCTCTCTCCTTTTCATATGTGTGATCAGTTTCTTCATTTTTAATCATTAATATATGTTCCGGTGTATTCCACAAATCAGGAACCCATATTAATGCATAAGCCAATTCATTGTCTAGACTTTTGCATTTCTTCTTTTGCACATATGTATATAAATTATGGCATTGAAAATAATCATTTGATCCATCTCTTGGCCATTCTACATTATCATCTTCCCACCAAATAAAACAACAAAGGTTAACCATATCTTCTTTATTTAATCCTAATCTCAAAATCTCCCTATTGTAAGGTGGTGAGTCCCACCTAGCCAATAGTTTGCCTAAAGGGCCATTAGGGTCAATCTTGAGCTTAGGATTTTTGCAGATCTGTTTTAAACATTTCTTTTTCGAATCTCTTGAGCTAGTATTACCTCCCATCTGTCCCACAGATGGAATCTAGGTTAGGATGTGTTACTGTGTTCCTTTTGGTGGCCCTTCTTTACACACAAACACCGTTCTCTGGATCACTTCCCAAGTGTCCCCTTCAAGCACACTGTCCTGCAGATCTCTCCCAGAGACCCCTCAAAAGGACATTACCCCCTCCTCGGCACCGCCACCGGACACACACACACTCACTACCCTACCTGACCGCCCTGGATCTCGTGTCTTGGTGTTTGCAAACCAGTACTCACCAGGGTCCGTGCACGGATGTTACCCGGTCCTTCCCAGATTCTCCAGATATCTATTTTAATTTTTAATTATTCCTCTTTTACTTTATAATTCAACTCTTACTAGTCGTCTGTTTATGCTTTTAACGGGCATTCAAGAGCCACTAAGTCCTCTGGCTGGCTCCTCTCCGCTCTAAATAGAACGGGGTGCACCCAGAGGGGCCCCCCAGAATCCAAAAGTGGATTGAATCCCAGCGGTGCCTCCAATTTGTTTGCAGGATTTTTGTATTAAAGAAACCCGAATGAGACGACTTTCAGAGTTAGAAAAATAAACTCTATTTATTGTAACAAAAGAAAAACGATTTGCAAAGCGTGGTGGACTCTCACCAGGAACCTCACGGTTACAAGGGGAGAAGTCACACCTCTACAGAAGCATCAGCAAAATTTATAGTTAGTAAAAATCCCAACCCCTTTTTCAAAACATCACTAAAACATCACTATCCTCTGTGTTCCAATCATTTCTCACTATCACAACTATTCCCTGGTTACAGCTACACATCCCTTCTCTATTGGCTACATCCTTTCTCCTTACTCTATGCCTGGGCGGATACTTTAGGAAGCATGGCTATGAGTCATGGAAAATTTTAAACCTTTTGAAAATACTCCATTTTGAAAATACTCTTCTCACAATGAATTTGCTTTCCTTGGAAAGTCAGTTTTTGAACAATGACTTCAATAAATGTGTTACCTTCCCATAAATCAGGGGAGTTGGCCCCTAGGATCTGTGCATCTCCAACATCCAATTGGAGGTTTCCCAGGACCCCAAGGTTCTGACACTTCATTTTGAAAGTTTGACTTCAAAGCCCATTTTATGGGGGTTTGGGTGGTTTTAGAAGTAGCAACGGGGGTGGTTTGCCTCGGGGAAAGTCACCTGCTGTGACCATCCCCAAACCCAGTGGCCAAATGTGAAGTAAAAATGCTCCTGGGGGCATCCAAGCATTATTAGCCAGTTTTCTGTGATCCTTCCAAAAATTAGGAAGCTGAGTTGTGGCTGACACCTTTTCAAAGATTATCCATCCTTGATTTAGATCATCGATTCCTTTTATTGTAAAACATGGCTAATGAGAGTTATATTAAAGAAAGAAACTCATTACTAAGATACTAATATTTTACTGTTGATTCAACAAAAGCAAAAATAAAGTATTGATTGGGTATGGAAACAAGTTTCCGCTACTTGGATTGCAGCAGTGAATCAGTCTTGGGGCTTCCAGAGATAATCTTCAATTTACAACACCACTTAAGGACTGTTTGAAGTTATGACAGACCCCTCCCTCAAAAGTTACTTATGACCTAGTTCCAATGTTCGCCCCCTTCCCCAGGAACATTACTGCATTTTGGGCACTTGGTAATTGGCCCATATTTATGGCTGTTTGTAGCACTTCCAGTCATGCAATCACAATTTGTGACATTTTTGCAGGAAACCAGTGTTTGCTTCTGGTTTCTGATAAAAATCGCCCCGTAAGAAACAATGGGTTTGCTTAACAACCCCAGCACTTGCTTTACAACCCACTACTAAACAGTCATAAAATTGGGTCTAGTAACATGACCTGTTTTAGAATCTCGACTTACAACCACAATTGAGTCCAAAATTTTTGTTGCTAAGTGAAACACTTGCTAATTTTTGTTGCTAAGTGAATTTGCCCAATTTTATGACCTTTCTTGCCACAGTTAAGTGGTTAAGTGACTGGCTTCTCCATTGACTTTGCTTGTCAGAAGGTTGCCAAAGGGGGTCACATGACCCCAGGATATTGCTACCGTCATAAATAGGAGTCAGTTGCTGACTTTCAGACTACAACTGTTTATTCTACAAACCAAAACATACCAGAAGAGGAATTAAGGGAGATTAAAGAGGAATTCGTTACAAGGAAAGAGAATACCACAGAACTAAGAACCAGAGATTCTTCGTTAAATCTGAAAAGTGACTTTCAGACTACACCTGACTATTCTACACATCAAAATACACTAAAAGATGACTGTATTGAGGATACAGAGGAACCTATTTCACCCTACAAGCATCTTACTTTTATTTTCAAGGATCGGAAAAAGCAAAGACTTGAGATTTGAACCTTCAAAACAGCGAGGTTTCAAGAATAAGAGAAATGGATCTCCAATGAAGAGGACAAGAAGCTTATTATTGCCGCAAGTGGCATCACAAGCAAAGAGAGACTTATCGGATGAAAGGGAAGCATTGCTATGGAAACCTGTTTGGCAGGAAAAAAAGCCTAGAATAAGACTGAAAAAAGAAATTTAAAGTTATATATATTGGATATAAGGCATTTTAGAACTATGGATTGATTTAAGGATTAAGTTCTTGAGTAGTTTATTTGTATGAAAATTATTATATAATGGAATGAAGAAAAATGAAGGGATGTTCTAGTTTTGTTTGATAATATGGATATTGGACGAAATTAGAACTTTGTTTAACGGATTCAAATGATTTAAGGTTGATAGTATTTTGTTTAGCTAGATATGTATAGGATAGATTAATATTTTATCAATTGGGAGATATTAGTGGAAGAAGGAATAAACAAGATTTATGATGAAATTAAGGAATTAGGATATATCTGGAAGGGATACCTGAACTGATAACGTGTGTACTTAAACAGTTAAATTTGATTATGGTATTGTAATTGCATAAAGCTCTAAAACAGGTTTAGGATTAATAGTAAATTAAATTAGAAATAGACTATTTTAAATATATAAGCTATTTGAGGGAAATAGAGAGGGAATAATTGATGTATTGATTGAGTTACTGATATATGTCTTGTTTTTGGATTTTTGATTACCCCAGCACCACGGTGTGTCTCGAGCACTTTGTATCAAGATCTAAAAAAACAATAAAATTTGTATAAATAGGAGTCAGTTGCCAAGTGTCTGAATTTTGGTCACGTGACCATGGGGATGCTGCAACGATCACAAGTGTGAAAAACAGTCATGTCACTTTTTTCAGTGCTCTTGTAACTTCGAACGGTCACTAAATGAGCTGTTGTAAGTTGAAGACTACCTGTAATTGCAGAGTCAATTATGGTTGTACTCAGAAAGGAAGGCTATTGCTACAAGCTGGCATTTTGTCCCAATTTCTGTGCATACATTTGAAAACAACTGCATTGTTCACAGCTGTTTATTTCAAGACATGCTCAAGAATAATCCTAACACTCTTGCAGAATGTGTGTTGTCACGTACAGCAGCCCATTTGGAAAGCATTAAAGGAAAGATACGTCCCTTTAGTTTTATGCATCTTTTCCTCACTTCTCTCTCCACCCCCCAATGTTTCTGGCTGCCTGATTTGGATATCCATGTACAGCAAGAAATTCTGCTATTTATATGCAGGTGGCCCTTTTGAGAACAGTTGTACAGGTAGTCCTCGGCTTACAACAGTTTATTTAGCGACCGTTCAAAGTTACAACGGCACCAAAAAAAGTGACTTATGGTTTTACCACACTTGTCACCCTTGCAGCATCCCCGTGGTCACATGATCAAAATTTGGACACTTGGCAACTGACATGTATTTATGACGGTTGCAGTGTCCGGGGTCACGCAATCACCCTTTGCGACCTTCGGACAAGCAAAGTCAATGGGAAAGCCAGATTCATTTACCAACCATGTTACAAGCGACTGCACTTATTCATTTAACAACTGTGGCAAAGGTTATCAAATGAGGTAAAACCCACTTAACAAATGTCTCACAGCAGAAATTTTGGCTCAATTGTGGTCGTAAGTCGAGGACTGCCCACATTTAGGCACTTGCTACTGAACAGTCAAGGAGCCTCCAAATCACACATGAGGTCTCCCATTTATGGTCATTAGTGGCTTTTATTACCTTCAGCGCTACACACTATTTTCTCTGGACCCTGTAGGAGGCGTTGCTGATGGTAACACAGACGGAACGGACAACCCAACATTTTCTGTCATTATATTTGCTTTATTCTTTCACTCTATGAGCAGACAATGAGAGGCGCAAAGAAAAGAAAGGGTACAAAGGTGGTGCCCATTGTGGCAAAGGAACAACAGGATGGAGTAGAGCTGACTAAGAAGTCCTCTCCATGAGATTCTTTAAAAAGAGCACTGCTGTCGATGACAAGCTGAACACAGCACGGACCAATTTCACATACATCGTATTATTTTTTAATTATACATCACTGAACCAGACTCTTTCTACTGTCCAACTTAGCCATCTGGTAGGAGGCGTCCATTTTAGCACAAGTTAAGGGATGCAAATGTTTATAGCCCATTTCCATTGGGCTCGATTCGGATTTACTAATGCTACTTCTCTAAGGGCACATAGTTCAGCAGCTTCTCAATCAAATCCGCGTGGGACAGAAGCATCCGACGACAGTAGCGCTTCAGCCCAAGGGCATCCAACACATCTCTGGGGAAATTAATGGAGAAATAAGAAATTATGTATCTCATCTTTACACAGGGCAATTTTGGTGACTGTTTTCTTTGTGTAAGGCTGTGCATGGTTGCAAATGTCTCTATTGCTACCCTGTTAATGTTAATTCAGTTAACGCAGGGGTGTCAAACTGACAGCCCACAGGCCGGATGCATCATAGCAAAACCATGCCCACCCCATTGCCTCTGGCAATGGCAAAGAAGTTGTGATATGTCACATGATGTTGCGAGTTTGACACCTCTGAGTTAATGGATGCACACTGGTTCCTATAGGCTTTGACATTTTTCGTTAGATAAGATTGTGTAGAACTTGAAACCTTTCTTGGATATACAGTGGGGCAAAAAAGTATTGAGGCAGCCACCAATTGTGCAAGTTCTCCCACTTAAAAAGATGAGAGAGGCCTGTAATTGTCATCATAGGTAGACCTCACCTATGAGAGACAAAATGAGAAAACAAATCCAGACAATCACATTGTCTGATTTGGAAAGAATTTATTTGCAAATTATGGCGGAAAATAAGTATGTGGTCAATATCAAAAGTTCATTTCAATACTTTGTTATATATCCTTTGTTGGCAATGACAGAGGTCAAACGTTTTCTGTAAGTCTTCACAAGGTTGGCACACACTGTTGCTGGTATGTTGGCCCATTCCTCCATGCACATCTCCTCTAGAGCAGTGATGTTTTGGGGCTGTCGCTGGGCAACACGGACTTTCAACTCCCTCCAAAGGTTTTCTATGGGATTGAGATCTGGAGACTGGCTAGGCCACTCCAGGACCTTGAAATGCTTCTTACGAAGCCACTCCTTCATTGCCCGGGCGGTGTGTTTGAGATCATTGTCATGCTGAAAGACCCAGCCACGTTTCATCTTCAATGCCCTTGCTGATGGAAGGAGGTTTGCACTCAAAATCTCACGATACATGGCCCCACTCATTCTTTCCTGTACACGGATCAGTCGTCCTGGTCCCTTTGCAGAGAAACAGCCCCAAAGCATGATGTTGCCACCCCCATGCTTCACAGTAGGTATGGTGTTCTTTGGCTGCAACTCAGCATTCTCTCTCCTCCAAACACGACGAGTTTTGTTTCTACCAAACAGTTCTACTTTGGTTTCATCTGACCATATGACATTCTCTCAATCCTCTTCTGGATCATCCAAATGCTCTCTAGCAAACTTCAGACGGCCCCGGACATGTACTGGCTTAAGCAGGGGGACACATCTGGCACTGAAGGATCTGAGTCCCTGGCGGCATAGTGTGTTACTGATGGTTGCCTTTGTTACGTTGGTTCCAGCTCTCTGCAGGTCATTCACTAGGTCCCCCCATGTGGTTCTGGGATTTTTGCTCACCGTTCTTGTGATCATATTGACCCCCACGGGGTGAGATCTTGCGTGGAGCCCCAGATCGAGGGAGATTATCAGTGGTCTTGTATGTCTTCCATTTTCTAATTATTGCTCCCACAGTTGATTTCTTCACACCAAGCTGCTTGCCTATTGCAGATTCAGTCTTCCCAGCCTGGTGCAGGTCTACAATTTTGTTTCTGGTGTCCTTCGACAGCTCTTTGGTCTTCACCATAGTGGAGTTTGGAGTGTGACTGTTTGAGGTTCTGGACAGGTGTCTTTTATACTGATAACAAGTTCAAACATGTGCCATTAATACAGGTAATGAGTGGAGGACAGAGGAGCCTCTTAAAGAAGAAGTTACAGGTCTGTGAGAGCCAGAAATCTTGCTTGTTTGTAGGTGACCACATACTTATTTTCCGCCATAATTTGCAAATAAATTCTTTCCAAATCAGACAAATGTGATTGTCTGGATTTGTTTTCTCATTTTGTCTCTCATAGGTGAGGTCTACCTATGATGACAATTACAGGCCTCTCTCATCTTTTTAAGTGGGAGAACTTGCACAATTGGCGGCTGACTCAATACTTTTTTGCCCCACTGTATATATACACACCACCAAGAGTTATCTATACAGGAAGTCCTCAACTTGTGACCGGTTGCTTAGTGTCCGTTCAAAGTTACAATGGACCTCCCCAGGGCTACTTATAACCCAGATTCAAAGTTTAGACAGCTACTCTCCACTTGTGGCCACGTGCTCACGTTTTGGGAATGTGGCAATTGGCCTGCATATAGGACCATGTGCAGCCTTCTACAGTCACATGACCACAACATCATTTTTTGCTGGAAAGCAGTGTTTTTCTTCCCTTTCCAGGAAAAAAAACCACCGATAGCAGACAGTGGATTCACTTAAAGACTGTTATGAAAAATATAAAGTCAGGAATGGTTACATGAGCCGCTTTAGCAGCCTGACTTACGACTGTAATTCTGGGCTCACTTATGGTTGTAAGAAGAGTATTCTACCAATATTCAAGCAAAATCCTTATAGCATTTTACATAATGTGCTAGTATGTTCAGGACTAAAATCAAATGCAGACCAAACTAGTGGAAAGGGTTCAGCAGCCAAGCTTACAACTTACAATAGAGCTAATTAAGTGGTGGATCAATTATCAATGTTAAAGGAACCAGTAGTCAAAAAATACACCACAGAGAAAGCAGTCCTGGTAGCCATGAAGGCCTTAGAATAAATATTCAGATGCTGTGATATGTCTATACCACGGGTCGGAAACCTGCAGCTCCGGAGCCACATGTGGCTCTTTCAGCAGTCTCCTGTGGCTCCCTGTCCTCAGCCACCATGTGCAGTCTGAAAAAAAAAGTGGGACTAAAAAAGTTCAACCAATCAATTCAAACTTCTCACGAAGTTTGAATTGATTGGTTGAACTTCTTTGGTTTGTGGGACTGTCCACAAACCTCTTTCCTTCTTCGGACTGCACGTGGTGGCAGCGGAGGAAGAGCCGGGAGGATTGCTGGAAAGGTGGCAGAAGCCTCTGTTAGTCCGGGTGGGAGTCACCGGGGGTCTCGGTAGCTTCCCCTCTCCGCCCGCACCTTTCGGCCGTCTCGCAGGCAGCGGATCTCCGTGGCCTCTTTCGAGAGATTCCCCTGTGGCGCCTGCCTGGCCCTTTCCCCACCTGCTATGCGACGCCTCTTGGCCGTCCTCCCGCTGCCGCCACCTCTGCCCGTCGCGCTGGGCAAGGTCGGAGAGGCGGCGGCGACCAGGGAGCCGCGCCCTTTCGCCATCCACCCACTTCGCCCCATCGGTGGCGCCTTCCTTGGCCGCTTTCGGGGAGTCGCTGCCGCCCTTCACTATCCTCCCACCGCCGCTGCCGGTCGCGCTGAGCAAGGCCAGAGACGTGGCGGCGACCGGGGAGCCGCGCCCCTTCGCCGTCCTCCCGCTGCCGCCGCAGGGCGGTCCACCGCCCGGCCCCACCTTGGCCCCATCGGTGGCACCTTCCTTGCCCGCTTTCGGGGAGCCGCTGCCACCGCCCTTTGCCACCACTGCCGATTGCGTGGATGAGGCCGGAGAGGCGGCAGCGACCGGGCAGCCGCGCCCCTTCGCCGTCCTCCCGCCACCGCCGCTGGGAGTACCAAAGGTCCGGAGGGTTCCCTCCTGCTGTGGAGCCACAGTGCCTGGGCTGACGGGGGAGGGGGTGTGGGGTTATCCGGGGCCTAAAAAGTCCTCCAGGACAGGCTCGGGGCTGGCCCTCTTTCCCTGGCAGCAGCAGAAGAGGCGGCGCAGGGCCTTCACCCGGGCGGACAAGCGAAACCCCGAAACCTTTCACGTTTGTTTGCAAAGAGAAGCACGCTGCATTAGCTGGCACCGCAGGGGGTGGTCCCACGGCAACGCTGACAGTCCGGGCCGTGCGCCACCAGCGTCTTCTCTTTGCAAACAAACGAGAAAGGTTTCAGGGTTTCGCTTGCCCGCCTGCCCTTGTGGAGACCAGAGATGGTGGCTCTAACGTCCTACTATCGTTGGCTGCAATCCTATCCACCTGTTTTGCCCAACCGATCGCAAGCCAACCACTGCCTGGTTGCTGGATTAATAGCCACCAGATGGCTCCGCAGTTGCCGCCGCCACCGATGAGCAGGCTGTTGCTCCCGCAGTCGCCATCCCACCACTATGGAAGTTAGTCTGGTCCGCGCCTTCGGGGGCCTCAGCCTCCAGCAGCCCCGCCGTGCCCATGGCAGGCCTCCTGCTCGCCGCTTCAGCAAAAGAGGGAGAGTGCGGGGTGGGGGGAGAGCAGTCTTTTCCAAGGGAAAGAGAAGCTGGACGAGGGCAGGGCCGGTGCATGTGTTGTCTTAGGCTCCACTCTTTAATCAAGCCCCATTACGTGTGCACATTTTGCGGCTCCTAGTTTTTTCTTTTGTGAGGGAAACGGGTCCAAGTGGCTCTTTCACCGTTTTAGGTTGCCTACAAAGTTTGGAAGAGCATAAGCTGTAGTATTCCTGTGGCCCTATGGCCGGGATATATATATATATATACTTATATATATATATATATTGTTTAAAATTGTTGACAAAGAAATAAGGGATTTCTGAGATAGCTATTTCGAGTTATTTAACTCTCTTCAGTCAGAACTCACCCTTCCGGGATTCGAACCTGGGCAGTCTGCATGCTAAGCAGATGCTTTAACCTATTGAGCCACAAGTTCTCTCCCGCTTTGTCAGTAGTCAGGGAGTAAGGATATGTGTCAAGTGTTTATTTTTTAGATTGCACCCTGTAAACCCAAATATGGGAGGAAGGAATCATTCTTTCCTTTTGCTTGTTTCAGCTCAACCCAGAGCCATCCTGCAAGCACAAATATATATATGTTGTTTAAAATTGTTGACAAAGAAATAAGGGATTTCTGAGATAGCTATTTCGAGTTATTTAACTCTCTTCAGTCAGAACTCACCCTTCCGGGATTCGAACCTGGGCAGTCTGCATGCTAAGCAGATGCTTTAACCTATTGAGCCACAAGTTCTCTCCCGCTTTGTCAGTAGTCAGGGAGTAAGGATATGTGTCAAGTGTTTATTTTTTAGATTGCACCCTGTAAACCCAAATATGGGAGGAAGGAATCATTCTTTCCTTTTGCTTGTTTCAGCTCAACCCAGAGCCATCCTGCAAGCACAAATATATATATGTTGTTTAAAATTGTTGACAAAGAAATAAGGGATTTCTGAGATAGCTATTTCGAGTTATTTAACTCTCTTCAGTCAGAACTCACCCTTCCGGGATTCGAACCTGGGCAGTCTGCATGCTAAGCAGATGCTTTAACCTATTGAGCCACAAGTTCTCTCCCGCTTTGTCAGTAGTCAGGAAGGAAGGGTGAGTTCTGACTGAAGAGAGTTAAATAACTCGAAATAGCTATCTCAGAAATCCCTTATTTCTTTGTCAACAATTTTAAACAACATATATATATTTGTGCTTGCAGGATGGCTCTGGGTTGAGCTGAAACAAGCAAAAGGAAAGAATGATTCCTTCCTCCCATATTTGGGTTTACAGGGTGCAATCTAAAAAATAAACACTTGACACATATCCTTACTCCCTGACTACTGACAAAGCGGGAGAGAACTTGTGGCCCAATAGGTTAAAGCATCTGCTTAGCATGCAGACTGCCCAGGTTCGAATCCCGGAAGGGTGAGTTCTGACTGAAGAGAGTTAAATAACTCGAAATAGCTATCTCAGAAATCCCTTATTTCTTTGTCAACAATTTTAAACAACATATATATATTTGTGCTTGCAGGATGGCTCTGGGTTGAGCTGAAACAAGCAAAAGGAAAGAATGATTCCTTCCTCCCATATTTGGGTTTACAGGGTGCAATCTAAAAAATAAACACTTGACACATATCCTTACTCCCTGACTACTGACAAAGCGGGAGAGAACTTGTGGCTCAATAGGTTAAAGCATCTGCTTAGCATGCAGACTGCCCAGGTTCGAATCCCGGAAGGGTGAGTTCTGACTGAAGAGAGTTAAATAACTCGAAATAGCTATCTCAGAAATCCCTTATTTCTTTGTCAACAATTTTAAACAACATATATATATTTGTGCTTGCAGGATGGCTCTGGGTTGAGCTGAAACAAGCAAAAGGAAAGAATGATTCCTTCCTCCCATATTTGGGTTTACAGGGTGCAATCTAAAAAATAAACACTTGACACATATCCTTACTCCCTGACTACTGACAAAGCGGGAGAGAACTTGTGGCTCAATAGGTTAAAGCATCTGCTTAGCATGCAGACTGCCCAGGTTCGAATCCCGGAAGGGTGAGTTCTGACTGAAGAGAGTTAAATAACTCGAAATAGCTATCTCAGAAATCCCTTATTTCTTTGTCAACAATTTTAAACAACATATATATATTTGTGCTTGCAGGATGGCTCTGGGTTGAGCTGAAACAAGCAAAAGGAAAGAATGATTCCTTCCTCCCATATTTGGGTTTACAGGGTGCAATCTAAAAAATAAACACTTGACACATATCCTTACTCCCTGACTACTGACAAAGCGGGAGAGAACTTGTGGCTCAATAGGTTAAAGCATCTGCTTAGCATGCAGACTGCCCAGGTTCGAATCCCGGAAGGGTGAGTTCTGACTGAAGAGAGTTAAATAACTCGAAATAGCTATCTCAGAAATCCCTTATTTCTTTGTCAACAATTTTAAACAACATATATATATTTGTGCTTGCAGGATGGCTCTGGGTTGAGCTGAAACAAGCAAAAGGAAAGAATGATTCCTTCCTCCCATATTTGGGTTTACAGGGTGCAATCTAAAAAATAAACACTTGACACATATCCTTACTCCCTGACTACTGACAAAGCGGGAGAGAACTTGTGGCTCAATAGGTTAAAGCATCTGCTTAGCATGCAGACTGCCCAGGTTCGAATCCCGGAAGGGTGAGTTCTGACTGAAGAGAGTTAAATAACTCGAAATAGCTATCTCAGAAATCCCTTATTTCTTTGTCAACAATTTTAAACAACATATATATATTTGTGCTTGCAGGATGGCTCTGGGTTGAGCTGAAACAAGCAAAAGGAAAGAATGATTCCTTCCTCCCATATTTGGGTTTACAGGGTGCAATCTAAAAAATAAACACTTGACACATATCCTTACTCCCTGACTACTGACAAAGCGGGAGAGAACTTGTGGCTCAATAGGTTAAAGCATCTGCTTAGCATGCAGACTGCCCAGGTTCGAATCCCGGAAGGGTGAGTTCTGACTGAAGAGAGTTAAATAACTCGAAATAGCTATCTCAGAAATCCCTTATTTCTTTGTCAACAATTTTAAACAACATATATATATTTGTGCTTGCAGGATGGCTCTGGGTTGAGCTGAAACAAGCAAAAGGAAAGAATGATTCCTTCCTCCCATATTTGGGTTTACAGGGTGCAATCTAAAAAATAAACACTTGACACATATCCTTACTCCCTGACTACTGACAAAGCGGGAGAGAACTTGTGGCTCAATAGGTTAAAGCATCTGCTTAGCATGCAGACTGCCCAGGTTCGAATCCCGGAAGGGTGAGTTCTGACTGAAGAGAGTTAAATAACTCGAAATAGCTATCTCAGAAATCCCTTATTTCTTTGTCAACAATTTTAAACAACATATATATATTTGTGCTTGCAGGATGGCTCTGGGTTGAGCTGAAACAAGCAAAAGGAAAGAATGATTCCTTCCTCCCATATTTGGGTTTACAGGGTGCAATCTAAAAAATAAACACTTGACACATATCCTTACTCCCTGACTACTGACAAAGCGGGAGAGAACTTGTGGCCCAATAGGTTAAAGCATCTGCTTAGCATGCAGACTGCCCAGGTTCGAATCCCGGAAGGGTGAGTTCTGACTGAAGAGAGTTAAATAACTCGAAATAGCTATCTCAGAAATCCCTTATTTCTTTGTCAACAATTTTAAACAACATATATATATTTGTGCTTGCAGGATGGCTCTGGGTTGAGCTGAAACAAGCAAAAGGAAAGAATGATTCCTTCCTCCCATATTTGGGTTTACAGGGTGCAATCTAAAAAATAAACACTTGACACATATCCTTACTCCCTGACTACTGACAAAGCGGGAGAGAACTTGTGGCCCAATAGGTTAAAGCATCTGCTTAGCATGCAGACTGCCCAGGTTCGAATCCCGGAAGGGTGAGTTCTGACTGAAGAGAGTTAAATAACTCGAAATAGCTATCTCAGAAATCCCTTATTTCTTTGTCAACAATTTTAAACAACATATATATATTTGTGCTTGCAGGATGGCTCTGGGTTGAGCTGAAACAAGCAAAAGGAAAGAATGATTCCTTCCTCCCATATTTGGGTTTACAGGGTGCAATCTAAAAAATAAACACTTGACACATATCCTTACTCCCTGACTACTGACAAAGCGGGAGAGAACTTGTGGCTCAATAGGTTAAAGCATCTGCTTAGCATGCAGACTGCCCAGGTTCGAATCCCGGAAGGGTGAGTTCTGACTGAAGAGAGTTAAATAACTCGAAATAGCTATCTCAGAAATCCCTTATTTCTTTGTCAACAATTTTAAACAACATATATATATTTGTGCTTGCAGGATGGCTCTGGGTTGAGCTGAAACAAGCAAAAGGAAAGAATGATTCCTTCCTCCCATATTTGGGTTTACAGGGTGCAATCTAAAAAATAAACACTTGACACATATCCTTACTCCCTGACTACTGACAAAGCGGGAGAGAACTTGTGGCTCAATAGGTTAAAGCATCTGCTTAGCATGCAGACTGCCCAGGTTCGAATCCCGGAAGGGTGAGTTCTGACTGAAGAGAGTTAAATAACTCGAAATAGCTATCTCAGAAATCCCTTATTTCTTTGTCAACAATTTTAAACAACATATATATATTTGTGCTTGCAGGATGGCTCTGGGTTGAGCTGAAACAAGCAAAAGGAAAGAATGATTCCTTCCTCCCATATTTGGGTTTACAGGGTGCAATCTAAAAAATAAACACTTGACACATATCCTTACTCCCTGACTACTGACAAAGCGGGAGAGAACTTGTGGCCCAATAGGTTAAAGCATCTGCTTAGCATGCAGACTGCCCAGGTTCGAATCCCGGAAGGGTGAGTTCTGACTGAAGAGAGTTAAATAACTCGAAATAGCTATCTCAGAAATCCCTTATTTCTTTGTCAACAATTTTAAACAACATATATATATTTGTGCTTGCAGGATGGCTCTGGGTTGAGCTGAAACAAGCAAAAGGAAAGAATGATTCCTTCCTCCCATATTTGGGTTTACAGGGTGCAATCTAAAAAATAAACACTTGACACATATCCTTACTCCCTGACTACTGACAAAGCGGGAGAGAACTTGTGGCCCAATAGGTTAAAGCATCTGCTTAGCATGCAGACTGCCCAGGTTCGAATCCCGGAAGGGTGAGTTCTGACTGAAGAGAGTTAAATAACTCGAAATAGCTATCTCAGAAATCCCTTATTTCTTTGTCAACAATTTTAAACAACATATATATATTTGTGCTTGCAGGATGGCTCTGGGTTGAGCTGAAACAAGCAAAAGGAAAGAATGATTCCTTCCTCCCATATTTGGGTTTACAGGGTGCAATCTAAAAAATAAACACTTGACACATATCCTTACTCCCTGACTACTGACAAAGCGGGAGAGAACTTGTGGCTCAATAGGTTAAAGCATCTGCTTAGCATGCAGACTGCCCAGGTTCGAATCCCGGAAGGGTGAGTTCTGACTGAAGAGAGTTAAATAACTCGAAATAGCTATCTCAGAAATCCCTTATTTCTTTGTCAACAATTTTAAACAACATATATATATTTGTGCTTGCAGGATGGCTCTGGGTTGAGCTGAAACAAGCAAAAGGAAAGAATGATTCCTTCCTCCCATATTTGGGTTTACAGGGTGCAATCTAAAAAATAAACACTTGACACATATCCTTACTCCCTGACTACTGACAAAGCGGGAGAGAACTTGTGGCTCAATAGGTTAAAGCATCTGCTTAGCATGCAGACTGCCCAGGTTCGAATCCCGGAAGGGTGAGTTCTGACTGAAGAGAGTTAAATAACTCGAAATAGCTATCTCAGAAATCCCTTATTTCTTTGTCAACAATTTTAAACAACATATATATATTTGTGCTTGCAGGATGGCTCTGGGTTGAGCTGAAACAAGCAAAAGGAAAGAATGATTCCTTCCTCCCATATTTGGGTTTACAGGGTGCAATCTAAAAAATAAACACTTGACACATATCCTTACTCCCTGACTACTGACAAAGCGGGAGAGAACTTGTGGCCCAATAGGTTAAAGCATCTGCTTAGCATGCAGACTGCCCAGGTTCGAATCCCGGAAGGGTGAGTTCTGACTGAAGAGAGTTAAATAACTCGAAATAGCTATCTCAGAAATCCCTTATTTCTTTGTCAACAATTTTAAACAACATATATATATTTGTGCTTGCAGGATGGCTCTGGGTTGAGCTGAAACAAGCAAAAGGAAAGAATGATTCCTTCCTCCCATATTTGGGTTTACAGGGTGCAATCTAAAAAATAAACACTTGACACATATCCTTACTCCCTGACTACTGACAAAGCGGGAGAGAACTTGTGGCTCAATAGGTTAAAGCATCTGCTTAGCATGCAGACTGCCCAGGTTCGAATCCCGGAAGGGTGAGTTCTGACTGAAGAGAGTTAAATAACTCGAAATAGCTATCTCAGAAATCCCTTATTTCTTTGTCAACAATTTTAAACAACATATATATATTTGTGCTTGCAGGATGGCTCTGGGTTGAGCTGAAACAAGCAAAAGGAAAGAATGATTCCTTCCTCCCATATTTGGGTTTACAGGGTGCAATCTAAAAAATAAACACTTGACACATATCCTTACTCCCTGACTACTGACAAAGCGGGAGAGAACTTGTGGCCCAATAGGTTAAAGCATCTGCTTAGCATGCAGACTGCCCAGGTTCGAATCCCGGAAGGGTGAGTTCTGACTGAAGAGAGTTAAATAACTCGAAATAGCTATCTCAGAAATCCCTTATTTCTTTGTCAACAATTTTAAACAACATATATATATTTGTGCTTGCAGGATGGCTCTGGGTTGAGCTGAAACAAGAAAAAGGAAAGAATGATTCCTTCCTCCCATATTTGGGTTTACAGGGTGCAATCTAAAAAATAAACACTTGACACATATCCTTACTCCCTGACTACTGACAAAGCGGGAGAGAACTTGTGGCCCAATAGGTTAAAGCATCTGCTTAGCATGCAGACTGCCCAGGTTCGAATCCCGGAAGGGTGAGTTCTGACTGAAGAGAGTTAAATAACTCGAAATAGCTATCTCAGAAATCCCTTATTTCTTTGTCAACAATTTTAAACAACATATATATATTTGTGCTTGCAGGATGGCTCTGGGTTGAGCTGAAACAAGCAAAAGGAAAGAATGATTCCTTCCTCCCATATTTGGGTTTACAGGGTGCAATCTAAAAAATAAACACTTGACACATATCCTTACTCCCTGACTACTGACAAAGCGGGAGAGAACTTGTGGCTCAATAGGTTAAAGCATCTGCTTAGCATGCAGACTGCCCAGGTTCGAATCCCGGAAGGGTGAGTTCTGACTGAAGAGAGTTAAATAACTCGAAATAGCTATCTCAGAAATCCCTTATTTCTTTGTCAACAATTTTAAACAACATATATATATTTGTGCTTGCAGGATGGCTCTGGGTTGAGCTGAAACAAGCAAAAGGAAAGAATGATTCCTTCCTCCCATATTTGGGTTTACAGGGTGCAATCTAAAAAATAAACACTTGACACATATCCTTACTCCCTGACTACTGACAAAGCGGGAGAGAACTTGTGGCTCAATAGGTTAAAGCATCTGCTTAGCATGCAGACTGCCCAGGTTCGAATCCCGGAAGGGTGAGTTCTGACTGAAGAGAGTTAAATAACTCGAAATAGCTATCTCAGAAATCCCTTATTTCTTTGTCAACAATTTTAAACAACATATATATATTTGTGCTTGCAGGATGGCTCTGGGTTGAGCTGAAACAAGCAAAAGGAAAGAATGATTCCTTCCTCCCATATTTGGGTTTACAGGGTGCAATCTAAAAAATAAACACTTGACACATATCCTTACTCCCTGACTACTGACAAAGCGGGAGAGAACTTGTGGCTCAATAGGTTAAAGCATCTGCTTAGCATGCAGACTGCCCAGGTTCGAATCCCGGAAGGGTGAGTTCTGACTGAAGAGAGTTAAATAACTCGAAATAGCTATCTCAGAAATCCCTTATTT
Source organism: Bothrops alternatus (assembly GCA_034064705.1). Taxonomy (NCBI): domain Eukaryota; kingdom Metazoa; phylum Chordata; class Lepidosauria; order Squamata; family Viperidae; genus Bothrops; species Bothrops alternatus. The sequence continues at coordinate 1,588,554 of JARGCV010000054.1, forward strand.
CTTTGTCAAGAATTTTAAACAACATATATATATTTGTGCTTGCAGGATGGCTCTGGGTTGAGCTGAAACAAGCAAAAGGAAAGAATGATTCCTTCCTCCCATATTTGGGTTTACAGGGTGCAATCTAAAAAATAAACACTTGACACATATCCTTACTCCCTGACTACTGACAAAGCGGGAGAGAACTTGTGGCTCAATAGGTTAAAGCATCTGCTTAGCATGCAGACTGCCCAGGTTCGAATCCCGGAAGGGTGAGTTCTGACTGAAGAGAGTTAAATAACTCGAAATAGCTATCTCAGAAATCCCTTATTTCTTTGTCAACAATTTTAAACAACATATATATATTTGTGCTTGCAGGATGGCTCTGGGTTGAGCTGAAACAAGCAAAAGGAAAGAATGATTCCTTCCTCCCATATTTGGGTTTACAGGGTGCAATCTAAAAAATAAACACTTGACACATATCCTTACTCCCTGACTACTGACAAAGCGGGAGAGAACTTGTGGCCCAATAGGTTAAAGCATCTGCTTAGCATGCAGACTGCCCAGGTTCGAATCCCGGAAGGGTGAGTTCTGACTGAAGAGAGTTAAATAACTCGAAATAGCTATCTCAGAAATCCCTTATTTCTTTGTCAACAATTTTAAACAACATATATATATTTGTGCTTGCAGGATGGCTCTGGGTTGAGCTGAAACAAGCAAAAGGAAAGAATGATTCCTTCCTCCCATATTTGGGTTTACAGGGTGCAATCTAAAAAATAAACACTTGACACATATCCTTACTCCCTGACTACTGACAAAGCGGGAGAGAACTTGTGGCCCAATAGGTTAAAGCATCTGCTTAGCATGCAGACTGCCCAGGTTCGAATCCCGGAAGGGTGAGTTCTGACTGAAGAGAGTTAAATAACTCGAAATAGCTATCTCAGAAATCCCTTATTTCTTTGTCAACAATTTTAAACAACATATATATATTTGTGCTTGCAGGATGGCTCTGGGTTGAGCTGAAACAAGCAAAAGGAAAGAATGATTCCTTCCTCCCATATTTGGGTTTACAGGGTGCAATCTAAAAAATAAACACTTGACACATATCCTTACTCCCTGACTACTGACAAAGCGGGAGAGAACTTGTGGCTCAATAGGTTAAAGCATCTGCTTAGCATGCAGACTGCCCAGGTTCGAATCCCGGAAGGGTGAGTTCTGACTGAAGAGAGTTAAATAACTCGAAATAGCTATCTCAGAAATCCCTTATTTCTTTGTCAACAATTTTAAACAACATATATATATTTGTGCTTGCAGGATGGCTCTGGGTTGAGCTGAAACAAGCAAAAGGAAAGAATGATTCCTTCCTCCCATATTTGGGTTTACAGGGTGCAATCTAAAAAATAAACACTTGACACATATCCTTACTCCCTGACTACTGACAAAGCGGGAGAGAACTTGTGGCTCAATAGGTTAAAGCATCTGCTTAGCATGCAGACTGCCCAGGTTCGAATCCCGGAAGGGTGAGTTCTGACTGAAGAGAGTTAAATAACTCGAAATAGCTATCTCAGAAATCCCTTATTTCTTTGTCAACAATTTTAAACAACATATATATATTTGTGCTTGCAGGATGGCTCTGGGTTGAGCTGAAACAAGCAAAAGGAAAGAATGATTCCTTCCTCCCATATTTGGGTTTACAGGGTGCAATCTAAAAAATAAACACTTGACACATATCCTTACTCCCTGACTACTGACAAAGCGGGAGAGAACTTGTGGCCCAATAGGTTAAAGCATCTGCTTAGCATGCAGACTGCCCAGGTTCGAATCCCGGAAGGGTGAGTTCTGACTGAAGAGAGTTAAATAACTCGAAATAGCTATCTCAGAAATCCCTTATTTCTTTGTCAACAATTTTAAACAACATATATATATTTGTGCTTGCAGGATGGCTCTGGGTTGAGCTGAAACAAGCAAAAGGAAAGAATGATTCCTTCCTCCCATATTTGGGTTTACAGGGTGCAATCTAAAAAATAAACACTTGACACATATCCTTACTCCCTGACTACTGACAAAGCGGGAGAGAACTTGTGGCTCAATAGGTTAAAGCATCTGCTTAGCATGCAGACTGCCCAGGTTCGAATCCCGGAAGGGTGAGTTCTGACTGAAGAGAGTTAAATAACTCGAAATAGCTATCTCAGAAATCCCTTATTTCTTTGTCAACAATTTTAAACAACATATATATATTTGTGCTTGCAGGATGGCTCTGGGTTGAGCTGAAACAAGCAAAAGGAAAGAATGATTCCTTCCTCCCATATTTGGGTTTACAGGGTGCAATCTAAAAAATAAACACTTGACACATATCCTTACTCCCTGACTACTGACAAAGCGGGAGAGAACTTGTGGCCCAATAGGTTAAAGCATCTGCTTAGCATGCAGACTGCCCAGGTTCGAATCCCGGAAGGGTGAGTTCTGACTGAAGAGAGTTAAATAACTCGAAATAGCTATCTCAGAAATCCCTTATTTCTTTGTCAACAATTTTAAACAACATATATATATTTGTGCTTGCAGGATGGCTCTGGGTTGAGCTGAAACAAGCAAAAGGAAAGAATGATTCCTTCCTCCCATATTTGGGTTTACAGGGTGCAATCTAAAAAATAAACACTTGACACATATCCTTACTCCCTGACTACTGACAAAGCGGGAGAGAACTTGTGGCCCAATAGGTTAAAGCATCTGCTTAGCATGCAGACTGCCCAGGTTCGAATCCCGGAAGGGTGAGTTCTGACTGAAGAGAGTTAAATAACTCGAAATAGCTATCTCAGAAATCCCTTATTTCTTTGTCAACAATTTTAAACAACATATATATATTTGTGCTTGCAGGATGGCTCTGGGTTGAGCTGAAACAAGCAAAAGGAAAGAATGATTCCTTCCTCCCATATTTGGGTTTACAGGGTGCAATCTAAAAAATAAACACTTGACACATATCCTTACTCCCTGACTACTGACAAAGCGGGAGAGAACTTGTGGCTCAATAGGTTAAAGCATCTGCTTAGCATGCAGACTGCCCAGGTTCGAATCCCGGAAGGGTGAGTTCTGACTGAAGAGAGTTAAATAACTCGAAATAGCTATCTCAGAAATCCCTTATTTCTTTGTCAACAATTTTAAACAACATATATATATTTGTGCTTGCAGGATGGCTCTGGGTTGAGCTGAAACAAGCAAAAGGAAAGAATGATTCCTTCCTCCCATATTTGGGTTTACAGGGTGCAATCTAAAAAATAAACACTTGACACATATCCTTACTCCCTGACTACTGACAAAGCGGGAGAGAACTTGTGGCTCAATAGGTTAAAGCATCTGCTTAGCATGCAGACTGCCCAGGTTCGAATCCCGGAAGGGTGAGTTCTGACTGAAGAGAGTTAAATAACTCGAAATAGCTATCTCAGAAATCCCTTATTTCTTTGTCAACAATTTTAAACAACATATATATATTTGTGCTTGCAGGATGGCTCTGGGTTGAGCTGAAACAAGCAAAAGGAAAGAATGATTCCTTCCTCCCATATTTGGGTTTACAGGGTGCAATCTAAAAAATAAACACTTGACACATATCCTTACTCCCTGACTACTGACAAAGCGGGAGAGAACTTGTGGCTCAATAGGTTAAAGCATCTGCTTAGCATGCAGACTGCCCAGGTTCGAATCCCGGAAGGGTGAGTTCTGACTGAAGAGAGTTAAATAACTCGAAATAGCTATCTCAGAAATCCCTTATTTCTTTGTCAACAATTTTAAACAACATATATATATTTGTGCTTGCAGGATGGCTCTGGGTTGAGCTGAAACAAGCAAAAGGAAAGAATGATTCCTTCCTCCCATATTTGGGTTTACAGGGTGCAATCTAAAAAATAAACACTTGACACATATCCTTACTCCCTGACTACTGACAAAGCGGGAGAGAACTTGTGGCTCAATAGGTTAAAGCATCTGCTTAGCATGCAGACTGCCCAGGTTCGAATCCCGGAAGGGTGAGTTCTGACTGAAGAGAGTTAAATAACTCGAAATAGCTATCTCAGAAATCCCTTATTTCTTTGTCAACAATTTTAAACAACATATATATATTTGTGCTTGCAGGATGGCTCTGGGTTGAGCTGAAACAAGCAAAAGGAAAGAATGATTCCTTCCTCCCATATTTGGGTTTACAGGGTGCAATCTAAAAAATAAACACTTGACACATATCCTTACTCCCTGACTACTGACAAAGCGGGAGAGAACTTGTGGCTCAATAGGTTAAAGCATCTGCTTAGCATGCAGACTGCCCAGGTTCGAATCCCGGAAGGGTGAGTTCTGACTGAAGAGAGTTAAATAACTCGAAATAGCTATCTCAGAAATCCCTTATTTCTTTGTCAACAATTTTAAACAACATATATATATTTGTGCTTGCAGGATGGCTCTGGGTTGAGCTGAAACAAGCAAAAGGAAAGAATGATTCCTTCCTCCCATATTTGGGTTTACAGGGTGCAATCTAAAAAATAAACACTTGACACATATCCTTACTCCCTGACTACTGACAAAGCGGGAGAGAACTTGTGGCTCAATAGGTTAAAGCATCTGCTTAGCATGCAGACTGCCCAGGTTCGAATCCCGGAAGGGTGAGTTCTGACTGAAGAGAGTTAAATAACTCGAAATAGCTATCTCAGAAATCCCTTATTTCTTTGTCAACAATTTTAAACAACATATATATATTTGTGCTTGCAGGATGGCTCTGGGTTGAGCTGAAACAAGCAAAAGGAAAGAATGATTCCTTCCTCCCATATTTGGGTTTACAGGGTGCAATCTAAAAAATAAACACTTGACACATATCCTTACTCCCTGACTACTGACAAAGCGGGAGAGAACTTGTGGCCCAATAGGTTAAAGCATCTGCTTAGCATGCAGACTGCCCAGGTTCGAATCCCGGAAGGGTGAGTTCTGACTGAAGAGAGTTAAATAACTCGAAATAGCTATCTCAGAAATCCCTTATTTCTTTGTCAACAATTTTAAACAACATATATATATTTGTGCTTGCAGGATGGCTCTGGGTTGAGCTGAAACAAGCAAAAGGAAAGAATGATTCCTTCCTCCCATATTTGGGTTTACAGGGTGCAATCTAAAAAATAAACACTTGACACATATCCTTACTCCCTGACTACTGACAAAGCGGGAGAGAACTTGTGGCCCAATAGGTTAAAGCATCTGCTTAGCATGCAGACTGCCCAGGTTCGAATCCCGGAAGGGTGAGTTCTGACTGAAGAGAGTTAAATAACTCGAAATAGCTATCTCAGAAATCCCTTATTTCTTTGTCAACAATTTTAAACAACATATATATATTTGTGCTTGCAGGATGGCTCTGGGTTGAGCTGAAACAAGCAAAAGGAAAGAATGATTCCTTCCTCCCATATTTGGGTTTACAGGGTGCAATCTAAAAAATAAACACTTGACACATATCCTTACTCCCTGACTACTGACAAAGCGGGAGAGAACTTGTGGCTCAATAGGTTAAAGCATCTGCTTAGCATGCAGACTGCCCAGGTTCGAATCCCGGAAGGGTGAGTTCTGACTGAAGAGAGTTAAATAACTCGAAATAGCTATCTCAGAAATCCCTTATTTCTTTGTCAACAATTTTAAACAACATATATATATTTGTGCTTGCAGGATGGCTCTGGGTTGAGCTGAAACAAGCAAAAGGAAAGAATGATTCCTTCCTCCCATATTTGGGTTTACAGGGTGCAATCTAAAAAATAAACACTTGACACATATCCTTACTCCCTGACTACTGACAAAGCGGGAGAGAACTTGTGGCTCAATAGGTTAAAGCATCTGCTTAGCATGCAGACTGCCCAGGTTCGAATCCCGGAAGGGTGAGTTCTGACTGAAGAGAGTTAAATAACTCGAAATAGCTATCTCAGAAATCCCTTATTTCTTTGTCAACAATTTTAAACAACATATATATATTTGTGCTTGCAGGATGGCTCTGGGTTGAGCTGAAACAAGCAAAAGGAAAGAATGATTCCTTCCTCCCATATTTGGGTTTACAGGGTGCAATCTAAAAAATAAACACTTGACACATATCCTTACTCCCTGACTACTGACAAAGCGGGAGAGAACTTGTGGCCCAATAGGTTAAAGCATCTGCTTAGCATGCAGACTGCCCAGGTTCGAATCCCGGAAGGGTGAGTTCTGACTGAAGAGAGTTAAATAACTCGAAATAGCTATCTCAGAAATCCCTTATTTCTTTGTCAACAATTTTAAACAACATATATATATTTGTGCTTGCAGGATGGCTCTGGGTTGAGCTGAAACAAGCAAAAGGAAAGAATGATTCCTTCCTCCCATATTTGGGTTTACAGGGTGCAATCTAAAAAATAAACACTTGACACATATCCTTACTCCCTGACTACTGACAAAGCGGGAGAGAACTTGTGGCCCAATAGGTTAAAGCATCTGCTTAGCATGCAGACTGCCCAGGTTCGAATCCCGGAAGGGTGAGTTCTGACTGAAGAGAGTTAAATAACTCGAAATAGCTATCTCAGAAATCCCTTATTTCTTTGTCAACAATTTTAAACAACATATATATATTTGTGCTTGCAGGATGGCTCTGGGTTGAGCTGAAACAAGCAAAAGGAAAGAATGATTCCTTCCTCCCATATTTGGGTTTACAGGGTGCAATCTAAAAAATAAACACTTGACACATATCCTTACTCCCTGACTACTGACAAAGCGGGAGAGAACTTGTGGCTCAATAGGTTAAAGCATCTGCTTAGCATGCAGACTGCCCAGGTTCGAATCCCGGAAGGGTGAGTTCTGACTGAAGAGAGTTAAATAACTCGAAATAGCTATCTCAGAAATCCCTTATTTCTTTGTCAACAATTTTAAACAACATATATATATTTGTGCTTGCAGGATGGCTCTGGGTTGAGCTGAAACAAGCAAAAGGAAAGAATGATTCCTTCCTCCCATATTTGGGTTTACAGGGTGCAATCTAAAAAATAAACACTTGACACATATCCTTACTCCCTGACTACTGACAAAGCGGGAGAGAACTTGTGGCCCAATAGGTTAAAGCATCTGCTTAGCATGCAGACTGCCCAGGTTCGAATCCCGGAAGGGTGAGTTCTGACTGAAGAGAGTTAAATAACTCGAAATAGCTATCTCAGAAATCCCTTATTTCTTTGTCAACAATTTTAAACAACATATATATATTTGTGCTTGCAGGATGGCTCTGGGTTGAGCTGAAACAAGCAAAAGGAAAGAATGATTCCTTCCTCCCATATTTGGGTTTACAGGGTGCAATCTAAAAAATAAACACTTGACACATATCCTTACTCCCTGACTACTGACAAAGCGGGAGAGAACTTGTGGCCCAATAGGTTAAAGCATCTGCTTAGCATGCAGACTGCCCAGGTTCGAATCCCGGAAGGGTGAGTTCTGACTGAAGAGAGTTAAATAACTCGAAATAGCTATCTCAGAAATCCCTTATTTCTTTGTCAACAATTTTAAACAACATATATATATTTGTGCTTGCAGGATGGCTCTGGGTTGAGCTGAAACAAGCAAAAGGAAAGAATGATTCCTTCCTCCCATATTTGGGTTTACAGGGTGCAATCTAAAAAATAAACACTTGACACATATCCTTACTCCCTGACTACTGACAAAGCGGGAGAGAACTTGTGGCTCAATAGGTTAAAGCATCTGCTTAGCATGCAGACTGCCCAGGTTCGAATCCCGGAAGGGTGAGTTCTGACTGAAGAGAGTTAAATAACTCGAAATAGCTATCTCAGAAATCCCTTATTTCTTTGTCAACAATTTTAAACAACATATATATATTTGTGCTTGCAGGATGGCTCTGGGTTGAGCTGAAACAAGCAAAAGGAAAGAATGATTCCTTCCTCCCATATTTGGGTTTACAGGGTGCAATCTAAAAAATAAACACTTGACACATATCCTTACTCCCTGACTACTGACAAAGCGGGAGAGAACTTGTGGCTCAATAGGTTAAAGCATCTGCTTAGCATGCAGACTGCCCAGGTTCGAATCCCGGAAGGGTGAGTTCTGACTGAAGAGAGTTAAATAACTCGAAATAGCTATCTCAGAAATCCCTTATTTCTTTGTCAACAATTTTAAACAACATATATATATTTGTGCTTGCAGGATGGCTCTGGGTTGAGCTGAAACAAGCAAAAGGAAAGAATGATTCCTTCCTCCCATATTTGGGTTTACAGGGTGCAATCTAAAAAATAAACACTTGACACATATCCTTACTCCCTGACTACTGACAAAGCGGGAGAGAACTTGTGGCTCAATAGGTTAAAGCATCTGCTTAGCATGCAGACTGCCCAGGTTCGAATCCCGGAAGGGTGAGTTCTGACTGAAGAGAGTTAAATAACTCGAAATAGCTATCTCAGAAATCCCTTATTTCTTTGTCAACAATTTTAAACAACATATATATATTTGTGCTTGCAGGATGGCTCTGGGTTGAGCTGAAACAAGCAAAAGGAAAGAATGATTCCTTCCTCCCATATTTGGGTTTACAGGGTGCAATCTAAAAAATAAACACTTGACACATATCCTTACTCCCTGACTACTGACAAAGCGGGAGAGAACTTGTGGCTCAATAGGTTAAAGCATCTGCTTAGCATGCAGACTGCCCAGGTTCGAATCCCGGAAGGGTGAGTTCTGACTGAAGAGAGTTAAATAACTCGAAATAGCTATCTCAGAAATCCCTTATTTCTTTGTCAACAATTTTAAACAACATATATATATTTGTGCTTGCAGGATGGCTCTGGGTTGAGCTGAAACAAGCAAAAGGAAAGAATGATTCCTTCCTCCCATATTTGGGTTTACAGGGTGCAATCTAAAAAATAAACACTTGACACATATCCTTACTCCCTGACTACTGACAAAGCGGGAGAGAACTTGTGGCTCAATAGGTTAAAGCATCTGCTTAGCATGCAGACTGCCCAGGTTCGAATCCCGGAAGGGTGAGTTCTGACTGAAGAGAGTTAAATAACTCGAAATAGCTATCTCAGAAATCCCTTATTTCTTTGTCAACAATTTTAAACAACATATATATATTTGTGCTTGCAGGATGGCTCTGGGTTGAGCTGAAACAAGCAAAAGGAAAGAATGATTCCTTCCTCCCATATTTGGGTTTACAGGGTGCAATCTAAAAAATAAACACTTGACACATATCCTTACTCCCTGACTACTGACAAAGCGGGAGAGAACTTGTGGCTCAATAGGTTAAAGCATCTGCTTAGCATGCAGACTGCCCAGGTTCGAATCCCGGAAGGGTGAGTTCTGACTGAAGAGAGTTAAATAACTCGAAATAGCTATCTCAGAAATCCCTTATTTCTTTGTCAACAATTTTAAACAACATATATATATTTGTGCTTGCAGGATGGCTCTGGGTTGAGCTGAAACAAGCAAAAGGAAAGAATGATTCCTTCCTCCCATATTTGGGTTTACAGGGTGCAATCTAAAAAATAAACACTTGACACATATCCTTACTCCCTGACTACTGACAAAGCGGGAGAGAACTTGTGGCCCAATAGGTTAAAGCATCTGCTTAGCATGCAGACTGCCCAGGTTCGAATCCCGGAAGGGTGAGTTCTGACTGAAGAGAGTTAAATAACTCGAAATAGCTATCTCAGAAATCCCTTATTTCTTTGTCAACAATTTTAAACAACATATATATATTTGTGCTTGCAGGATGGCTCTGGGTTGAGCTGAAACAAGCAAAAGGAAAGAATGATTCCTTCCTCCCATATTTGGGTTTACAGGGTGCAATCTAAAAAATAAACACTTGACACATATCCTTACTCCCTGACTACTGACAAAGCGGGAGAGAACTTGTGGCCCAATAGGTTAAAGCATCTGCTTAGCATGCAGACTGCCCAGGTTCGAATCCCGGAAGGGTGAGTTCTGACTGAAGAGAGTTAAATAACTCGAAATAGCTATCTCAGAAATCCCTTATTTCTTTGTCAACAATTTTAAACAACATATATATATTTGTGCTTGCAGGATGGCTCTGGGTTGAGCTGAAACAAGCAAAAGGAAAGAATGATTCCTTCCTCCCATATTTGGGTTTACAGGGTGCAATCTAAAAAATAAACACTTGACACATATCCTTACTCCCTGACTACTGACAAAGCGGGAGAGAACTTGTGGCTCAATAGGTTAAAGCATCTGCTTAGCATGCAGACTGCCCAGGTTCGAATCCCGGAAGGGTGAGTTCTGACTGAAGAGAGTTAAATAACTCGAAATAGCTATCTCAGAAATCCCTTATTTCTTTGTCAACAATTTTAAACAACATATATATATTTGTGCTTGCAGGATGGCTCTGGGTTGAGCTGAAACAAGCAAAAGGAAAGAATGATTCCTTCCTCCCATATTTGGGTTTACAGGGTGCAATCTAAAAAATAAACACTTGACACATATCCTTACTCCCTGACTACTGACAAAGCGGGAGAGAACTTGTGGCTCAATAGGTTAAAGCATCTGCTTAGCATGCAGACTGCCCAGGTTCGAATCCCGGAAGGGTGAGTTCTGACTGAAGAGAGTTAAATAACTCGAAATAGCTATCTCAGAAATCCCTTATTTCTTTGTCAACAATTTTAAACAACATATATATATTTGTGCTTGCAGGATGGCTCTGGGTTGAGCTGAAACAAGCAAAAGGAAAGAATGATTCCTTCCTCCCATATTTGGGTTTACAGGGTGCAATCTAAAAAATAAACACTTGACACATATCCTTACTCCCTGACTACTGACAAAGCGGGAGAGAACTTGTGGCCCAATAGGTTAAAGCATCTGCTTAGCATGCAGACTGCCCAGGTTCGAATCCCGGAAGGGTGAGTTCTGACTGAAGAGAGTTAAATAACTCGAAATAGCTATCTCAGAAATCCCTTATTTCTTTGTCAACAATTTTAAACAACATATATATATTTGTGCTTGCAGGATGGCTCTGGGTTGAGCTGAAACAAGCAAAAGGAAAGAATGATTCCTTCCTCCCATATTTGGGTTTACAGGGTGCAATCTAAAAAATAAACACTTGACACATATCCTTACTCCCTGACTACTGACAAAGCGGGAGAGAACTTGTGGCCCAATAGGTTAAAGCATCTGCTTAGCATGCAGACTGCCCAGGTTCGAATCCCGGAAGGGTGAGTTCTGACTGAAGAGAGTTAAATAACTCGAAATAGCTATCTCAGAAATCCCTTATTTCTTTGTCAACAATTTTAAACAACATATATATATTTGTGCTTGCAGGATGGCTCTGGGTTGAGCTGAAACAAGCAAAAGGAAAGAATGATTCCTTCCTCCCATATTTGGGTTTACAGGGTGCAATCTAAAAAATAAACACTTGACACATATCCTTACTCCCTGACTACTGACAAAGCGGGAGAGAACTTGTGGCCCAATAGGTTAAAGCATCTGCTTAGCATGCAGACTGCCCAGGTTCGAATCCCGGAAGGGTGAGTTCTGACTGAAGAGAGTTAAATAACTCGAAATAGCTATCTCAGAAATCCCTTATTTCTTTGTCAACAATTTTAAACAACATATATATATTTGTGCTTGCAGGATGGCTCTGGGTTGAGCTGAAACAAGCAAAAGGAAAGAATGATTCCTTCCTCCCATATTTGGGTTTACAGGGTGCAATCTAAAAAATAAACACTTGACACATATCCTTACTCCCTGACTACTGACAAAGCGGGAGAGAACTTGTGGCCCAATAGGTTAAAGCATCTGCTTAGCATGCAGACTGCCCAGGTTCGAATCCCGGAAGGGTGAGTTCTGACTGAAGAGAGTTAAATAACTCGAAATAGCTATCTCAGAAATCCCTTATTTCTTTGTCAACAATTTTAAACAACATATATATATTTGTGCTTGCAGGATGGCTCTGGGTTGAGCTGAAACAAGCAAAAGGAAAGAATGATTCCTTCCTCCCATATTTGGGTTTACAGGGTGCAATCTAAAAAATAAACACTTGACACATATCCTTACTCCCTGACTACTGACAAAGCGGGAGAGAACTTGTGGCCCAATAGGTTAAAGCATCTGCTTAGCATGCAGACTGCCCAGGTTCGAATCCCGGAAGGGTGAGTTCTGACTGAAGAGAGTTAAATAACTCGAAATAGCTATCTCAGAAATCCCTTATTTCTTTGTCAACAATTTTAAACAACATATATATATTTGTGCTTGCAGGATGGCTCTGGGTTGAGCTGAAACAAGCAAAAGGAAAGAATGATTCCTTCCTCCCATATTTGGGTTTACAGGGTGCAATCTAAAAAATAAACACTTGACACATATCCTTACTCCCTGACTACTGACAAAGCGGGAGAGAACTTGTGGCTCAATAGGTTAAAGCATCTGCTTAGCATGCAGACTGCCCAGGTTCGAATCCCGGAAGGGTGAGTTCTGACTGAAGAGAGTTAAATAACTCGAAATAGCTATCTCAGAAATCCCTTATTTCTTTGTCAACAATTTTAAACAACATATATATATTTGTGCTTGCAGGATGGCTCTGGGTTGAGCTGAAACAAGCAAAAGGAAAGAATGATTCCTTCCTCCCATATTTGGGTTTACAGGGTGCAATCTAAAAAATAAACACTTGACACATATCCTTACTCCCTGACTACTGACAAAGCGGGAGAGAACTTGTGGCTCAATAGGTTAAAGCATCTGCTTAGCATGCAGACTGCCCAGGTTCGAATCCCGGAAGGGTGAGTTCTGACTGAAGAGAGTTAAATAACTCGAAATAGCTATCTCAGAAATCCCTTATTTCTTTGTCAACAATTTTAAACAACATATATATATTTGTGCTTGCAGGATGGCTCTGGGTTGAGCTGAAACAAGCAAAAGGAAAGAATGATTCCTTCCTCCCATATTTGGGTTTACAGGGTGCAATCTAAAAAATAAACACTTGACACATATCCTTACTCCCTGACTACTGACAAAGCGGGAGAGAACTTGTGGCCCAATAGGTTAAAGCATCTGCTTAGCATGCAGACTGCCCAGGTTCGAATCCCGGAAGGGTGAGTTCTGACTGAAGAGAGTTAAATAACTCGAAATAGCTATCTCAGAAATCCCTTATTTCTTTGTCAACAATTTTAAACAACATATATATATTTGTGCTTGCAGGATGGCTCTGGGTTGAGCTGAAACAAGCAAAAGGAAAGAATGATTCCTTCCTCCCATATTTGGGTTTACAGGGTGCAATCTAAAAAATAAACACTTGACACATATCCTTACTCCCTGACTACTGACAAAGCGGGAGAGAACTTGTGGCCCAATAGGTTAAAGCATCTGCTTAGCATGCAGACTGCCCAGGTTCGAATCCCGGAAGGGTGAGTTCTGACTGAAGAGAGTTAAATAACTCGAAATAGCTATCTCAGAAATCCCTTATTTCTTTGTCAACAATTTTAAACAACATATATATATTTGTGCTTGCAGGATGGCTCTGGGTTGAGCTGAAACAAGCAAAAGGAAAGAATGATTCCTTCCTCCCATATTTGGGTTTACAGGGTGCAATCTAAAAAATAAACACTTGACACATATCCTTACTCCCTGACTACTGACAAAGCGGGAGAGAACTTGTGGCTCAATAGGTTAAAGCATCTGCTTAGCATGCAGACTGCCCAGGTTCGAATCCCGGAAGGGTGAGTTCTGACTGAAGAGAGTTAAATAACTCGAAATAGCTATCTCAGAAATCCCTTATTTCTTTGTCAACAATTTTAAACAACATATATATATTTGTGCTTGCAGGATGGCTCTGGGTTGAGCTGAAACAAGCAAAAGGAAAGAATGATTCCTTCCTCCCATATTTGGGTTTACAGGGTGCAATCTAAAAAATAAACACTTGACACATATCCTTACTCCCTGACTACTGACAAAGCGGGAGAGAACTTGTGGCCCAATAGGTTAAAGCATCTGCTTAGCATGCAGACTGCCCAGGTTCGAATCCCGGAAGGGTGAGTTCTGACTGAAGAGAGTTAAATAACTCGAAATAGCTATCTCAGAAATCCCTTATTTCTTTGTCAACAATTTTAAACAACATATATATATTTGTGCTTGCAGGATGGCTCTGGGTTGAGCTGAAACAAGCAAAAGGAAAGAATGATTCCTTCCTCCCATATTTGGGTTTACAGGGTGCAATCTAAAAAATAAACACTTGACACATATCCTTACTCCCTGACTACTGACAAAGCGGGAGAGAACTTGTGGCCCAATAGGTTAAAGCATCTGCTTAGCATGCAGACTGCCCAGGTTCGAATCCCGGAAGGGTGAGTTCTGACTGAAGAGAGTTAAATAACTCGAAATAGCTATCTCAGAAATCCCTTATTTCTTTGTCAACAATTTTAAACAACATATATATATTTGTGCTTGCAGGATGGCTCTGGGTTGAGCTGAAACAAGCAAAAGGAAAGAATGATTCCTTCCTCCCATATTTGGGTTTACAGGGTGCAATCTAAAAAATAAACACTTGACACATATCCTTACTCCCTGACTACTGACAAAGCGGGAGAGAACTTGTGGCCCAATAGGTTAAAGCATCTGCTTAGCATGCAGACTGCCCAGGTTCGAATCCCGGAAGGGTGAGTTCTGACTGAAGAGAGTTAAATAACTCGAAATAGCTATCTCAGAAATCCCTTATTTCTTTGTCAACAATTTTAAACAACATATATATATTTGTGCTTGCAGGATGGCTCTGGGTTGAGCTGAAACAAGCAAAAGGAAAGAATGATTCCTTCCTCCCATATTTGGGTTTACAGGGTGCAATCTAAAAAATAAACACTTGACACATATCCTTACTCCCTGACTACTGACAAAGCGGGAGAGAACTTGTGGCCCAATAGGTTAAAGCATCTGCTTAGCATGCAGACTGCCCAGGTTCGAATCCCGGAAGGGTGAGTTCTGACTGAAGAGAGTTAAATAACTCGAAATAGCTATCTCAGAAATCCCTTATTTCTTTGTCAACAATTTTAAACAACATATATATATTTGTGCTTGCAGGATGGCTCTGGGTTGAGCTGAAACAAGCAAAAGGAAAGAATGATTCCTTCCTCCCATATTTGGGTTTACAGGGTGCAATCTAAAAAATAAACACTTGACACATATCCTTACTCCCTGACTACTGACAAAGCGGGAGAGAACTTGTGGCTCAATAGGTTAAAGCATCTGCTTAGCATGCAGACTGCCCAGGTTCGAATCCCGGAAGGGTGAGTTCTGACTGAAGAGAGTTAAATAACTCGAAATAGCTATCTCAGAAATCCCTTATTTCTTTGTCAACAATTTTAAACAACATATATATATTTGTGCTTGCAGGATGGCTCTGGGTTGAGCTGAAACAAGCAAAAGGAAAGAATGATTCCTTCCTCCCATATTTGGGTTTACAGGGTGCAATCTAAAAAATAAACACTTGACACATATCCTTACTCCCTGACTACTGACAAAGCGGGAGAGAACTTGTGGCTCAATAGGTTAAAGCATCTGCTTAGCATGCAGACTGCCCAGGTTCGAATCCCGGAAGGGTGAGTTCTGACTGAAGAGAGTTAAATAACTCGAAATAGCTATCTCAGAAATCCCTTATTTCTTTGTCAACAATTTTAAACAACATATATATATTTGTGCTTGCAGGATGGCTCTGGGTTGAGCTGAAACAAGCAAAAGGAAAGAATGATTCCTTCCTCCCATATTTGGGTTTACAGGGTGCAATCTAAAAAATAAACACTTGACACATATCCTTACTCCCTGACTACTGACAAAGCGGGAGAGAACTT
The DNA here is from genome assembly GCA_034064705.1 of Bothrops alternatus. Classification (NCBI taxonomy): domain Eukaryota; kingdom Metazoa; phylum Chordata; class Lepidosauria; order Squamata; family Viperidae; genus Bothrops; species Bothrops alternatus. The sequence goes on from JARGCV010000054.1 coordinate 1,604,342, forward strand.
GTGGCCCAATAGGTTAAAGCATCTGCTTAGCATGCAGACTGCCCAGGTTCGAATCCCGGAAGGGTGAGTTCTGACTGAAGAGAGTTAAATAACTCGAAATAGCTATCTCAGAAATCCCTTATTTCTTTGTCAACAATTTTAAACAACATATATATATTTGTGCTTGCAGGATGGCTCTGGGTTGAGCTGAAACAAGCAAAAGGAAAGAATGATTCCTTCCTCCCATATTTGGGTTTACAGGGTGCAATCTAAAAAATAAACACTTGACACATATCCTTACTCCCTGACTACTGACAAAGCGGGAGAGAACTTGTGGCCCAATAGGTTAAAGCATCTGCTTAGCATGCAGACTGCCCAGGTTCGAATCCCGGAAGGGTGAGTTCTGACTGAAGAGAGTTAAATAACTCGAAATAGCTATCTCAGAAATCCCTTATTTCTTTGTCAACAATTTTAAACAACATCTATATATTTGTGCTTGCAGGATGGCTCTGGGTTGAGCTGAAACAAGCAAAAGGAAAGAATGATTCCTTCCTCCCATATTTGGGTTTACAGGGTGCAATCTAAAAAATAAACACTTGACACATATCCTTACTCCCTGACTACTGACAAAGCGGGAGAGAACTTGTGGCTCAATAGGTTAAAGCATCTGCTTAGCATGCAGACTGCCCAGGTTCGAATCCCGGAAGGGTGAGTTCTGACTGAAGAGAGTTAAATAACTCGAAATAGCTATCTCAGAAATCCCTTATTTCTTTGTCAACAATTTTAAACAACATATATATATTTGTGCTTGCAGGATGGCTCTGGGTTGAGCTGAAACAAGCAAAAGGAAAGAATGATTCCTTCCTCCCATATTTGGGTTTACAGGGTGCAATCTAAAAAATAAACACTTGACACATATCCTTACTCCCTGACTACTGACAAAGCGGGAGAGAACTTGTGGCCCAATAGGTTAAAGCATCTGCTTAGCATGCAGACTGCCCAGGTTCGAATCCCGGAAGGGTGAGTTCTGACTGAAGAGAGTTAAATAACTCGAAATAGCTATCTCAGAAATCCCTTATTTCTTTGTCAACAATTTTAAACAACATATATATATATTTGTGCTTGCAGGATGGCTCTGGGTTGAGCTGAAACAAGCAAAAGGAAAGAATGATTCCTTCCTCCCATATTTGGGTTTACAGGGTACAATCTAAAAAATAAACACTTGACACATATCCTTACTCCCTGACTACTGACAAAGCGGGAGAGAACTTGTGGCTCAATAGGTTAAAGCATCTGCTTAGCATGCAGACTGCCCAGGTTCGAATCCCGGAAGGGTGAGTTCTGACTGAAGAGAGTTAAATAACTCGAAATAGCTATCTCAGAAATCCCTTATTTCTTTGTCAACAATTTTAAACAACATATATATATTTGTGCTTGCAGGATGGCTCTGGGTTGAGCTGAAACAAGCAAAAGGAAAGAATGATTCCTTCCTCCCATATTTGGGTTTACAGGGTGCAATCTAAAAAATAAACACTTGACACATATCCTTACTCCCTGACTACTGACAAAGCGGGAGAGAACTTGTGGCTCAATAGGTTAAAGCATCTGCTTAGCATGCAGACTGCCCAGGTTCGAATCCCGGAAGGGTGAGTTCTGACTGAAGAGAGTTAAATAACTCGAAATAGCTATCTCAGAAATCCCTTATTTCTTTGTCAACAATTTTAAACAACATATATATATATTTGTGCTTGCAGGATGGCTCTGGGTTGAGCTGAAACAAGCAAAAGGAAAGAATGATTCCTTCCTCCCATATTTGGGTTTACAGGGTGCAATCTAAAAAATAAACACTTGACACATATCCTTACTCCCTGACTACTGACAAAGCGGGAGAGAACTTGTGGCTCAATAGGTTAAAGCATCTGCTTAGCATGCAGACTGCCCAGGTTCGAATCCCGGAAGGGTGAGTTCTGACTGAAGAGAGTTAAATAACTCGAAATAGCTATCTCAGAAATCCCTTATTTCTTTGTCAACAATTTTAAACAACATATATATATTTGTGCTTGCAGGATGGCTCTGGGTTGAGCTGAAACAAGCAAAAGGAAAGAATGATTCCTTCCTCCCATATTTGGGTTTACAGGGTGCAATCTAAAAAATAAACACTTGACACATATCCTTACTCCCTGACTACTGACAAAGCGGGAGAGAACTTGTGGCTCAATAGGTTAAAGCATCTGCTTAGCATGCAGACTGCCCAGGTTCGAATCCCGGAAGGGTGAGTTCTGACTGAAGAGAGTTAAATAACTCGAAATAGCTATCTCAGAAATCCCTTATTTCTTTGTCAACAATTTTAAACAACATATATATATTTGTGCTTGCAGGATGGCTCTGGGTTGAGCTGAAACAAGCAAAAGGAAAGAATGATTCCTTCCTCCCATATTTGGGTTTACAGGGTGCAATCTAAAAAATAAACACTTGACACATATCCTTACTCCCTGACTACTGACAAAGCGGGAGAGAACTTGTGGCTCAATAGGTTAAAGCATCTGCTTAGCATGCAGACTGCCCAGGTTCGAATCCCGGAAGGGTGAGTTCTGACTGAAGAGAGTTAAATAACTCGAAATAGCTATCTCAGAAATCCCTTATTTCTTTGTCAACAATTTTAAACAACATATATATATATTTGTGCTTGCAGGATGGCTCTGGGTTGAGCTGAAACAAGCAAAAGGAAAGAATGATTCCTTCCTCCCATATTTGGGTTTACAGGGTGCAATCTAAAAAATAAACACTTGACACATATCCTTACTCCCTGACTACTGACAAAGCGGGAGAGAACTTGTGGCTCAATAGGTTAAAGCATCTGCTTAGCATGCAGACTGCCCAGGTTCGAATCCCGGAAGGGTGAGTTCTGACTGAAGAGAGTTAAATAACTCGAAATAGCTATCTCAGAAATCCCTTATTTCTTTGTCAACAATTTTAAACAACATATATATATTTGTGCTTGCAGGATGGCTCTGGGTTGAGCTGAAACAAGCAAAAGGAAAGAATGATTCCTTCCTCCCATATTTGGGTTTACAGGGTGCAATCTAAAAAATAAACACTTGACACATATCCTTACTCCCTGACTACTGACAAAGCGGGAGAGAACTTGTGGCTCAATAGGTTAAAGCATCTGCTTAGCATGCAGACTGCCCAGGTTCGAATCCCGGAAGGGTGAGTTCTGACTGAAGAGAGTTAAATAACTCGAAATAGCTATCTCAGAAATCCCTTATTTCTTTGTCAACAATTTTAAACAACATATATATATTTGTGCTTGCAGGATGGCTCTGGGTTGAGCTGAAACAAGCAAAAGGAAAGAATGATTCCTTCCTCCCATATTTGGGTTTACAGGGTGCAATCTAAAAAATAAACACTTGACACATATCCTTACTCCCTGACTACTGACAAAGCGGGAGAGAACTTGTGGCTCAATAGGTTAAAGCATCTGCTTAGCATGCAGACTGCCCAGGTTCGAATCCCGGAAGGGTGAGTTCTGACTGAAGAGAGTTAAATAACTCGAAATAGCTATCTCAGAAATCCCTTATTTCTTTGTCAACAATTTTAAACAACATATATATATTTGTGCTTGCAGGATGGCTCTGGGTTGAGCTGAAACAAGCAAAAGGAAAGAATGATTCCTTCCTCCCATATTTGGGTTTACAGGGTGCAATCTAAAAAATAAACACTTGACACATATCCTTACTCCCTGACTACTGACAAAGCGGGAGAGAACTTGTGGCTCAATAGGTTAAAGCATCTGCTTAGCATGCAGACTGCCCAGGTTCGAATCCCGGAAGGGTGAGTTCTGACTGAAGAGAGTTAAATAACTCGAAATAGCTATCTCAGAAATCCCTTATTTCTTTGTCAACAATTTTAAACAACATATATATATTTGTGCTTGCAGGATGGCTCTGGGTTGAGCTGAAACAAGCAAAAGGAAAGAATGATTCCTTCCTCCCATATTTGGGTTTACAGGGTGCAATCTAAAAAATAAACACTTGACACATATCCTTACTCCCTGACTACTGACAAAGCGGGAGAGAACTTGTGGCTCAATAGGTTAAAGCATCTGCTTAGCATGCAGACTGCCCAGGTTCGAATCCCGGAAGGGTGAGTTCTGACTGAAGAGAGTTAAATAACTCGAAATAGCTATCTCAGAAATCCCTTATTTCTTTGTCAACAATTTTAAACAACATATATATATTTGTGCTTGCAGGATGGCTCTGGGTTGAGCTGAAACAAGCAAAAGGAAAGAATGATTCCTTCCTCCCATATTTGGGTTTACAGGGTGCAATCTAAAAAATAAACACTTGACACATATCCTTACTCCCTGACTACTGACAAAGCGGGAGAGAACTTGTGGCTCAATAGGTTAAAGCATCTGCTTAGCATGCAGACTGCCCAGGTTCGAATCCCGGAAGGGTGAGTTCTGACTGAAGAGAGTTAAATAACTCGAAATAGCTATCTCAGAAATCCCTTATTTCTTTGTCAACAATTTTAAACAACATATATATATATATTTGTGCTTGCAGGATGGCTCTGGGTTGAGCTGAAACAAGCAAAAGGAAAGAATGATTCCTTCCTCCCATATTTGGGTTTACAGGGTGCAATCTAAAAAATAAACACTTGACACATATCCTTACTCCCTGACTACTGACAAAGCGGGAGAGAACTTGTGGCTCAATAGGTTAAAGCATCTGCTTAGCATGCAGACTGCCCAGGTTCGAATCCCGGAAGGGTGAGTTCTGACTGAAGAGAGTTAAATAACTCGAAATAGCTATCTCAGAAATCCCTTATTTCTTTGTCAACAATTTTAAACAACATATATATATTTGTGCTTGCAGGATGGCTCTGGGTTGAGCTGAAACAAGCAAAAGGAAAGAATGATTCCTTCCTCCCATATTTGGGTTTACAGGGTGCAATCTAAAAAATAAACACTTGACACATATCCTTACTCCCTGACTACTGACAAAGCGGGAGAGAACTTGTGGCTCAATAGGTTAAAGCATCTGCTTAGCATGCAGACTGCCCAGGTTCGAATCCCGGAAGGGTGAGTTCTGACTGAAGAGAGTTAAATAACTCGAAATAGCTATCTCAGAAATCCCTTATTTCTTTGTCAACAATTTTAAACAACATATATATATTTGTGCTTGCAGGATGGCTCTGGGTTGAGCTGAAACAAGCAAAAGGAAAGAATGATTCCTTCCTCCCATATTTGGGTTTACAGGGTGCAATCTAAAAAATAAACACTTGACACATATCCTTACTCCCTGACTACTGACAAAGCGGGAGAGAACTTGTGGCTCAATAGGTTAAAGCATCTGCTTAGCATGCAGACTGCCCAGGTTCGAATCCCGGAAGGGTGAGTTCTGACTGAAGAGAGTTAAATAACTCGAAATAGCTATCTCAGAAATCCCTTATTTCTTTGTCAACAATTTTAAACAACATATATATATTTGTGCTTGCAGGATGGCTCTGGGTTGAGCTGAAACAAGCAAAAGGAAAGAATGATTCCTTCCTCCCATATTTGGGTTTACAGGGTGCAATCTAAAAAATAAACACTTGACACATATCCTTACTCCCTGACTACTGACAAAGCGGGAGAGAACTTGTGGCTCAATAGGTTAAAGCATCTGCTTAGCATGCAGACTGCCCAGGTTCGAATCCCGGAAGGGTGAGTTCTGACTGAAGAGAGTTAAATAACTCGAAATAGCTATCTCAGAAATCCCTTATTTCTTTGTCAACAATTTTAAACAACATATATATATATATTTGTGCTTGCAGGATGGCTCTGGGTTGAGCTGAAACAAGCAAAAGGAAAGAATGATTCCTTCCTCCCATATTTGGGTTTACAGGGTGCAATCTAAAAAATAAACACTTGACACATATCCTTACTCCCTGACTACTGACAAAGCGGGAGAGAACTTGTGGCTCAATAGGTTAAAGCATCTGCTTAGCATGCAGACTGCCCAGGTTCGAATCCCGGAAGGGTGAGTTCTGACTGAAGAGAGTTAAATAACTCGAAATAGCTATCTCAGAAATCCCTTATTTCTTTGTCAACAATTTTAAACAACATATATATATTTGTGCTTGCAGGATGGCTCTGGGTTGAGCTGAAACAAGCAAAAGGAAAGAATGATTCCTTCCTCCCATATTTGGGTTTACAGGGTGCAATCTAAAAAATAAACACTTGACACATATCCTTACTCCCTGACTACTGACAAAGCGGGAGAGAACTTGTGGCTCAATAGGTTAAAGCATCTGCTTAGCATGCAGACTGCCCAGGTTCGAATCCCGGAAGGGTGAGTTCTGACTGAAGAGAGTTAAATAACTCGAAATAGCTATCTCAGAAATCCCTTATTTCTTTGTCAACAATTTTAAACAACATATATATATTTGTGCTTGCAGGATGGCTCTGGGTTGAGCTGAAACAAGCAAAAGGAAAGAATGATTCCTTCCTCCCATATTTGGGTTTACAGGGTGCAATCTAAAAAATAAACACTTGACACATATCCTTACTCCCTGACTACTGACAAAGCGGGAGAGAACTTGTGGCTCAATAGGTTAAAGCATCTGCTTAGCATGCAGACTGCCCAGGTTCGAATCCCGGAAGGGTGAGTTCTGACTGAAGAGAGTTAAATAACTCGAAATAGCTATCTCAGAAATCCCTTATTTCTTTGTCAACAATTTTAAACAACATATATATATTTGTGCTTGCAGGATGGCTCTGGGTTGAGCTGAAACAAGCAAAAGGAAAGAATGATTCCTTCCTCCCATATTTGGGTTTACAGGGTGCAATCTAAAAAATAAACACTTGACACATATCCTTACTCCCTGACTACTGACAAAGCGGGAGAGAACTTGTGGCTCAATAGGTTAAAGCATCTGCTTAGCATGCAGACTGCCCAGGTTCGAATCCCGGAAGGGTGAGTTCTGACTGAAGAGAGTTAAATAACTCGAAATAGCTATCTCAGAAATCCCTTATTTCTTTGTCAACAATTTTAAACAACATATATATATTTGTGCTTGCAGGATGGCTCTGGGTTGAGCTGAAACAAGCAAAAGGAAAGAATGATTCCTTCCTCCCATATTTGGGTTTACAGGGTGCAATCTAAAAAATAAACACTTGACACATATCCTTACTCCCTGACTACTGACAAAGCGGGAGAGAACTTGTGGCCCAATAGGTTAAAGCATCTGCTTAGCATGCAGACTGCCCAGGTTCGAATCCCGGAAGGGTGAGTTCTGACTGAAGAGAGTTAAATAACTCGAAATAGCTATCTCAGAAATCCCTTATTTCTTTGTCAACAATTTTAAACAACATATATATATTTGTGCTTGCAGGATGGCTCTGGGTTGAGCTGAAACAAGCAAAAGGAAAGAATGATTCCTTCCTCCCATATTTGGGTTTACAGGGTGCAATCTAAAAAATAAACACTTGACACATATCCTTACTCCCTGACTACTGACAAAGCGGGAGAGAACTTGTGGCTCAATAGGTTAAAGCATCTGCTTAGCATGCAGACTGCCCAGGTTCGAATCCCGGAAGGGTGAGTTCTGACTGAAGAGAGTTAAATAACTCGAAATAGCTATCTCAGAAATCCCTTATTTCTTTGTCAACAATTTTAAACAACATATATATATTTGTGCTTGCAGGATGGCTCTGGGTTGAGCTGAAACAAGCAAAAGGAAAGAATGATTCCTTCCTCCCATATTTGGGTTTACAGGGTGCAATCTAAAAAATAAACACTTGACACATATCCTTACTCCCTGACTACTGACAAAGCGGGAGAGAACTTGTGGCTCAATAGGTTAAAGCATCTGCTTAGCATGCAGACTGCCCAGGTTCGAATCCCGGAAGGGTGAGTTCTGACTGAAGAGAGTTAAATAACTCGAAATAGCTATCTCAGAAATCCCTTATTTCTTTGTCAACAATTTTAAACAACATATATATATTTGTGCTTGCAGGATGGCTCTGGGTTGAGCTGAAACAAGCAAAAGGAAAGAATGATTCCTTCCTCCCATATTTGGGTTTACAGGGTGCAATCTAAAAAATAAACACTTGACACATATCCTTACTCCCTGACTACTGACAAAGCGGGAGAGAACTTGTGGCTCAATAGGTTAAAGCATCTGCTTAGCATGCAGACTGCCCAGGTTCGAATCCCGGAAGGGTGAGTTCTGACTGAAGAGAGTTAAATAACTCGAAATAGCTATCTCAGAAATCCCTTATTTCTTTGTCAACAATTTTAAACAACATATATATATTTGTGCTTGCAGGATGGCTCTGGGTTGAGCTGAAACAAGCAAAAGGAAAGAATGATTCCTTCCTCCCATATTTGGGTTTACAGGGTGCAATCTAAAAAATAAACACTTGACACATATCCTTACTCCCTGACTACTGACAAAGCGGGAGAGAACTTGTGGCTCAATAGGTTAAAGCATCTGCTTAGCATGCAGACTGCCCAGGTTCGAATCCCGGAAGGGTGAGTTCTGACTGAAGAGAGTTAAATAACTCGAAATAGCTATCTCAGAAATCCCTTATTTCTTTGTCAACAATTTTAAACAACATATATATATTTGTGCTTGCAGGATGGCTCTGGGTTGAGCTGAAACAAGCAAAAGGAAAGAATGATTCCTTCCTCCCATATTTGGGTTTACAGGGTGCAATCTAAAAAATAAACACTTGACACATATCCTTACTCCCTGACTACTGACAAAGCGGGAGAGAACTTGTGGCTCAATAGGTTAAAGCATCTGCTTAGCATGCAGACTGCCCAGGTTCGAATCCCGGAAGGGTGAGTTCTGACTGAAGAGAGTTAAATAACTCGAAATAGCTATCTCAGAAATCCCTTATTTCTTTGTCAACAATTTTAAACAACATATATATATATTTGTGCTTGCAGGATGGCTCTGGGTTGAGCTGAAACAAGCAAAAGGAAAGAATGATTCCTTCCTCCCATATTTGGGTTTACAGGGTGCAATCTAAAAAATAAACACTTGACACATATCCTTACTCCCTGACTACTGACAAAGCGGGAGAGAACTTGTGGCTCAATAGGTTAAAGCATCTGCTTAGCATGCAGACTGCCCAGGTTCGAATCCCGGAAGGGTGAGTTCTGACTGAAGAGAGTTAAATAACTCGAAATAGCTATCTCAGAAATCCCTTATTTCTTTGTCAACAATTTTAAACAACATATATATATTTGTGCTTGCAGGATGGCTCTGGGTTGAGCTGAAACAAGCAAAAGGAAAGAATGATTCCTTCCTCCCATATTTGGGTTTACAGGGTGCAATCTAAAAAATAAACACTTGACACATATCCTTACTCCCTGACTACTGACAAAGCGGGAGAGAACTTGTGGCTCAATAGGTTAAAGCATCTGCTTAGCATGCAGACTGCCCAGGTTCGAATCCCGGAAGGGTGAGTTCTGACTGAAGAGAGTTAAATAACTCGAAATAGCTATCTCAGAAATCCCTTATTTCTTTGTCAACAATTTTAAACAACATATATATATTTGTGCTTGCAGGATGGCTCTGGGTTGAGCTGAAACAAGCAAAAGGAAAGAATGATTCCTTCCTCCCATATTTGGGTTTACAGGGTGCAATCTAAAAAATAAACACTTGACACATATCCTTACTCCCTGACTACTGACAAAGCGGGAGAGAACTTGTGGCCCAATAGGTTAAAGCATCTGCTTAGCATGCAGACTGCCCAGGTTCGAATCCCGGAAGGGTGAGTTCTGACTGAAGAGAGTTAAATAACTCGAAATAGCTATCTCAGAAATCCCTTATTTCTTTGTCAACAATTTTAAACAACATATATATATTTGTGCTTGCAGGATGGCTCTGGGTTGAGCTGAAACAAGCAAAAGGAAAGAATGATTCCTTCCTCCCATATTTGGGTTTACAGGGTGCAATCTAAAAAATAAACACTTGACACATATCCTTACTCCCTGACTACTGACAAAGCGGGAGAGAACTTGTGGCCCAATAGGTTAAAGCATCTGCTTAGCATGCAGACTGCCCAGGTTCGAATCCCGGAAGGGTGAGTTCTGACTGAAGAGAGTTAAATAACTCGAAATAGCTATCTCAGAAATCCCTTATTTCTTTGTCAACAATTTTAAACAACATATATATATATTTGTGCTTGCAGGATGGCTCTGGGTTGAGCTGAAACAAGCAAAAGGAAAGAATGATTCCTTCCTCCCATATTTGGGTTTACAGGGTACAATCTAAAAAATAAACACTTGACACATATCCTTACTCCCTGACTACTGACAAAGCGGGAGAGAACTTGTGGCTCAATAGGTTAAAGCATCTGCTTAGCATGCAGACTGCCCAGGTTCGAATCCCGGAAGGGTGAGTTCTGACTGAAGAGAGTTAAATAACTCGAAATAGCTATCTCAGAAATCCCTTATTTCTTTGTCAACAATTTTAAACAACATATATATATTTGTGCTTGCAGGATGGCTCTGGGTTGAGCTGAAACAAGCAAAAGGAAAGAATGATTCCTTCCTCCCATATTTGGGTTTACAGGGTGCAATCTAAAAAATAAACACTTGACACATATCCTTACTCCCTGACTACTGACAAAGCGGGAGAGAACTTGTGGCTCAATAGGTTAAAGCATCTGCTTAGCATGCAGACTGCCCAGGTTCGAATCCCGGAAAGGGTGAGTTCTGACTGAAGAGAGTTAAATAACTCGAAATAGCTATCTCAGAAATCCCTTATTTCTTTGTCAACAATTTTAAACAACATATATATATTTGTGCTTGCAGGATGGCTCTGGGTTGAGCTGAAACAAGCAAAAGGAAAGAATGATTCCTTCCTCCCATATTTGGGTTTACAGGGTGCAATCTAAAAAATAAACACTTGACACATATCCTTACTCCCTGACTACTGACAAAGCGGGAGAGAACTTGTGGCCCAATAGGTTAAAGCATCTGCTTAGCATGCAAACTGCCCAGGTTCGAATCCCGGAAGGGTGAGTTCTGACTGAAGAGAGTTAAATAACTCGAAATAGCTATCTCAGAAATCCCTTATTTCTTTGTCAACAATTTTAAACAACATATATATATTTGTGCTTGCAGGATGGCTCTGGGTTGAGCTGAAACAAGCAAAAGGAAAGAATGATTCCTTCCTCCCATATTTGGGTTTACAGGGTGCAATCTAAAAAATAAACACTTGACACATATCCTTACTCCCTGACTACTGACAAAGCGGGAGAGAACTTGTGGCTCAATAGGTTAAAGCATCTGCTTAGCATGCAGACTGCCCAGGTTCGAATCCCGGAAGGGTGAGTTCTGACTGAAGAGAGTTAAATAACTCGAAATAGCTATCTCAGAAATCCCTTATTTCTTTGTCAACAATTTTAAACAACATATATATATATTTGTGCTTGCAGGATGGCTCTGGGTTGAGCTGAAACAAGCAAAAGGAAAGAATGATTCCTTCCTCCCATATTTGGGTTTACAGGGTGCAATCTAAAAAATAAACACTTGACACATATCCTTACTCCCTGACTACTGACAAAGCGGGAGAGAACTTGTGGCTCAATAGGTTAAAGCATCTGCTTAGCATGCAGACTGCCCAGGTTCGAATCCCGGAAGGGTGAGTTCTGACTGAAGAGAGTTAAATAACTCGAAATAGCTATCTCAGAAATCCCTTATTTCTTTGTCAACAATTTTAAACAACATATATATATTTGTGCTTGCAGGATGGCTCTGGGTTGAGCTGAAACAAGCAAAAGGAAAGAATGATTCCTTCCTCCCATATTTGGGTTTACAGGGTGCAATCTAAAAAATAAACACTTGACACATATCCTTACTCCCTGACTACTGACAAAGCGGGAGAGAACTTGTGGCCCAATAGGTTAAAGCATCTGCTTAGCATGCAGACTGCCCAGGTTCGAATCCCGGAAGGGTGAGTTCTGACTGAAGAGAGTTAAATAACTCGAAATAGCTATCTCAGAAATCCCTTATTTCTTTGTCAACAATTTTAAACAACATATATATATTTGTGCTTGCAGGATGGCTCTGGGTTGAGCTGAAACAAGCAAAAGGAAAGAATGATTCCTTCCTCCCATATTTGGGTTTACAGGGTGCAATCTAAAAAATAAACACTTGACACATATCCTTACTCCCTGACTACTGACAAAGCGGGAGAGAACTTGTGGCTCAATAGGTTAAAGCATCTGCTTAGCATGCAGACTGCCCAGGTTCGAATCCCGGAAGGGTGAGTTCTGACTGAAGAGAGTTAAATAACTCGAAATAGCTATCTCAGAAATCCCTTATTTCTTTGTCAACAATTTTAAACAACATATATATATTTGTGCTTGCAGGATGGCTCTGGGTTGAGCTGAAACAAGCAAAAGGAAAGAATGATTCCTTCCTCCCATATTTGGGTTTACAGGGTGCAATCTAAAAAATAAACACTTGACACATATCCTTACTCCCTGACTACTGACAAAGCGGGAGAGAACTTGTGGCTCAATAGGTTAAAGCATCTGCTTAGCATGCAGACTGCCCAGGTTCGAATCCCGGAAGGGTGAGTTCTGACTGAAGAGAGTTAAATAACTCGAAATAGCTATCTCAGAAATCCCTTATTTCTTTGTCAACAATTTTAAACAACATATATATATATTTGTGCTTGCAGGATGGCTCTGGGTTGAGCTGAAACAAGCAAAAGGAAAGAATGATTCCTTCCTCCCATATTTGGGTTTACAGGGTGCAATCTAAAAAATAAACACTTGACACATATCCTTACTCCCTGACTACTGACAAAGCGGGAGAGAACTTGTGGCTCAATAGGTTAAAGCATCTGCTTAGCATGCAGACTGCCCAGGTTCGAATCCCGGAAGGGTGAGTTCTGACTGAAGAGAGTTAAATAACTCGAAATAGCTATCTCAGAAATCCCTTATTTCTTTGTCAACAATTTTAAACAACATATATATATTTGTGCTTGCAGGATGGCTCTGGGTTGAGCTGAAACAAGCAAAAGGAAAGAATGATTCCTTCCTCCCATATTTGGGTTTACAGGGTGCAATCTAAAAAATAAACACTTGACACATATCCTTACTCCCTGACTACTGACAAAGCGGGAGAGAACTTGTGGCTCAATAGGTTAAAGCATCTGCTTAGCATGCAGACTGCCCAGGTTCGAATCCCGGAAGGGTGAGTTCTGACTGAAGAGAGTTAAATAACTCGAAATAGCTATCTCAGAAATCCCTTATTTCTTTGTCAACAATTTTAAACAACATATATATATTTGTGCTTGCAGGATGGCTCTGGGTTGAGCTGAAACAAGCAAAAGGAAAGAATGATTCCTTCCTCCCATATTTGGGTTTACAGGGTGCAATCTAAAAAATAAACACTTGACACATATCCTTACTCCCTGACTACTGACAAAGCGGGAGAGAACTTGTGGCTCAATAGGTTAAAGCATCTGCTTAGCATGCAGACTGCCCAGGTTCGAATCCCGGAAGGGTGAGTTCTGACTGAAGAGAGTTAAATAACTCGAAATAGCTATCTCAGAAATCCCTTATTTCTTTGTCAACAATTTTAAACAACATATATATATTTGTGCTTGCAGGATGGCTCTGGGTTGAGCTGAAACAAGCAAAAGGAAAGAATGATTCCTTCCTCCCATATTTGGGTTTACAGGGTGCAATCTAAAAAATAAACACTTGACACATATCCTTACTCCCTGACTACTGACAAAGCGGGAGAGAACTTGTGGCTCAATAGGTTAAAGCATCTGCTTAGCATGCAGACTGCCCAGGTTCGAATCCCGGAAGGGTGAGTTCTGACTGAAGAGAGTTAAATAACTCGAAATAGCTATCTCAGAAATCCCTTATTTCTTTGTCAACAATTTTAAACAACATATATATATTTGTGCTTGCAGGATGGCTCTGGGTTGAGCTGAAACAAGCAAAAGGAAAGAATGATTCCTTCCTCCCATATTTGGGTTTACAGGGTGCAATCTAAAAAATAAACACTTGACACATATCCTTACTCCCTGACTACTGACAAAGCGGGAGAGAACTTGTGGCTCAATAGGTTAAAGCATCTGCTTAGCATGCAGACTGCCCAGGTTCGAATCCCGGAAGGGTGAGTTCTGACTGAAGAGAGTTAAATAACTCGAAATAGCTATCTCAGAAATCCCTTATTTCTTTGTCAACAATTTTAAACAACATATATATATTTGTGCTTGCAGGATGGCTCTGGGTTGAGCTGAAACAAGCAAAAGGAAAGAATGATTCCTTCCTCCCATATTTGGGTTTACAGGGTGCAATCTAAAAAATAAACACTTGACACATATCCTTACTCCCTGACTACTGACAAAGCGGGAGAGAACTTGTGGCTCAATAGGTTAAAGCATCTGCTTAGCATGCAGACTGCCCAGGTTCGAATCCCGGAAGGGTGAGTTCTGACTGAAGAGAGTTAAATAACTCGAAATAGCTATCTCAGAAATCCCCTATTTCTTTGTCAACAATTTTAAACAACATATATATATTTGTGCTTGCAGGATGGCTCTGGGTTGAGCTGAAACAAGCAAAAGGAAAGAATGATTCCTTCCTCCCATATTTGGGTTTACAGGGTGCAATCTAAAAAATAAACACTTGACACATATCCTTACTCCCTGACTACTGACAAAGCGGGAGAGAACTTGTGGCTCAATAGGTTAAAGCATCTGCTTAGCATGCAGACTGCCCAGGTTCGAATCCCGGAAGGGTGAGTTCTGACTGAAGAGAGTTAAATAACTCGAAATAGCTATCTCAGAAATCCCTTATTTCTTTGTCAACAATTTTAAACAACATATATATATTTGTGCTTGCAGGATGGCTCTGGGTTGAGCTGAAACAAGCAAAAGGAAAGAATGATTCCTTCCTCCCATATTTGGGTTTACAGGGTGCAATCTAAAAAATAAACACTTGACACATATCCTTACTCCCTGACTACTGACAAAGCGGGAGAGAACTTGTGGCTCAATAGGTTAAAGCATCTGCTTAGCATGCAGACTGCCCAGGTTCGAATCCCGGAAGGGTGAGTTCTGACTGAAGAGAGTTAAATAACTCGAAATAGCTATCTCAGAAATCCCTTATTTCTTTGTCAACAATTTTAAACAACATATATATATTTGTGCTTGCAGGATGGCTCTGGGTTGAGCTGAAACAAGCAAAAGGAAAGAATGATTCCTTCCTCCCATATTTGGGTTTACAGGGTGCAATCTAAAAAATAAACACTTGACACATATCCTTACTCCCTGACTACTGACAAAGCGGGAGAGAACTTGTGGCTCAATAGGTTAAAGCATCTGCTTAGCATGCAGACTGCCCAGGTTCGAATCCCGGAAGGGTGAGTTCTGACTGAAGAGAGTTAAATAACTCGAAATAGCTATCTCAGAAATCCCTTATTTCTTTGTCAACAATTTTAAACAACATATATATATTTGTGCTTGCAGGATGGCTCTGGGTTGAGCTGAAACAAGCAAAAGGAAAGAATGATTCCTTCCTCCCATATTTGGGTTTACAGGGTGCAATCTAAAAAATAAACACTTGACACATATCCTTACTCCCTGACTACTGACAAAGCGGGAGAGAACTTGTGGCTCAATAGGTTAAAGCATCTGCTTAGCATGCAGACTGCCCAGGTTCGAATCCCGGAAGGGTGAGTTCTGACTGAAGAGAGTTAAATAACTCGAAATAGCTATCTCAGAAATCCCTTATTTCTTTGTCAACAATTTTAAACAACATATATATATTTGTGCTTGCAGGATGGCTCTGGGTTGAGCTGAAACAAGCAAAAGGAAAGAATGATTCCTTCCTCCCATATTTGGGTTTACAGGGTGCAATCTAAAAAATAAACACTTGACACATATCCTTACTCCCTGACTACTGACAAAGCGGGAGAGAACTTGTGGCTCAATAGGTTAAAGCATCTGCTTAGCATGCAGACTGCCCAGGTTCGAATCCCGGAAGGGTGAGTTCTGACTGAAGAGAGTTAAATAACTCGAAATAGCTATCTCAGAAATCCCTTATTTCTTTGTCAACAATTTTAAACAACATATATATATTTGTGCTTGCAGGATGGCTCTGGGTTGAGCTGAAACAAGCAAAAGGAAAGAATGATTCCTTCCTCCCATATTTGGGTTTACAGGGTGCAATCTAAAAAATAAACACTTGACACATATCCTTACTCCCTGACTACTGACAAAGCGGGAGAGAACTTGTGGCTCAATAGGTTAAAGCATCTGCTTAGCATGCAGACTGCCCAGGTTCGAATCCCGGAAGGGTGAGTTCTGACTGAAGAGAGTTAAATAACTCGAAATAGCTATCTCAGAAATCCCTTATTTCTTTGTCAACAATTTTAAACAACATATATATATTTGTGCTTGCAGGATGGCTCTGGGTTGAGCTGAAACAAGCAAAAGGAAAGAATGATTCCTTCCTCCCATATTTGGGTTTACAGGGTGCAATCTAAAAAATAAACACTTGACACATATCCTTACTCCCTGACTACTGACAAAGCGGGAGAGAACTTGTGGCTCAATAGGTTAAAGCATCTGCTTAGCATGCAGACTGCCCAGGTTCGAATCCCGGAAGGGTGAGTTCTGACTGAAGAGAGATAAATAACTCGAAATAGATATCTCAGAAATCCCTTATTTCTTTGTCAACAATTTTAAACAACATATATATATTTGTGCTTGCAGGATGGCTCTGGGTTGAGCTGAAACAAGCAAAAGGAAAGAATGATTCCTTCCTCCCATATTTGGGTTTACAGGGTGCAATCTAAAAAATAAACACTTGACACATATCCTTACTCCCTGACTACTGACAAAGCGGGAGAGAACTTGTGGCTCAATAGGTTAAAGCATCTGCTTAGCATGCAGACTGCCCAGGTTCGAATCCCGGAAGGGTGAGTTCTGACTGAAGAGAGTTAAATAACTCGAAATAGCTATCTCAGAAATCCCTTATTTCTTTGTCAACAATTTTAAACAACATATATATATTTGTGCTTGCAGGATGGCTCTGGGTTGAGCTGAAACAAGCAAAAGGAAAGAATGATTCCTTCCTCCCATATTTGGGTTTACAGGGTGCAATCTAAAAAATAAACACTTGACACATATCCTTACTCCCTGACTACTGACAAAGCGGGAGAGAACTTGTGGCTCAATAGGTTAAAGCATCTGCTTAGCATGCAGACTGCCCAGGTTCGAATCCCGGAAGGGTGAGTTCTGACTGAAGAGAGTTAAATAACTCGAAATAGCTATCTCAGAAATCCCTTATTTCTTTGTCAACAATTTTAAACAACATATATATATTTGTGCTTGCAGGATGGCTCTGGGTTGAGCTGAAACAAGCAAAAGGAAAGAATGATTCCTTCCTCCCATATTTGGGTTTACAGGGTGCAATCTAAAAAATAAACACTTGACACATATCCTTACTCCCTGACTACTGACAAAGCGGGAGAGAACTTGTGGCTCAATAGGTTAAAGCATCTGCTTAGCATGCAGACTGCCCAGGTTCGAATCCCGGAAGGGTGAGTTCTGACTGAAGAGAGTTAAATAACTCGAAATAGCTATCTCAGAAATCCCTTATTTCTTTGTCAACAATTTTAAACAACATATATATATTTGTGCTTGCAGGATGGCTCTGGGTTGAGCTGAAACAAGCAAAAGGAAAGAATGATTCCTTCCTCCCATATTTGGGTTTACAGGGTGCAATCTAAAAAATAAACACTTGACACATATCCTTACTCCCTGACTACTGACAAAGCGGGAGAGAACTTGTGGCTCAATAGGTTAAAGCATCTGCTTAGCATGCAGACTGCCCAGGTTCGAATCCCGGAAGGGTGAGTTCTGACTGAAGAGAGTTAAATAACTCGAAATAGCTATCTCAGAAATCCCTTATTTCTTTGTCAACAATTTTAAACAACATATATATATTTGTGCTTGCAGGATGGCTCTGGGTTGAGCTGAAACAAGCAAAAGGAAAGAATGATTCCTTCCTCCCATATTTGGGTTTACAGGGTGCAATCTAAAAAATAAACACTTGACACATATCCTTACTCCCTGACTACTGACAAAGCGGGAGAGAACTTGTGGCTCAATAGGTTAAAGCATCTGCTTAGCATGCAGACTGCCCAGGTTCGAATCCCGGAAGGGTGAGTTCTGACTGAAGAGAGTTAAATAACTCGAAATAGCTATCTCAGAAATCCCCTATTTCTTTGTCAACAATTTTAAACAACATATATATATTTGTGCTTGCAGGATGGCTCTGGGTTGAGCTGAAACAAGCAAAAGGAAAGAATGATTCCTTCCTCCCATATTTGGGTTTACAGGGTGCAATCTAAAAAATAAACACTTGACACATATCCTTACTCCCTGACTACTGACAAAGCGGGAGAGAACTTGTGGCTCAATAGGTTAAAGCATCTGCTTAGCATGCAGACTGCCCAGGTTCGAATCCCGGAAGGGTGAGTTCTGACTGAAGAGAGTTAAATAACTCGAAATAGCTATCTCAGAAATCCCTTATTTCTTTGTCAACAATTTTAAACAACATATATATATTTGTGCTTGCAGGATGGCTCTGGGTTGAGCTGAAACAAGCAAAAGGAAAGAATGATTCCTTCCTCCCATATTTGGGTTTACAGGGTGCAATCTAAAAAATAAACACTTGACACATATCCTTACTCCCTGACTACTGACAAAGCGGGAGAGAACTTGTGGCTCAATAGGTTAAAGCATCTGCTTAGCATGCAGACTGCCCAGGTTCGAATCCCGGAAGGGTGAGTTCTGACTGAAGAGAGTTAAATAACTCGAAATAGCTATCTCAGAAATCCCTTATTTCTTTGTCAACAATTTTAAACAACATATATATATTTGTGCTTGCAGGATGGCTCTGGGTTGAGCTGAAACAAGCAAAAGGAAAGAATGATTCCTTCCTCCCATATTTGGGTTTACAGGGTGCAATCTAAAAAATAAACACTTGACACATATCCTTACTCCCTGACTACTGACAAAGCGGGAGAGAACTTGTGGCTCAATAGGTTAAAGCATCTGCTTAGCATGCAGACTGCCCAGGTTCGAATCCCGGAAGGGTGAGTTCTGACTGAAGAGAGTTAAATAACTCGAAATAGCTATCTCAGAAATCCCTTATTTCTTTGTCAACAATTTTAAACAACATATATATATTTGTGCTTGCAGGATGGCTCTGGGTTGAGCTGAAACAAGCAAAAGGAAAGAATGATTCCTTCCTCCCATATTTGGGTTTACAGGGTGCAATCTAAAAAATAAACACTTGACACATATCCTTACTCCCTGACTACTGACAAAGCGGGAGAGAACTTGTGGCTCAATAGGTTAAAGCATCTGCTTAGCATGCAGACTGCCCAGGTTCGAATCCCGGAAGGGTGAGTTCTGACTGAAGAGAGTTAAATAACTCGAAATAGCTATCTCAGAAATCCCTTATTTCTTTGTCAACAATTTTAAACAACATATATATATTTGTGCTTGCAGGATGGCTCTGGGTTGAGCTGAAACAAGCAAAAGGAAAGAATGATTCCTTCCTCCCATATTTGGGTTTACAGGGTGCAATCTAAAAAATAAACACTTGACACATATCCTTACTCCCTGACTACTGACAAAGCGGGAGAGAACTTGTGGCTCAATAGGTTAAAGCATCTGCTTAGCATGCAGACTGCCCAGGTTCGAATCCCGGAAGGGTGAGTTCTGACTGAAGAGAGTTAAATAACTCGAAATAGCTATCTCAGAAATCCCTTATTTCTTTGTCAACAATTTTAAACAACATATATATATTTGTGCTTGCAGGATGGCTCTGGGTTGAGCTGAAACAAGCAAAAGGAAAGAATGATTCCTTCCTCCCATATTTGGGTTTACAGGGTGCAATCTAAAAAATAAACACTTGACACATATCCTTACTCCCTGACTACTGACAAAGCGGGAGAGAACTTGTGGCTCAATAGGTTAAAGCATCTGCTTAGCATGCAGACTGCCCAGGTTCGAATCCCGGAAGGGTGAGTTCTGACTGAAGAGAGTTAAATAACTCGAAATAGCTATCTCAGAAATCCCTTATTTCTTTGTCAACAATTTTAAACAACATATATATATTTGTGCTTGCAGGATGGCTCTGGGTTGAGCTGAAACAAGCAAAAGGAAAGAATGATTCCTTCCTCCCATATTTGGGTTTACAGGGTGCAATCTAAAAAATAAACACTTGACACATATCCTTACTCCCTGACTACTGACAAAGCGGGAGAGAACTTGTGGCTCAATAGGTTAAAGCATCTGCTTAGCATGCAGACTGCCCAGGTTCGAATCCCGGAAGGGTGAGTTCTGACTGAAGAGAGTTAAATAACTCGAAATAGCTATCTCAGAAATCCCTTATTTCTTTGTCAACAATTTTAAACAACATATATATATTTGTGCTTGCAGGATGGCTCTGGGTTGAGCTGAAACAAGCAAAAGGAAAGAATGATTCCTTCCTCCCATATTTGGGTTTACAGGGTGCAATCTAAAAAATAAACACTTGACACATATCCTTACTCCCTGACTACTGACAAAGCGGGAGAGAACTTGTGGCTCAATAGGTTAAAGCATCTGCTTAGCATGCAGACTGCCCAGGTTCGAATCCCGGAAGGGTGAGTTCTGACTGAAGAGAGTTAAATAACTCGAAATAGCTATCTCAGAAATCCCTTATTTCTTTGTCAACAATTTTAAACAACATATATATATTTGTGCTTGCAGGATGGCTCTGGGTTGAGCTGAAACAAGCAAAAGGAAAGAATGATTCCTTCCTCCCATATTTGGGTTTACAGGGTGCAATCTAAAAAATAAACACTTGACACATATCCTTACTCCCTGACTACTGACAAAGCGGGAGAGAACTTGTGGCTCAATAGGTTAAAGCATCTGCTTAGCATGCAGACTGCCCAGGTTGGAATCCCGGAAGGGTGAGTTCTGACTGAAGAGAGTTAAATAACTCGAAATAGCTATCTCAGAAATCCCTTATTTCTTTGGCAACAATTTTAAACAACATATATATATTTGTGCTTGCAGGATGGCTCTGGGTTGAGCTGAAACAAGCAAAAGGAAAGAATGATTCCTTCCTCCCATATTTGGGTTTACAGGGTGCAATCTAAAAAATAAACACTTGACACATATCCTTACTCCCTGACTACTGACAAAGCGGGAGAGAACTTGTGGCTCAATAGGTTAAAGCATCTGCTTAGCATGCAGACTGCCCAGGTTCGAATCCCGGAAGGGTGAGTTCTGACTGAAGAGAGTTAAATAACTCGAAATAGCTATCTCAGAAATCCCTTATTTCTTTGTCAACAATTTTAAACAACATATATATATTTGTGCTTGCAGGATGGCTCTGGGTTGAGCTGAAACAAGCAAAAGGAAAGAATGATTCCTTCCTCCCATATTTGGGTTTACAGGGTGCAATCTAAAAAATAAACACTTGACACATATCCTTACTCCCTGACTACTGACAAAGCGGGAGAGAACTTGTGGCTCAATAGGTTAAAGCATCTGCTTAGCATGCAGACTGCCCAGGTTCGAATCCCGGAAGGGTGAGTTCTGACTGAAGAGAGTTAAATAACTCGAAATAGCTATCTCAGAAATCCCTTATTTCTTTGTCAACAATTTTAAACAACATATATATATTTGTGCTTGCAGGATGGCTCTGGGTTGAGCTGAAACAAGCAAAAGGAAAGAATGATTCCTTCCTCCCATATTTGGGTTTACAGGGTGCAATCTATAAAATAAACACTTGACACATATCCTTACTCCCTGACTACTGACAAAGCGGGAGAGAACTTGTGGCTCAATAGGTTAAAGCATCTGCTTAGCATGCAGACTGCCCAGGTTCGAATCCCGGAAGGGTGAGTTCTGACTGAAGAGAGTTAAATAACTCGAAATAGCTATCTCAGAAATCCCTTATTTCTTTGTCAACAATTTTAAACAACATATATATATTTGTGCTTGCAGGATGGCTCTGGGTTGAGCTGAAACAAGCAAAAGGAAAGAATGATTCCTTCCTCCCATATTTGGGTTTACAGGGTGCAATCTAAAAAATAAACACTTGACACATATCCTTACTCCCTGACTACTGACAAAGCGGGAGAGAACTTGTGGCTCAATAGGTTAAAGCATCTGCTTAGCATGCAGACTGCCCAGGTTCGAATCCCGGAAGGGTGAGTTCTGACTGAAGAGAGTTAAATAACTCGAAATAGCTATCTCAGAAATCCCTTATTTCTTTGTCAACAATTTTAAACAACATATATATATTTGTGCTTGCAGGATGGCTCTGGGTTGAGCTGAAACAAGCAAAAGGAAAGAATGATTCCTTCCTCCCATATTTGGGTTTACAGGGTGCAATCTAAAAAATAAACACTTGACACATATCCTTACTCCCTGACTACTGACAAAGCGGGAGAGAACTTGTGGCTCAATAGGTTAAAGCATCTGCTTAGCATGCAGACTGCCCAGGTTCGAATCCCGGAAGGGTGAGTTCTGACTGAAGAGAGTTAAATAACTCGAAATAGCTATCTCAGAAATCCCTTATTTCTTTGTCAACAATTTTAAACAACATATATATATTTGTGCTTGCAGGATGGCTCTGGGTTGAGCTGAAACAAGCAAAAGGAAAGAATGATTCCTTCCTCCCATATTTGGGTTTACAGGGTGCAATCTAAAAAATAAACACTTGACACATATCCTTACTCCCTGACTACTGACAAAGCGGGAGAGAACTTGTGGCTCAATAGGTTAAAGCATCTGCTTAGCATGCAGACTGCCCAGGTTCGAATCCCGGAAGGGTGAGTTCTGACTGAAGAGAGTTAAATAACTCGAAATAGCTATCTCAGAAATCCCTTATTTCTTTGTCAACAATTTTAAACAACATATATATATTTGTGCTTGCAGGATGGCTCTGGGTTGAGCTGAAACAAGCAAAAGGAAAGAATGATTCCTTCCTCCCATATTTGGGTTTACAGGGTGCAATCTAAAAAATAAACACTTGACACATATCCTTACTCCCTGACTACTGACAAAGCGGGAGAGAACTTGTGGCTCAATAGGTTAAAGCATCTGCTTAGCATGCAGACTGCCCAGGTTCGAATCCCGGAAGGGTGAGTTCTGACTGAAGAGAGTTAAATAACTCGAAATAGCTATCTCAGAAATCCCTTATTTCTTTGTCAACAATTTTAAACAACATATATATATTTGTGCTTGCAGGATGGCTCTGGGTTGAGCTGAAACAAGCAAAAGGAAAGAATGATTCCTTCCTCCCATATTTGGGTTTACAGGGTGCAATCTAAAAAATAAACACTTGACACATATCCTTACTCCCTGACTACTGACAAAGCGGGAGAGAACTTGTGGCTCAATAGGTTAAAGCATCTGCTTAGCATGCAGACTGCCCAGGTTCGAATCCCGGAAGGGTGAGTTCTGACTGAAGAGAGTTAAATAACTTGAAATAGCTATCTCAGAAATCCCTTATTTCTTTGGCAACAATTTTAAACAACATATATATATTTGTGCTTGCAGGATGGCTCTGGGTTGAGCTGAAACAAGCAAAAGGAAAGAATGATTCCTTCCTCCCATATTTGGGTTTACAGGGTGCAATCTAAAAAATAAACACTTGACACATATCCTTACTCCCTGACTACTGACAAAGCGGGAGAGAACTTGTGGCTCAATAGGTTAAAGCATCTGCTTAGCATGCAGACTGCCCAGGTTCGAATCCCGGAAGGGTGAGTTCTGACTGAAGAGAGTTAAATAACTCGAAATAGCTATCTCAGAAATCCCTTATTTCTTTGTCAACAATTTTAAACAACATATATATATTTGTGCTTGCAGGATGGCTCTGGGTTGAGCTGAAACAAGCAAAAGGAAAGAATGATTCCTTCCTCCCATATTTGGGTTTACAGGGTGCAATCTAAAAAATAAACACTTGACACATATCCTTACTCCCTGACTACTGACAAAGCGGGAGAGAACTTGTGGCTCAATAGGTTAAAGCATCTGCTTAGCATGCAGACTGCCCAGGTTCGAATCCCGGAAGGGTGAGTTCTGACTGAAGAGAGTTAAATAACTCGAAATAGCTATCTCAGAAATCCCTTATTTCTTTGTCAACAATTTTAAACAACATATATATATTTGTGCTTGCAGGATGGCTCTGGGTTGAGCTGAAACAAGCAAAAGGAAAGAATGATTCCTTCCTCCCATATTTGGGTTTACAGGGTGCAATCTAAAAAATAAACACTTGACACATATCCTTACTCCCTGACTACTGACAAAGCGGGAGAGAACTTGTGGCTCAATAGGTTAAAGCATCTGCTTAGCATGCAGACTGCCCAGGTTCGAATCCCGGAAGGGTGAGTTCTGACTGAAGAGAGTTAAATAACTCGAAATAGCTATCTCAGAAATCCCTTATTTCTTTGTCAACAATTTTAAACAACATATATATATTTGTGCTTGCAGGATGGCTCTGGGTTGAGCTGAAACAAGCAAAAGGAAAGAATGATTCCTTCCTCCCATATTTGGGTTTACAGGGTGCAATCTAAAAAATAAACACTTGACACATATCCTTACTCCCTGACTACTGACAAAGCGGGAGAGAACTTGTGGCTCAATAGGTTAAAGCATCTGCTTAGCATGCAGACTGCCCAGGTTCGAATCCCGGAAGGGTGAGTTCTGACTGAAGAGAGTTAAATAACTCGAAATAGCTATCTCAGAAATCCCTTATTTCTTTGTCAACAATTTTAAACAACATATATATATTTGTGCTTGCAGGATGGCTCTGGGTTGAGCTGAAACAAGCAAAAGGAAAGAATGATTCCTTCCTCCCATATTTGGGTTTACAGGGTGCAATCTAAAAAATAAACACTTGACACATATCCTTACTCCCTGACTACTGACAAAGCGGGAGAGAACTTGTGGCCCAATAGGTTAAAGCATCTGCTTAGCATGCAGACTGCCCAGGTTCGAATCCCGGAAGGGTGAGTTCTGACTGAAGAGAGTTAAATAACTCGAAATAGCTATCTCAGAAATCCCTTATTTCTTTGTCAACAATTTTAAACAACATATATATATTTGTGCTTGCAGGATGGCTCTGGGTTGAGCTGAAACAAGCAAAAGGAAAGAATGATTCCTTCCTCCCATATTTGGGTTTACAGGGTGCAATCTAAAAAATAAACACTTGACACATATCCTTACTCCCTGACTACTGACAAAGCGGGAGAGAACTTGTGGCCCAATAGGTTAAAGCATCTGCTTAGCATGCAGACTGCCCAGGTTCGAATCCCGGAAGGGTGAGTTCTGACTGAAGAGAGTTAAATAACTCGAAATAGCTATCTCAGAAATCCCTTATTTCTTTGTCAACAATTTTAAACAACATATATATATTTGTGCTTGCAGGATGGCTCTGGGTTGAGCTGAAACAAGCAAAAGGAAAGAATGATTCCTTCCTCCCATATTTGGGTTTACAGGGTGCAATCTAAAAAATAAACACTTGACACATATCCTTACTCCCTGACTACTGACAAAGCGGGAGAGAACTTGTGGCTCAATAGGTTAAAGCATCTGCTTAGCATGCAGACTGCCCAGGTTCGAATCCCGGAAGGGTGAGTTCTGACTGAAGAGAGTTAAATAACTCGAAATAGCTATCTCAGAAATCCCTTATTTCTTTGTCAACAATTTTAAACAACATATATATATTTGTGCTTGCAGGATGGCTCTGGGTTGAGCTGAAACAAGCAAAAGGAAAGAATGATTCCTTCCTCCCATATTTGGGTTTACAGGGTGCAATCTAAAAAATAAACACTTGACACATATCCTTACTCCCTGACTACTGACAAAGCGGGAGAGAACTTGTGGCTCAATAGGTTAAAGCATCTGCTTAGCATGCAGACTGCCCAGGTTCGAATCCCGGAAGGGTGAGTTCTGACTGAAGAGAGTTAAATAACTCGAAATAGCTATCTCAGAAATCCCTTATTTCTTTGTCAACAATTTTAAACAACATATATATATTTGTGCTTGCAGGATGGCTCTGGGTTGAGCTGAAACAAGCAAAAGGAAAGAATGATTCCTTCCTCCCATATTTGGGTTTACAGGGTGCAATCTAAAAAATAAACACTTGACACATATCCTTACTCCCTGACTACTGACAAAGCGGGAGAGAACTTGTGGCTCAATAGGTTAAAGCATCTGCTTAGCATGCAGACTGCCCAGGTTCGAATCCCGGAAGGGTGAGTTCTGACTGAAGAGAGTTAAATAACTCGAAATAGCTATCTCAGAAATCCCTTATTTCTTTGTCAACAATTTTAAACAACATATATATATTTGTGCTTGCAGGATGGCTCTGGGTTGAGCTGAAACAAGCAAAAGGAAAGAATGATTCCTTCCTCCCATATTTGGGTTTACAGGGTGCAATCTAAAAAATAAACACTTGACACATATCCTTACTCCCTGACTACTGACAAAGCGGGAGAGAACTTGTGGCTCAATAGGTTAAAGCATCTGCTTAGCATGCAGACTGCCCAGGTTCGAATCCCGGAAGGGTGAGTTCTGACTGAAGAGAGTTAAATAACTCGAAATAGCTATCTCAGAAATCCCTTATTTCTTTGTCAACAATTTTAAACAACATATATATATTTGTGCTTGCAGGATGGCTCTGGGTTGAGCTGAAACAAGCAAAAGGAAAGAATGATTCCTTCCTCCCATATTTGGGTTTACAGGGTGCAATCTAAAAAATAAACACTTGACACATATCCTTACTCCCTGACTACTGACAAAGCGGGAGAGAACTTGTGGCTCAATAGGTTAAAGCATCTGCTTAGCATGCAGACTTCCCAGGTTCGAATCCCGGAAGGGTGAGTTCTGACTGAAGAGAGTTAAATAACTCGAAATAGCTATCTCAGAAATCCCTTATTTCTTTGTCAACAATTTTAAACAACATATATATATTTGTGCTTGCAGGATGGCTCTGGGTTGAGCTGAAACAAGCAAAAGGAAAGAATGATTCCTTCCTCCCATATTTGGGTTTACAGGGTGCAATCTAAAAAATAAACACTTGACACATATCCTTACTCCCTGACTACTGACAAAGCGGGAGAGAACTTGTGGCTCAATAGGTTAAAGCATCTGCTTAGCATGCAGACTGCCCAGGTTCGAATCCCGGAAGGGTGAGTTCTGACTGAAGAGAGTTAAATAACTCGAAATAGCTATCTCAGAAATCCCTTATTTCTTTGTCAACAATTTTAAACAACATATATATATTTGTGCTTGCAGGATGGCTCTGGGTTGAGCTGAAACAAGCAAAAGGAAAGAATGATTCCTTCCTCCCATATTTGGGTTTACAGGGTGCAATCTAAAAAATAAACACTTGACACATATCCTTACTCCCTGACTACTGACAAAGCGGGAGAGAACTTGTGGCTCAATAGGTTAAAGCATCTGCTTAGCATGCAGACTGCCCAGGTTCGAATCCCGGAAGGGTGAGTTCTGACTGAAGAGAGTTAAATAACTCGAAATAGCTATCTCAGAAATCCCTTATTTCTTTGTCAACAATTTTAAACAACATATATATATTTGTGCTTGCAGGATGGCTCTGGGTTGAGCTGAAACAAGCAAAAGGAAAGAATGATTCCTTCCTCCCATATTTGGGTTTAAAGGGTGCAATCTAAAAAATAAACACTTGACACATATCCTTACTCCCTGACTACTGACAAAGCGGGAGAGAACTTGTGGCCCAATAGGTTAAAGCATCTGCTTAGCATGCAGACTGCCCAGGTTCGAATCCCGGAAGGGTGAGTTCTGACTGAAGAGAGTTAAATAACTCGAAATAGCTATCTCAGAAATCCCTTATTTCTTTGTCAACAATTTTAAACAACATATATATATTTGTGCTTGCAGGATGGCTCTGGGTTGAGCTGAAACAAGCAAAAGGAAAGAATGATTCCTTCCTCCCATATTTGGGTTTACAGGGTGCAATCTAAAAAATAAACACTTGACACATATCCTTACTCCCTGACTACTGACAAAGCGGGAGAGAACTTGTGGCCCAATAGGTTAAAGCATCTGCTTAGCATGCAGACTGCCCAGGTTCGAATCCCGGAAGGGTGAGTTCTGACTGAAGAGAGTTAAATAACTCGAAATAGCTATCTCAGAAATCCCTTATTTCTTTGTCAACAATTTTAAACAACATATATATATTTGTGCTTGCAGGATGGCTCTGGGTTGAGCTGAAACAAGCAAAAGGAAAGAATGATTCCTTCCTCCCATATTTGGGTTTACAGGGTGCAATCTAAAAAATAAACACTTGACACATATCCTTACTCCCTGACTACTGACAAAGCGGGAGAGAACTTGTGGCTCAATAGGTTAAAGCATCTGCTTAGCATGCAGACTGCCCAGGTTCGAATCCCGGAAGGGTGAGTTCTGACTGAAGAGAGTTAAATAACTCGAAATAGCTATCTCAGAAATCCCTTATTTCTTTGTCAACAATTTTAAACAACATATATATATTTGTGCTTGCAGGATGGCTCTGGGTTGAGCTGAAACAAGCAAAAGGAAAGAATGATTCCTTCCTCCCATATTTGGGTTTACAGGGTGCAATCTAAAAAATAAACACTTGACACATATCCTTACTCCCTGACTACTGACAAAGCGGGAGAGAACTTGTGGCTCAATAGGTTAAAGCATCTGCTTAGCATGCAGACTGCCCAGGTTCGAATCCCGGAAGGGTGAGTTCTGACTGAAGAGAGTTAAATAACTCGAAATAGCTATCTCAGAAATCCCTTATTTCTTTGTCAACAATTTTAAACAACATATATATATTTGTGCTTGCAGGATGGCTCTGGGTTGAGCTGAAACAAGCAAAAGGAAAGAATGATTCCTTCCTCCCATATTTGGGTTTACAGGGTGCAATCTAAAAAATAAACACTTGACACATATCCTTACTCCCTGACTACTGACAAAGCGGGAGAGAACTTGTGGCTCAATAGGTTAAAGCATCTGCTTAGCATGCAGACTGCCCAGGTTCGAATCCCGGAAGGGTGAGTTCTGACTGAAGAGAGTTAAATAACTCGAAATAGCTATCTCAGAAATCCCTTATTTCTTTGTCAACAATTTTAAACAACATATATATATTTGTGCTTGCAGGATGGCTCTGGGTTGAGCTGAAACAAGCAAAAGGAAAGAATGATTCCTTCCTCCCATATTTGGGTTTACAGGGTGCAATCTAAAAAATAAACACTTGACACATATCCTTACTCCCTGACTACTGACAAAGCGGGAGAGAACTTGTGGCTCAATAGGTTAAAGCATCTGCTTAGCATGCAGACTGCCCAGGTTCGAATCCCGGAAGGGTGAGTTCTGACTGAAGAGAGTTAAATAACTCGAAATAGCTATCTCAGAAATCCCTTATTTCTTTGTCAACAATTTTAAACAACATATATATATTTGTGCTTGCAGGATGGCTCTGGGTTGAGCTGAAACAAGCAAAAGGAAAGAATGATTCCTTCCTCCCATATTTGGGTTTACAGGGTGCAATCTAAAAAATAAACACTTGACACATATCCTTACTCCCTGACTACTGACAAAGCGGGAGAGAACTTGTGGCTCAATAGGTTAAAGCATCTGCTTAGCATGCAGACTGCCCAGGTTCGAATCCCGGAAGGGTGAGTTCTGACTGAAGAGAGTTAAATAACTCGAAATAGCTATCTCAGAAATCCCTTATTTCTTTGTCAACAATTTTAAACAACCTATATATATTTGTGCTTGCAGGATGGCTCTGGGTTGAGCTGAAACAAGCAAAAGGAAAGAATGATTCCTTCCTCCCATATTTGGGTTTACAGGGTGCAATCTAAAAAATAAACACTTGACACATATCCTTACTCCCTGACTACTGACAAAGCGGGAGAGAACTTGTGGCTCAATAGGTTAAAGCATCTGCTTAGCATGCAGACTGCCCAGGTTCGAATCCCAGAAGGGTGAGTTCTGACTGAAGAGAGTTAAATAACTCGAAATAGCTATCTCAGAAATCCCTTATTTCTTTGTCAACAATTTTAAACAACATATATATATTTGTGCTTGCAGGATGGCTCTGGGTTGAGCTGAAACAAGCAAAAGGAAAGAATGATTCCTTCCTCCCATATTTGGGTTTACAGGGTGCAATCTAAAAAATAAACACTTGACACATATCCTTACTCCCTGACTACTGACAAAGCGGGAGAGAACTTGTGGCTCAATAGGTTAAAGCATCTGCTTAGCATGCAGACTGCCCAGGTTCGAATCCCGGAAGGGTGAGTTCTGACTGAAGAGAGTTAAATAACTCGAAATAGCTATCTCAGAAATCCCTTATTTCTTTGTCAACAATTTTAAACAACATATATATATTTGTGCTTGCAGGATGGCTCTGGGTTGAGCTGAAACAAGCAAAAGGAAAGAATGATTCCTTCCTCCCATATTTGGGTTTACAGGGTGCAATCTAAAAAATAAACACTTGACACATATCCTTACTCCCTGACTACTGACAAAGCGGGAGAGAACTTGTGGCCCAATAGGTTAAAGCATCTGCTTAGCATGCAGACTGCCCAGGTTCGAATCCCGGAAGGGTGAGTTCTGACTGAAGAGAGTTAAATAACTCGAAATAGCTATCTCAGAAATCCCTTATTTCTTTGTCAACAATTTTAAACAACATATATATATTTGTGCTTGCAGGATGGCTCTGGGTTGAGCTGAAACAAGCAAAAGGAAAGAATGATTCCTTCCTCCCATATTTGGGTTTACAGGGTGCAATCTAAAAAATAAACACTTGACACATATCCTTACTCCCTGACTACTGACAAAGCGGGAGAGAACTTGTGGCCCAATAGGTTAAAGCATCTGCTTAGCATGCAGACTGCCCAGGTTCGAATCCCGGAAGGGTGAGTTCTGACTGAAGAGAGTTAAATAACTCGAAATAGCTATCTCAGAAATCCCTTATTTCTTTGTCAACAATTTTAAACAACATATATATATTTGTGCTTGCAGGATGGCTCTGGGTTGAGCTGAAACAAGCAAAAGGAAAGAATGATTCCTTCCTCCCATATTTGGGTTTACAGGGTGCAATCTAAAAAATAAACACTTGACACATATCCTTACTCCCTGACTACTGACAAAGCGGGAGAGAACTTGTGGCTCAATAGGTTAAAGCATCTGCTTAGCATGCAGACTGCCCAGGTTCGAATCCCGGAAGGGTGAGTTCTGACTGAAGAGAGTTAAATAACTCGAAATAGCTATCTCAGAAATCCCTTATTTCTTTGTCAACAATTTTAAACAACATATATATATTTGTGCTTGCAGGATGGCTCTGGGTTGAGCTGAAACAAGCAAAAGGAAAGAATGATTCCTTCCTCCCATATTTGGGTTTACAGGGTGCAATCTAAAAAATAAACACTTGACACATATCCTTACTCCCTGACTACTGACAAAGCGGGAGAGAACTTGTGGCCCAATAGGTTAAAGCATCTGCTTAGCATGCAGACTGCCCAGGTTCGAATCCCGGAAGGGTGAGTTCTGACTGAAGAGAGTTAAATAACTCGAAATAGCTATCTCAGAAATCCCTTATTTCTTTGTCAACAATTTTAAACAACATATATATATTTGTGCTTGCAGGATGGCTCTGGGTTGAGCTGAAACAAGCAAAAGGAAAGAATGATTCCTTCCTCCCATATTTGGGTTTACAGGGTGCAATCTAAAAAATAAACACTTGACACATATCCTTACTCCCTGACTACTGACAAAGCGGGAGAGAACTTGTGGCCCAATAGGTTAAAGCATCTGCTTAGCATGCAGACTGCCCAGGTTCGAATCCCGGAAGGGTGAGTTCTGACTGAAGAGAGTTAAATAACTCGAAATAGCTATCTCAGAAATCCCTTATTTCTTTGTCAACAATTTTAAACAACATATATATATTTGTGCTTGCAGGGTGGCTCTGGGTTGAGCTGAAACAAGCAAAAGGAAAGAATGATTCCTTCCTCCCATATTTGGGTTTACAGGGTGCAATCTAAAAAATAAACACTTGACACATATCCTTACTCCCTGACTACTGACAAAGCGGGAGAGAACTTGTGGCCCAATAGGTTAAAGCATCTGCTTAGCATGCAGACTGCCCAGGTTCGAATCCCGGAAGGGTGAGTTCTGACTGAAGAGAGTTAAATAACTCGAAATAGCTATCTCAGAAATCCCTTATTTCTTTGTCAACAATTTTAAACAACATATATATATTTGTGCTTGCAGGATGGCTCTGGGTTGAGCTGAAACAAGCAAAAGGAAAGAATGATTCCTTCCTCCCATATTTGGGTTTACAGGGTGCAATCTAAAAAATAAACACTTGACACATATCCTTACTCCCTGACTACTGACAAAGCGGGAGAGAACTTGTGGCTCAATAGGTTAAAGCATCTGCTTAGCATGCAGACTGCCCAGGTTCGAATCCCGGAAGGGTGAGTTCTGACTGAAGAGAGTTAAATAACTCGAAATAGCTATCTCAGAAATCCCTTATTTCTTTGTCAACAATTTTAAACAACATATATATATTTGTGCTTGCAGGATGGCTCTGGGTTGAGCTGAAACAAGCAAAAGGAAAGAATGATTCCTTCCTCCCATATTTGGGTTTACAGGGTGCAATCTAAAAAATAAACACTTGACACATATCCTTACTCCCTGACTACTGACAAAGCGGGAGAGAACTTGTGGCCCAATAGGTTAAAGCATCTGCTTAGCATGCAGACTGCCCAGGTTCGAATCCCGGAAGGGTGAGTTCTGACTGAAGAGAGTTAAATAACTCGAAATAGCTATCTCAGAAATCCCTTATTTCTTTGTCAACAATTTTAAACAACATATATATATTTGTGCTTGCAGGATGGCTCTGGGTTGAGCTGAAACAAGCAAAAGGAAAGAATGATTCCTTCCTCCCATATTTGGGTTTACAGGGTGCAATCTAAAAAATAAACACTTGACACATATCCTTACTCCCTGACTACTGACAAAGCGGGAGAGAACTTGTGGCTCAATAGGTTAAAGCATCTGCTTAGCATGCAGACTGCCCAGGTTCGAATCCCGGAAGGGTGAGTTCTGACTGAAGAGAGTTAAATAACTCGAAATAGCTATCTCAGAAATCCCTTATTTCTTTGTCAACAATTTTAAACAACATATATATATTTGTGCTTGCAGGATGGCTCTGGGTTGAGCTGAAACAAGCAAAAGGAAAGAATGATTCCTTCCTCCCATATTTGGGTTTACAGGGTGCAATCTAAAAAATAAACACTTGACACATATCCTTACTCCCTGACTACTGACAAAGCGGGAGAGAACTTGTGGCTCAATAGGTTAAAGCATCTGCTTAGCATGCAGACTGCCCAGGTTCGAATCCCGGAAGGGTGAGTTCTGACTGAAGAGAGTTAAATAACTCGAAATAGCTATCTCAGAAATCCCTTATTTCTTTGTCAACAATTTTAAACAACATATATATATTTGTGCTTGCAGGATGGCTCTGGGTTGAGCTGAAACAAGCAAAAGGAAAGAATGATTCCTTCCTCCCATATTTGGGTTTACAGGGTGCAATCTAAAAAATAAACACTTGACACATATCCTTACTCCCTGACTACTGACAAAGCGGGAGAGAACTTGTGGCTCAATAGGTTAAAGCATCTGCTTAGCATGCAGACTGCCCAGGTTCGAATCCCGGAAGGGTGAGTTCTGAGTGAAGAGAGTTAAATAACTCGAAATAGCTATCTCAGAAATCCCTTATTTCTTTGTCAACAATTTTAAACAACATATATATATTTGTGCTTGCAGGATGGCTCTGGGTTGAGCTGAAACAAGCAAAAGGAAAGAATGATTCCTTCCTCCCATATTTGGGTTTACAGGGTGCAATCTAAAAAATAAACACTTGACACATATCCTTACTCCCTGACTACTGACAAAGCGGGAGAGAACTTGTGGCTCAATAGGTTAAAGCATCTGCTTAGCATGCAGACTGCCCAGGTTCGAATCCCGGAAGGGTGAGTTCTGACTGAAGAGAGTTAAATAACTCGAAATAGCTATCTCAGAAATCCCCTATTTCTTTGTCAACAATTTTAAACAACATATATATATTTGTGCTTGCAGGATGGCTCTGGGTTGAGCTGAAACAAGCAAAAGGAAAGAATGATTCCTTCCTCCCATATTTGGGTTTACAGGGTGCAATCTAAAAAATAAACACTTGACACATATCCTTACTCCCTGACTACTGACAAAGCGGGAGAGAACTTGTGGCTCAATAGGTTAAAGCATCTGCTTAGCATGCAGACTGCCCAGGTTCGAATCCCGGAAGGGTGAGTTCTGACTGAAGAGAGTTAAATAACTCGAAATAGCTATCTCAGAAATCCCTTATTTCTTTGTCAACAATTTTAAACAACATATATATATTTGTGCTTGCAGGATGGCTCTGGGTTGAGCTGAAACAAGCAAAAGGAAAGAATGATTCCTTCCTCCCATATTTGGGTTTACAGGGTGCAATCTAAAAAATAAACACTTGACACATATCCTTACTCCCTGACTACTGACAAAGCGGGAGAGAACTTGTGGCCCAATAGGTTAAAGCATCTGCTTAGCATGCAGACTGCCCAGGTTCGAATCCCGGAAGGGTGAGTTCTGACTGAAGAGAGTTAAATAACTCGAAATAGCTATCTCAGAAATCCCTTATTTCTTTGTCAACAATTTTAAACAACATATATATATTTGTGCTTGCAGGATGGCTCTGGGTTGAGCTGAAACAAGCAAAAGGAAAGAATGATTCCTTCCTCCCATATTTGGGTTTACAGGGTGCAATCTAAAAAATAAACACTTGACACATATCCTTACTCCCTGACTACTGACAAAGCGGGAGAGAACTTGTGGCTCAATAGGTTAAAGCATCTGCTTAGCATGCAGACTGCCCAGGTTCGAATCCCGGAAGGGTGAGTTCTGACTGAAGAGAGTTAAATAACTCGAAATAGCTATCTCAGAAATCCCTTATTTCTTTGTCAACAATTTTAAACAACATATATATATTTGTGCTTGCAGGATGGCTCTGGGTTGAGCTGAAACAAGCAAAAGGAAAGAATGATTCCTTCCTCCCATATTTGGGTTTACAGGGTGCAATCTAAAAAATAAACACTTGACACATATCCTTACTCCCTGACTACTGACAAAGCGGGAGAGAACTTGTGGCTCAATAGGTTAAAGCATCTGCTTAGCATGCAGACTGCCCAGGTTCGAATCCCGGAAGGGTGAGTTCTGACTGAAGAGAGTTAAATAACTCGAAATAGCTATCTCAGAAATCCCTTATTTCTTTGTCAACAATTTTAAACAACATATATATATTTGTGCTTGCAGGATGGCTCTGGGTTGAGCTGAAACAAGCAAAAGGAAAGAATGATTCCTTCCTCCCATATTTGGGTTTACAGGGTGCAATCTAAAAAATAAACACTTGACACATATCCTTACTCCCTGACTACTGACAAAGCGGGAGAGAACTTGTGGCTCAATAGGTTAAAGCATCTGCTTAGCATGCAGACTGCCCAGGTTCGAATCCCGGAAGGGTGAGTTCTGACTGAAGAGAGTTAAATAACTCGAAATAGCTATCTCAGAAATCCCTTATTTCTTTGTCAACAATTTTAAACAACATATATATATTTGTGCTTGCAGGATGGCTCTGGGTTGAGCTGAAACAAGCAAAAGGAAAGAATGATTCCTTCCTCCCATATTTGGGTTTACAGGGTGCAATCTAAAAAATAAACACTTGACACATATCCTTACTCCCTGACTACTGACAAAGCGGGAGAGAACTTGTGGCTCAATAGGTTAAAGCATCTGCTTAGCATGCAGACTGCCCAGGTTCGAATCCCGGAAGGGTGAGTTCTGACTGAAGAGAGTTAAATAACTCGAAATAGCTATCTCAGAAATCCCTTATTTCTTTGTCAACAATTTTAAACAACATATATATATTTGTGCTTGCAGGATGGCTCTGGGTTGAGCTGAAACAAGCAAAAGGAAAGAATGATTCCTTCCTCCCATATTTGGGTTTACAGGGTGCAATCTAAAAAATAAACACTTGACACATATCCTTACTCCCTGACTACTGACAAAGCGGGAGAGAACTTGTGGCCCAATAGGTTAAAGCATCTGCTTAGCATGCAGACTGCCCAGGTTCGAATCCCGGAAGGGTGAGTTCTGACTGAAGAGAGTTAAATAACTCGAAATAGCTATCTCAGAAATCCCTTATTTCTTTGTCAACAATTTTAAACAACATATATATATTTGTGCTTGCAGGATGGCTCTGGGTTGAGCTGAAACAAGCAAAAGGAAAGAATGATTCCTTCCTCCCATATTTGGGTTTACAGGGTGCAATCTAAAAAATAAACACTTGACACATATCCTTACTCCCTGACTACTGACAAAGCGGGAGAGAACTTGTGGCTCAATAGGTTAAAGCATCTGCTTAGCATGCAGACTGCCCAGGTTCGAATCCCAGAAGGGTGAGTTCTGACTGAAGAGAGTTAAATAACTCGAAATAGCTATCTCAGAAATCCCTTATTTCTTTGTCAACAATTTTAAACAACATATATATATTTGTGCTTGCAGGATGGCTCTGGGTTGAGCTGAAACAAGCAAAAGGAAAGAATGATTCCTTCCTCCCATATTTGGGTTTACAGGGTGCAATCTAAAAAATAAACACTTGACACATATCCTTACTCCCTGACTACTGACAAAGCGGGAGAGAACTTGTGGCTCAATAGGTTAAAGCATCTGCTTAGCATGCAGACTGCCCAGGTTCGAATCCCGGAAGGGTGAGTTCTGACTGAAGAGAGTTAAATAACTCGAAATAGCTATCTCAGAAATCCCTTATTTCTTTGTCAACAATTTTAAACAACATATATATATTTGTGCTTGCAGGATGGCTCTGGGTTGAGCTGAAACAAGCAAAAGGAAAGAATGATTCCTTCCTCCCATATTTGGGTTTACAGGGTGCAATCTAAAAAATAAACACTTGACACATATCCTTACTCCCTGACTACTGACAAAGCGGGAGAGAACTTGTGGCTCAATAGGTTAAAGCATCTGCTTAGCATGCAGACTGCCCAGGTTCGAATCCCGGAAGGGTGAGTTCTGACTGAAGAGAGTTAAATAACTCGAAATAGCTATCTCAGAAATCCCTTATTTCTTTGTCAACAATTTTAAACAACATATATATATTTGTGCTTGCAGGATGGCTCTGGGTTGAGCTGAAACAAGCAAAAGGAAAGAATGATTCCTTCCTCCCATATTTGGGTTTACAGGGTGCAATCTAAAAAATAAACACTTGACACATATCCTTACTCCCTGACTACTGACAAAGCGGGAGAGAACTTGTGGCTCAATAGGTTAAAGCATCTGCTT
The DNA here is from genome assembly GCA_034064705.1 of Bothrops alternatus. Taxonomy (NCBI): domain Eukaryota; kingdom Metazoa; phylum Chordata; class Lepidosauria; order Squamata; family Viperidae; genus Bothrops; species Bothrops alternatus. The sequence goes on from JARGCV010000054.1 coordinate 1,641,833, forward strand.
AGCATGCAGACTGCCCAGGTTCGAATCCCGGAAGGGTGAGTTCTGACTGAAGAGAGTTAAATAACTCGAAATAGCTATCTCAGAAATCCCTTATTTCTTTGTCAACAATTTTAAACAACATATATATATTTGTGCTTGCAGGATGGCTCTGGGTTGAGCTGAAACAAGCAAAAGGAAAGAATGATTCCTTCCTCCCATATTTGGGTTTACAGGGTGCAATCTAAAAAATAAACACTTGACACATATCCTTACTCCCTGACTACTGACAAAGCGGGAGAGAACTTGTGGCCCAATAGGTTAAAGCATCTGCTTAGCATGCAGACTGCCCAGGTTCGAATCCCGGAAGGGTGAGTTCTGACTGAAGAGAGTTAAATAACTCGAAATAGCTATCTCAGAAATCCCTTATTTCTTTGTCAACAATTTTAAACAACATATATATATTTGTGCTTGCAGGATGGCTCTGGGTTGAGCTGAAACAAGCAAAAGGAAAGAATGATTCCTTCCTCCCATATTTGGGTTTACAGGGTGCAATCTAAAAAATAAACACTTGACACATATCCTTACTCCCTGACTACTGACAAAGCGGGAGAGAACTTGTGGCTCAATAGGTTAAAGCATCTGCTTAGCATGCAGACTGCCCAGGTTCGAATCCCGGAAGGGTGAGTTCTGACTGAAGAGAGTTAAATAACTCGAAATAGCTATCTCAGAAATCCCTTATTTCTTTGTCAACAATTTTAAACAACATATATATATTTGTGCTTGCAGGATGGCTCTGGGTTGAGCTGAAACAAGCAAAAGGAAAGAATGATTCCTTCCTCCCATATTTGGGTTTACAGGGTGCAATCTAAAAAATAAACACTTGACACATATCCTTACTCCCTGACTACTGACAAAGCGGGAGAGAACTTGTGGCTCAATAGGTTAAAGCATCTGCTTAGCATGCAGACTGCCCAGGTTCGAATCCCGGAAGGGTGAGTTCTGACTGAAGAGAGTTAAATAACTCGAAATAGCTATCTCAGAAATCCCTTATTTCTTTGTCAACAATTTTAAACAACATATATATATTTGTGCTTGCAGGATGGCTCTGGGTTGAGCTGAAACAAGCAAAAGGAAAGAATGATTCCTTCCTCCCATATTTGGGTTTACAGGGTGCAATCTAAAAAATAAACACTTGACACATATCCTTACTCCCTGACTACTGACAAAGCGGGAGAGAACTTGTGGCTCAATAGGTTAAAGCATCTGCTTAGCATGCAGACTGCCCAGGTTCGAATCCCGGAAGGGTGAGTTCTGACTGAAGAGAGTTAAATAACTCGAAATAGCTATCTCAGAAATCCCTTATTTCTTTGTCAACAATTTTAAACAACATATATATATTTGTGCTTGCAGGATGGCTCTGGGTTGAGCTGAAACAAGCAAAAGGAAAGAATGATTCCTTCCTCCCATATTTGGGTTTACAGGGTGCAATCTAAAAAATAAACACTTGACACATATCCTTACTCCCTGACTACTGACAAAGCGGGAGAGAACTTGTGGCTCAATAGGTTAAAGCATCTGCTTAGCATGCAGACTGCCCAGGTTCGAATCCCGGAAGGGTG